>CM060975.1:146269779-146869779 GCA_030765065.1 Deroplatys truncata
AGAGAGAGAGAGAGAGATGAGAGAGAGAGAGAGAGAGAGAGAGAGAGAGAGATGAGAGAGAGAGAGAAGAGAGATGAGAGAGTGAGAGAGAGAGAGAGAGAGTAGAGAGAGAGAGAGAGACTCTTTCTCACTCGCATACTCTCTCTCTTTTAAAAGTGCTTTTCTTGGATTCGGGGACCTCAAAACATATGTTTCCAGTGAAATCCCAGTATTAAATTGTTGAGTGGAATGCATTACCTTCTCTAGGTACTATGTATGTGGTAGAGAAAGTAAAAATGCCAAGAAATCATGAAATGGTTTCTCTAAGAGAAATATAAAAATGTTGCAAGACTTGGTTTATTCTTAACCTGAATGTTAATGTTTCAGGTTTCCGTTCTGCTAAAGAGGCAGAGATTCTGGAACAGAAAGCACGGGAACGAGGAGAAGAACTACCACCAGAGGCAAGATTTGACTCAAACTGTATAACGCCGGGTACAGTCTTCATGGCCCGACTTCACGAACAACTTAAATATTTTGTAACATACAAGGTTTCCACAGATAGACAGTGGCAAAAGATCAAAGTCATTTTGTCTGGTCATGAGGTAAGCTGCTTATAATTCAACCTGTGAGTCAAGAGTAGGTATTAGAGCTTTTTTTTGCTTCACATTGTAAAGCTCCTTGTGCACGATCACTACTTACTAGTACTAGGATAAGGAGTTTTATGCTACCTACTAAGACCAGTGCTGGTCAATTTGACTGGTACATCATGATTTTCACCTTTTTAGGTTATATTTATCTTTAATCTTCATCTTATTTTCTTGAATTTCTTCTGCAATCTTATTTTCATCAGAAATATTACCACAAATTAATCAGTAGAATCTCGTTAGTGCGTATTTGCAGGGACCTAAGGATTTGGACATCATAGGCAGGAAAATGTGTTAACAAAAATGCAAAATCTGCAATTTAAGAACATAGGTAATAAAAATCTAATAATTACTACGTATCCATGGGCAATTTAAATCGATTTTGAGTACAATTTCATACTGAATACGATCCGCGTTTCCATGTTAAATTCAATATGTTTAAATGGATTTGGATACACAAAGCCTGAGAATAAATAATTCAAGCTTTTATTTTGGTCAACTTGGATTTTTTAGGTTATGAATGTTTTTGAGAAAATAAATTGCGAATTGTGGAAGTGGCAATAGTGGTTTTGCTGTGTGTTTTATTACACACGTGATAACAATTTCTGCTAAAAAAGAAAAAATTATGAGCGTGCATCGTGTTATGAGTACAATAGACGATATTATCTTTGGTGTATACAAGACGATTTGAACACGGAGGTGTTTCCATGCAACAAATTTCGTTCTGGTCCTCTTCTGATCCTATTTTCCAAGAGAAAAGTTTTGTTTTAGTATTTTTCCCTTCTTTAAAAATAGTTTCAATCAATTTAGGCTTGCTAACAATCGTGTTTAAGGTTGACGGAGGAATGTTTAACTTCCGCACTATATCGACATGTTTTATATTTGGATTGTGATTACATCAAGGATTTTCAGTTTTTCACTGTTGGTTATTTACCTACTACACTTTCTTTTTTTCATTGTAAATGAAAAGTTAAAACACAATCCACGGTTGTTTGGTCATCACTCAACATTAGAAACTATTGTTAGAGTTTACCGCATTTACCACGCCAAGGTAAAGCATTCTCTATCCTGCCCACAGTTTTTTTTTTTTTTTTTTTTTTTTTCGAGTGGAGGAGAAAATGATTTAATCACTGACCCCAGCCCCGATGGGAGTCGGGACTGAGAGTGTGGGAGTCACCAATAGTCGGCATACCCACTAAAAACTCCTCCACCAGATGGAAAAAAAGGAAGAAGGAAAAAGTGGAATGGCATGGCTTTGCGCGGTCCCGCATAGCACCCGCGTTAGTACTTGAAGGCTGTTGGCTGCCGCCCTGTGGGCGGGAGCGGGTAAAGGTAGTTACTAGGTTGCAGCCATGAAACCTGACTGCAACACTAGTGGGAATGGCAAGGGTTTGGAAGTGAATGGAAGTTAGGATTTAGGATGGTGCTGACGATGATGTTCCTGTTGCTGGTTGAACTCCTTGCATTGCTGCAAGAAGCTCGCGACTTTGGCCGGGTCCGTCTTCGGCCAGGAAAACCTGTTGGGCAGTTGATGATGTTTGAAGTTCCGTGATGAGTTTCTCCAGGGCTGTCAGCTTCGTCGTCATGTTCAGGAACTCCGTATGGAGATCCTGAACGGCGTCGCGTAGGCCCTGGACTTCCTCGATGATCGGTGAGAGTGAAGGTGCTGGTGTCGGCATTGGTGGTACTGGTGATGGTGCTGGAGGCGGTGGCTGTGGAGATGTCACTATCTGCGGCGTAGGTGCTGGCGGCGTCGGCGATGCCTTCCTGCGGGGATGTAGGGGGCAGAGCGCCTTGCCGGTGAAGTGTGAAGACCCTCCACAGGTCGCACAGTAGTGGGTGGCGTCGGCGGCGAAGGTCGTGCTGGGTGCACGATGCGGTGGTGCAGGCTGCTCCACAGTAGTGGCACCTGGGTTGAGCTGCGCAGGACGTCTCATTGTGCCCGTAGGCACAGCAGCGTCTGCAGGGAGCCTGGCGTTCCACTTGGCTGGCCTCGATGTGTAAGCACCGCCCTAATAAGGGCAGGCCCGCCCTCAAGGCAGCTTCGTAGTCGCCAGGGTCTGCAAACTCCATCCTGACGAGCGAGGTGGGTCCCTGTGCTCCTATGATCCTGGTGGCCTTCAAGGCTGAAGGCCACTGCTGGTGGTCTGCGGTGAGGAGGAACCTGGCTGGCAGGTCCCTCGGGACCCCTCGGACGACGGCACTGTACCTCCCTTGAGGCACAGGCTGGCTCTGCGGTGGCTGGGATGTACCCAGAATCGCGGTGTGGGTGCCGGCGAGTGAGGCGGCGACTGCTGGCGGTGGTTGCGGCATAGGTTGCCCTAGGCTGCGATGGTTGCGGCGAGATCTCCTCGGCGGGTGCCGGAGGAGACGAAGAGGTTCCTTCCTTAGCAGGAGCGGCGACAGAGCGGACCTTCTTCTTCGCCATCTCAGAGCAGAAAGCATTCTCTATCCCGCCCACAGAAAACATGTCACACAAATATTTAAATGCATGTATATGATTGGCTGCTGATATCCACCCCGTGACCAAGGATTGACCAAAGTAGCAAATGAGGACGTCAAACTATGAACGTGTTCAACGCCTACATCCACTGTACCGATCAAGGATTGGCCAAAACAGCGAATGAGGACATCAAACTTCAAACGTAGTAAGCGGGACCGGGAAAACGCACTAAGCAAACATTATTTATTATATTTGGTGATTTGGTACCGGGACTTTTATAATTCAACGTAATACACGGGAAAACATGTTAATGAGGAACGTGCTAACGAGATTCCACTGTATAATAGAATTATTTTCATCAAGAATACTACCATAAATTATATCCTTTACTGTTCATACTGTTAATCACAACTTCATCTTTAATCATTATTTTGGAATTTACATTAATTTTTTTTAATGCTTTTTACTCTCACTGTCAACTTATCCTGCTGTAAAGAGATGTAATTACTATCACCATTCTCATTGTCAGTTGCAAGCACATCCTGACATAAACTGAAAGGATCTTCTCCTTTTGGTTCCAAGTATACAATATTTTGTCATCTTTCAGATATCTCCATACTATGTTAGTACAGAAAAAAACACAATATTTGTTTCTTTTTGAATAATGTAGTTTGCGTTTTCAGCCTTTACATGTGTTATTGAAGCATGATATGGTGATAAAGAACAGAAATTGACGAGTTAGCTGGAAAAAATGGATCACTAGTTTGATAAAAATTACTTCAATTACACGATCATATTTTTGTCAAATTCAATACTTTACAAGACTTTTTAAGAGTTGTTATAACTTCATAACTTTTATTGTCAAAATTTTGTGATGTTTGGTGATTTAGCGGCAAAAATCTGAGTCATTTGGGGAATTTAATGCCATATTGGCATGTTGCTATGGTTACTCAGCTAATTAGAGTAACTGCATAGATAGTAAAAGATCCTTGTTCAAATCTTGTCTGTAGCATTGAATTTTTCAGTCTGATTCTACCTTTCAAAACCTTGGTCTACAAATGGCTTGTGTGAAAGAACAAGTATCATTACTACTCTTTTATTTAAATTAATTGTTTTGTAGTTTTGCTACATTCTGTGACATTAAGACTTTTGGTTGTTATGTCATATGCTGTGGCTATTAACTCTCTTAGATTTGTTTGACAGAGAAGTTTTATGATGCTTAGAAGGATTGCTAAAATTTCAGCATTGCAATCTGTAGGATTTAAATTTAAGCTTTTATAAAAGGAAAACAGTGAACATAATGCACCTGTACCACCATTATTTGGTAACCTGGATTCATCGGTGAAAATGTGTACCCATTCATTAGTAGGATGTTTTAATTTATCATCTAGTGACATTTGTTTTAAAACACATTGAGAAGTTTTGAATTTTTTTTTTTTTTAAAAAATTTGCCAACTATACATATTGTTCAATGTCAAATAGACCAAAAAGATTGATTTTGTTTGTAAATTTTCCTTTAAACAGGTAAGTTTTATCTGACTACTTGAACTTTAATAAGGAAGCTTTGTTGTGTTTTTAAGTTCACTTGTAGTTTTCTTTTTTCCCAATTATTATAGAATAATTTTATTAATTTTTCATACTGATGACAGCTGCTTTTTCAATGCCAAAATTAAGTTCAGATTGTTTGTTATCTGTAGAGTAAATATTATGTAGTTTTAACTATTTTAGCAGTATTAGAAATATGAAAACCTTAATGTTATACAGAGAAATTAAACAAGACTGGGGGAGGGAAATAATATATAGAAATATGCAATAAATTAAGAGTGGAGGTGTGGACGTTTTTGGAACAGTGATAACAAAATTAAGGGTTATGAAAGGTGGAATGGACATACAGAAATGTTTATTATGAAAATGATCACTTTACTCTAGAATGTGTGGAAACTTACCCTAGAATGTGTGGAGACTAAACTATGAAGAGACCAATTTAGTACCAGCGAAATGGCTGCAATTAAAATAAAACTAGTGAAATCTAGGAATATAGTGGAGATTAGAAGGATAGGTGAGTTATTGAGAAAAACAAAGAAAAGAAGTAGTTCAAAACTTTAAAATTATGAAATTATTAAAGATACCTATTTAAAAATGGACGTAGTTAATATAAGTTGGGTATGATAACTAGATAGGTATTGAATCTGGCATATAAATATCAACAACCACGGTGTTAGATATATTTGCGCCAGAGGCAACTCAAGTGTAGACAATCTGTTTATATAAAAAAAGAGCTTGCTTATGTTTGTATTTATTATCGTTAAAACTTGCTTATGTATAAATTGTAAATCATAGAAGCTGGCATAAATAAATTCATTCATGCAGTTTTAACAGTCTATGCTATTAAACAAAAAAAAAAAAAATTGGCTTAGTAGAATATTAAGTTGTTTGTCTTATTATGTAAAATCAGGATAAGATAAAAGGAATTGGGATCCCCAATTTTAAAAAAATTGAGTTGACCTTGAAATTATTTTGAATATTGAGTCCCTGGATACGTGTATCAATGAGTGCATGCCCACAAGATCCTTACCAACTCGGGGAACAGGACTTGGGACAACTTTAAGGAACTCAAGATCTGTCTTGGCACAACTTTTATTTGAGCAACTAGTACAACAATGGGTACCATACAATCATTTTGAGGGTGGTTAAAAACAAAACCAAAACTGATTATAAAACACTACAATGACATACACTCAAGAATTGCCTTTGAAGTAAAAGCATGTTATACTAAAGTAAAAACTACACATGATTAAGGTTCCTGGAACACTGCCCATATGCAAGAGCACTATTTCATGCAAGCAGGAAACTAGGGTCACTCACTGCTACTGTTCAATTGTTGTTAAGGAACAATTCAAATATTACATCTTAGATTAAGCAAACACGGCAATGTGAATTATTTAACTGTAAGCAGATCACAGGCAGCTAAGTTGATTTTGCCAGGCTTCCATTTAAATGAATCTACAAACACAGACTAATTTAAGCAGTAAAGGAAATAAACTGTCATTCCCATTTACTGTCAACACTGGTGGAGTGATTAATATTTGTAAGTAACTATAACTTGTCCTATTAGGGTTGCTGTTATATAAATCTATCAGTACTACTGAGCGAGATCTAAGTATGAAATAGAATGAACTTGCATTTACTCTTATGCCCAAGCCTGTCAAACTGTGTAACACTACAGTGTAAATAAGTGTTGTGGGGAATGGTGCCCACCAGCAGAGCCAACTCTCCTGGCAAGCAACCAAGAGGGCTGACTAGCACAAGGCAGGCAGACAACCTAGACGCTGAGACACATAATGGCCAGTGGCACTAAATAAAATGTGAATATAATTGTTTTCATTCTCAAATGAAGAAAACTTTGCCATAAATTAAGTTCTTGTAAACAAAACAAAAAAAAAACACCCCATATATTTTATTGTTCTACGGCTATAGTAATAAATGTCATATTTTATGGAGAATTTGTAAAGTTTCACTTATAGAAAGAGGTTTATGCTGTGCTATTTTGTGCTTTTACAATGTTTTATACAAGTACAGAATTCAGATAAATAGTATGTTTGGAGGAAAAGTCCGCCCCCCCCAAAAAAAAATGACAGCCAGGTTTTTGAGTGCTCATTTCATTTCATGCAATTATTAAGGTGTGAGCTCAAATTGCTATTACTAAAAGGCATTCCACAGCATTATTCTTAGCATTAGGGATTGGGAGGTTTCCACTTCGGGAAACTGCCTCTCAGAATTAATACCCTAATCAATGATAGCAGTATATTTCATCATGTTTTTAAAGCATTACAATTTTCATAACTAATATATAACTTTACTCATTCCTTATTAAAATAAATAAATGCTTACATTCAATAATTGAAACATTATAAGGTTGATGGAATTAATTGTGCTTCCACACAAGCCATGTGTTGGACAAGGTTGGAAAGGTAGAATCAGACGACTGAAAAATTCAATGTCATAGTCTGATTCTATCTTGTCCAACACACGGCTTGTGTGGAAGAACAATAAATTCCATTAATTGACCTAATAGTGGTTGAAACTATGAAGCCCAGGACTTAAAGTACTTATAACATTGTAGGTCGCCATTGGGGTGTGTCATCTCAATACAATTTAAGATTTCCTTGTGGTTTATTGGGAAACATGCGAATCAGTTGGGGAATTTAATGTCCTACCGGCATGTTGCCATGGTAGGATGGAGACCGGACGGAGACCAGAAGATCCATGGTTCAAATCCCGGCTATGGCATTGAATTTTTCAGTCGTCTGATTCTACCTTTCCATTATAAGGTTGATTGATTGTGATTTAAGTGATTGGAAGTTGCATAAATTTAATAGGAGAATACTTTGGGGAGATGTAATGGTCAAAAGACTTTTATTCAATGCTGCTTTCAGAAACTGTTCTCCCTCCCTCTCTCTCTTTCTCATACATACACTTCTTTTTGTGCATTCACCATAAAATCAATGGGAAATTTTTGCTGTGTCTGCTTTAGTTAAGCGGTAGAGATAGCCAAAAATTAGTAACTAGCTAAACCTAAACTAACCTGGTTTGAAGTGCCATCTAAAATTAAATTTATAAATGGTATTAAAGGCTTATCTTAGTAATTTAGATATGAATGAATTTGTCAACTTTATTGTACAGCCAATTTTTCTATACTATTTTACAATCTCTTATTAATACAAAAGAAACATATTACTATTTACGTTGATATTGTAATGAAAAGAAGCTAGAAACAGTGATGTGTACTACTTACTAATGTTACTACTTACTAATATTTGCCTCATATTCATGAGTTGCTGCATAACCAGTGGCCCAAGAAGCTTCAACACTGCATAGTAATTTAGGTAATACATGTTCATAACAAAAATCTTCTAAAACCTTGTTTTACAGCACTCAGTAAACGAGAATTTTGTGTTTAAATCTATCTGAAACAAAAACACAAGAAGTATATGAGTACAACACACTTGAGAACACGAAGCATTGTGCACCAAGCTCGAGCTACAGGAACATGGCACACGTAAATCTATCTGAAACAGAAACACAAGAAGTATATGAGCACAACACACTTGAGAACACGAATCATTGTGCACCAAGCTCGAGCTACAGGAACATTGCACACGTAAATCTATCTGAAACAGAAACATCAACCAATACATCTTTCTGAACAGCTATGTGACATACCCACCCAATTACAAAGAAACGCTTGTTATATGTCATAACTATTGCACTAAGCTCTACTTGTCATATAGTACCACAGATTGTGTAAGTCTAAACCTATTAAAAATTAAAACAAAAAATAAAAAAGCATAAAAACAAATGTTTTTAAAAGATCTATGCAAATATGTATTCATATGAAGAAAACTCTGTGTAGAATCATGAAATATCATGACTTTTTTGGGAAATAGATGCCTACATAACTTCACTTTCAAAAGAAGATTAACTTTTTCTGTATTCCTTAAAATATTGAAAAAATTAGAAATAGTAACTTTTTAATTTTTTACTTCAGCAACAGGGGTGGAAGATCTTGTAGGTGCACTTGTGAATCTTCAGTTTATTTTTACTCATTGTTATGTAGTAGGAATTATACGGTGCATTAAAAGCTTGCTTTTGAGTTTTTCTCTTATTTATGTTTCAGACACCGGGTGAAGGAGAGCATAAAATCATGGACTATATTCGATATATGAAATCTCAGCCAGGATATGATCCTAATACAAGGCACTGTCTCTATGGTCTGGATGCCGATTTAATCATGTTAGGGCTGTGTTCACATGAACCACATTTCTCATTGTTGAGAGAGGAAGTGAAGTATCGGAGAACCAAGCAGCAGCGTACGACCACGCCAGAGGAAACGAGGTTCTTTTTGCTTCATCTCTCTCTCCTGCGTGAATACTTAGAACTGGAGTTCCAAGAACTTCGAGAAAATGAAACTTTCAATTTTGACATTGAGAAGATCATAGATGATTGGGTAAGTTCTAATTTAATAAGGAATTGTGAGTACAAAAGCACACTGTTGCTTTACTTGTTCTTGCATGGAGTAAGTGCCCATATCGACAACTATCATCGACTTTCAAGCTTTTATAATTGTTGGGAGTGATCAATACCTTGGTGTTAACTGATGAAGTGGGCAACAGGTCATAAAATGTACTCAGGGTAACAACTAAGAACAGAAAATGTTAAAATAGTATGACATTGTTATGGTTTGTTTACCTAGGCAAAAGATAAATTGAATGGGTGCTTGCAAAAATGGGCTAACCAGTGTGCTTTGATCTGCAGCAGAAACTGCAATGGTTCCTCTGTGAGCTCAGCTAAACTTAAGGAAATCTGTGTGGTGAGATGCAAAGCTTGTAATTTTGTGACAGTTTATTGAAAACAGACAATTTCATTTTGTTGTAGTAAAACTAGGCTGACTTGTACTTCAAACAAGAGGCTTGCAGATGACATAACTGTGTAAGATGGCTGTATTGCTATGCTATTTTTGTGTATGCTAGAATGTATGGGCGATTTGTTTTATTGGCATTTGGAAAGGTTGACTTTCTCCGCTCTGATAAAATGATGGTTAGCCCGTTTTTGTGAGCACTTATTCAGTTAGATTCTCTACTCTGCCATATTTTATCCCCTGACGTTTACCGGTTTGTGCAAAATCTATGTTTATGTAAAGGGTTACTTAGGGCTAAAAAGCATATAATCAAAACATGGATTTCAAAACATAAAAGAAATAGGCTAAATAGATGCCAGACTGAAAAATCTTTGTTACCAAAAATATTATGTTAAAAAAGTATTCTATAGATATAGGGTATGAGGTAACCAAAGTCCTGATCACTACAAAATATTATTGTGTTGGACCTGCACTCAATTACCAGCACAACCTAACCTCCTTCGCCCACTCTCTCTTCTCCCTACCACAAGTTCTACTCGTGACGACTGATAAATCAGTCGTAAGACATCAATGCTTCTGAAACATTAGGTCATAAGAAATGTCTGACCAGTAGACAGACCACAAATCCTGGAACTTAATAATTTCTTAACAAAGTTAAAAACTCAGTGTTTGGCATAAACCTCCTCCAATGTTGATATAAGTTGCTGTCATAATGTCATATAGGTCTTAGTTTCAAAATAGGTATTTTAATGAAGATATGCAAAATGCTATTATAAAGTAGAGTACAAATTCTGTGGTACTTGGTGATGAACTTGGGAAACAGGGTTTCCCTGGCATATCAAAGGGCCTCAGAACTCATATTTACAGCTGTGTTTATGGTGTAAGATATTTTAATATTTTACAGGTTCTTATGGGCTTCTTAGTGGGAAATGATTTCATTCCACCACTTCCAGATATGCACATAACCAGCGGAGCACTACCGACATTATACCGAGCTTACATTGAAATCTTTCCTACTCTGGGAGGTGAGTAAGCTTCTGTAAGATTATCCAGGAAAATATTTACTGCCTTACTGTGTTATTGGTATTCATTGTTAAAGATATTCATTTTACTTTTCAGGTTACATTAATGAGGCAGGAACCCTGAACTTGAAACGGTTTAAGAAATACATGGAAAAACTATCTGCATTTGATGTAGATAAATTTCGTGATACATATGCAGACTTTAAGTATTTTGAGGCAAAAACTGGGCGACAGTTTGGATCTCTAAATGTGAGTACCAATAGAAGTGCTATGAGGGTGGATTGATGTCAGAGACTTTTTAAAGAAAATAACAATTTTTTCCAAAAAAATCAATTTTATTTCTCAACATAGTCTCCTTTCAATTCAATACATGTTGTCCAATGTTTCTCCAATTTTTTTAACCCTTCCAAAAAATATGATTTTTCAAAGTCTGCAAAATATGAGGTTGTTTCTGCCATGATGTGTTCACTGGATGTGAATTTCTTACCAGCGAGCCAATTTTTCAGGTTTGCAAAGAGGAAGAAGTTGCTCGGAGCCAAATCTGGAGAATATGGTGGGTGAGGTGGCAGTTAATACCCCATTTCACAAATTTTGCGATGGCAATGGCTGACCTGCATACATGTGCATTATTCTGGTGAAAGAGAACCTTTTTCTTCAAATGGGGTCATTTCTGTAACAATTCCTTGTGAAACTGATCCAGCATTGCGGCATAATATGAACCTTTTCCAGGTAGTGGATGTCCATCACCTCTTGTGAATCCCAAAAGACAGCTGCCATGGTTTTTCCTGCTGACAGAATGGTTTCCACTTTCTTTGGAGCAGGTTCGCTGAAGGAAATCCGCTGCTTTGATTGTTGTTTGGTTTCAGGTTGATAGTAATGGATCCAAGTTTCATCAACCATGATATAACGCTGCAAAAACTCATTTGGGTTGCGCTGGAACATGTTCAAGCATCCCTGTGAAATGGTCACATGATACCGCTTGTTTTCAACTGTGAGTATTTGTGGCACCCATCTTTCTGACAGCTTTCTCATACCCAAAAATTCATGCAGAATGTTATACACCCATTCACTTGAGATGCTTACGGTCTGGCTATCTCACGGATTTTCACTCGGTGGTCTTTCAACACAATATTGTGAACTTGTTCACCATTTCTTCTGTTGTGATCTCAATCGGCCATCTGTGTGCACAGCATCTCTTATGCTCGAACAGCCACATCAAAATTCTGTGAACCATGCTATGTGATTGAGTAGAGTCCCTGTAATACTTGTTCAGCTTTATTCCTGTTTCCTTCACCGTCTTACCACATAAAAAGTAGTGCTTTATCAGAACACGAAATTCACTTTTCTCTATTTTCTACGAAGCAACACACATCTACTTATTTTAGATGCTCTCAGCAATGTTCTTAGAAACAAATGACGACGAATTTCTGCGATTATACCCAGAATAGATGTAAGACTTGGGTGCAAACAAGAAACCTGTCATTAGAACGGTATCTATTGTCAAAGTCATGGACTTATCAATCCGCCCTCATATAATAACAAATGGTCATGCCAAGTGCTATTTTCTCCTGCAGTTTTTAAATAATTGTCTTGTAAACTGTTAAATGCTCAGTAAACTCTCTGATCAATCCTTTCATGTCCTGTGCATGAGTAAATTACATAGTATGTTCTCGATATTGCTATTGAGTTTCAAGTACATTTCACTTTCTTTACTTACTTAGTTTTAACTAGAACATGTTTCGCAGGCTGTTGTCCGCATTGTCAGCTAGTATCCACTGCCAGATCCAAACTGCTATCCAGGTGAGGTAGCTCTATCTGGTGCTGGTTTTAGGATCTTGTTCCAGTTTGCACAGTTTATTTCATAGATTCCGGATTTTTCATTTGGTGATACTTTATCAATTTTCTTGGGTCTTAAAGAGATTTTTTAAACCCATATTTATTTACTGGAGCTAAAACAATGCTATAATCTGCAAATATTTTTTTTTAATTTAGTGGTGGCTTTTGGATGATGTGAAATTTTTTTTTAAATTGGTTTTGTTTTTTCTGGAGTGTGCGGCAGAATTTTAAAATAAGGTGTGTTGGATTCTTGTTGATTTAGTTGAGAGATGACAACTCTGTATTTACCTCTGGGTGTTGTAACTAGTAAGATTCATCATGAATAACGTTAACGCAAGTATTTCTTTTTCTACTTAAATTCTCTTTTGTTTTTAAATAATTTTTTTTTAAATTTTTAATTAATTTATATTCTTGTTTATAATTCATGCTAACTTACCAAATCAAATATAGATTTTCAGAAGTGTATCAAAGTAAAAGCTGGTTATTACATTCTGAATACTATTGGAATGCTATTTGAATATTGGTCAACACTGGTACCAAGGATTGATCCTTGCGGGACTCCATATTCAATGGACTGTAACGATGATGTGTGACATGCTATATTGCCATTACTATCTACTGACCTGATTTTTACACCTTGTTTTCTATCTACCAAGTATGATTTTATCCAATTTCCGCCTATTCCTCTAATGCCTTATCCTTCTAACTTATTTATTTAAAACTGATGATCCACACAGTCAAAGGCTTTTGAGAGGTCAAGAAAGAGTCCTGTAACCTCCCTATTGTTCAACCTATTGATGGCACTATTAATTGTTTTAGATATTACATCTTTGGTGGACATATTTTTTTTGAAAACTGTATTCCTTGTCAGTAATTTGTGCTTCCTAACGAAGCTTAATAATCTGTTAAGAAATGCTTTTTCTGCAACCTTTGATAATGTAGATGTGACCATCATTGGGCAATAATTACTAATACAGTGGTCAACATTGATTCTGTGCTATAAAGGAAAATATGTGGCTTTAATGGAAATCAATGTCCTGATTTAACAAAATGAAGTCCGTTTTTGGCTATCACATCTAGTTTTTATGATATGTGCATATACCGTATTTATGTAAATCTAATGTGCACCTTTTTTGACCAAATGTAGTACTCAAAATCGTGGTGGACATTAGATTTGCTGGCACATTAGATTCTAGCGCAAATCCATTCTTTAGAACGCCAGTAACTTCATCAATTTTTTCGTTTATTACGTCACAATGGATTGCTGGAGTTAACATGCATCTGGAAACTCGTGACAAGTTAGCTGCTCATTTATCATTGACCTATTATTGAGCGTTTTTAGTTATGATATGGAGGGTAAGGGCAAACAGAGAAGAACATCTTATGATGCTTCTTTAAAGTGTAAAGTAATCCTTTATGCTGAAAAAAATGGTAATAGAAAGGCAGGAAGGGAGTTCAATGCATCAGAGAGTAACGTTCGCTTGTGGTGAAAACAAAAATTGGCATTATTTGCTTCTAGAGCTAGTAGGAAGAAATTTACGTGTCCTCACAAAGGAAGACATCCTGAAGTTGAAGAAAAAGTGTTGGAATTTGTGCGTAAAAGGAGGAAGAATGGGCAACCTGTGACTAGTGACACTATACGAAAGAAAGCTAAAGAGGAGGCTGAAGTTCTTGGTATTCTAAAACAAGAGTTTAGCTGTGGATGGGTGGATCATTTCATGCAGTGGATGGGTTTATCTCTAACATGCCGTACAGCAATGTGCCAGAAGCTTCCTGCAGATTTTGAGGGCAAACTACAAACGTTTCAGTGGTATGTCATTTCACTTCAGAACAAAAAAAAATTTTCAGTGGGGCAAATCGGCAACGCTGATAAGATGCCAATTTAGTTTGATATGCCGCAGAACTAAACTATTACTGAAGAGGGTGCAAAGGAAGTTAGTATCAAAACAACAGGGTGAGAAAAACAGTGCATAACAGTAATGCTGGTAATCACAGCAGATGGGTGCAAACTTCCCCCTTTCTTAATCTTCAAGAATGAAAAACTGTTTCCTGATGACGACATTATTCAAAACCAGGTGAAAGGATGGATGACCGAATCATTGATGCATGATTGGATCCAAAATGTGTGGGAAAATCGTCCCGGTAGGCTTTCCAATCCACCACCAATGCTTTGTCTGGATGTATTCTATGGTCATCTCATTGACAATGTAAAAACAGAAGGTAATAGCCTAGGCAGTGATCTTGTTATTCCTAGAGGGATGACATTTGTAATACAGCCCCTGGATGTTAGTATAAATAAACCTTTTAAGGGTTCTGTTCAGAAGGAGTACGAAAAATGGTTTTGTGAACCAAGCTGCGAATTGACCCCGATGTGTCACCTAACAATAGGGCACCTTCAGTTCTATAATCTGATGGTTTATATACACAATAAATCCATTGTTGTGTTAAATAAATTTCAATAAAATACCTATTACCTATGTATTGTAATGAAAAGAAGCTAGAAACAGTGATGTGTATTGATATTATTTAAAGGTGAGTCGAAATTGTAACACTAACATCACTTAAGTTTACTCACTTAACATGTTTCGGGAAACCGTTGTTCCCATCCTCAGAAGGTTAACTCAACTGGCCCGTGTTGTTGGTGTTTCCGTTTTTTGGACTGGATCCTGTGGTGGCATCTTGTGGTGGAGAAATGTACTTCCAGAGAGGATTTGGTGGCGGCAAATCAAAATTCATTAGATGTGTGTTGTGTTTTAGAATGGTGATCTTCTCCCATGCATCCAATTCGGCTGCAAATTTGGCTGGTTTGACTAATGTAATATTGGGTTTGATGTTGTGATTAGTGATCCAAAAATGGTGTGAAACTGCAGATTTGTCCATTTGTTTGTATTTAATACATCTCATGTGCTCCTTTAGCCTAGTTTCTAAGTTTCTTTTTGTCTTACCAATGTATACTTTATTGCAATCTGAACAATTGATTTTATAGATTCCAGCTTTTTTGTCTTGTGGAATGGGGTCTTTTAACTTGTTACAAAGTAATTTCTCTATGTTAAATTTGTTCTGTGGAGCTAGGCTGATGTTATGTTTCATGAAAATCTTCTTAAATTTGTGAAATGTTCCTGGGTGGTATGTGAATTTCTTGAACTTTAGTTCTTTATCTTGCTGGCTGAGATTAGTTGTGTTTCTGATGTGCATCTGTCGTTTGAATTTTGCAATTTTTTTGTCAATAGTTGCTTTGTTGTACCCATTATGTATTGCTGTGTCTACTATATGCTGGTATTCTAACTGGTATTCTTTTTTATTTAAGGGGGTATATACCAGTCTATGTGTTAGGCTGTTTAGTACTGCATGTTTGTGTGTGGTTGGATTGAAACTCTTATTTTTTATGTAATTAGTAGAGTGTGTTGGTTTCCTGTATATGCCAAAGGTTAGGTTCTTTTGTTCTCTGATGATTTTTAGGTCTAAAAATGGTAGCATGCCTTCTTTTTCTATTTCTATGGTGAATTTTATTGATTGGTTCTGTAGGTTTAGTAAGGCTAAGGAGTCTTGTATGAACCTATTAGGGACAACAGCGAAGATGTCGTCAACATATCTGTGCCAAACTTTAAACATGTATGGAAAGGAAGTTGTTATGTGTATTTCTAAGTAGCTCATAAATAAATCTGCCAAGAAGGGTGAAAGTGGGTTGCCCATGGTTAGACCAGTTGGTTGTTGATAGAACTTCTTATTGAAACTAAAACAATTTTGTCCAATGCATAAATTGGTAAGTTGTATGAGGTCTTCTATTTCTTCTTCAAGTAGGTTAGTCTGCTGTAGCCATTTCTTTAATTGACGCAGGAGTTGATCTGTAGGGACACTTGGAAATAGTGCAGTGACATCAAAGGAAACTAATCTGTCTTCTGGTTCGAGTTCCAGGGATTTTATCTTCTGTATTAAATCTTCTGAATTCATTATGTTTTTGCTGTTGAATTTTGGTAGTGAAGAGAATCTCTGTACTAACCATTTTGCCAGTTTGTAGGTAGGAGAATCAATATTGCTGACGATTGGTCTCATCTTATTACCCGGTTTGTGTATTTTAGGTAGAGCATACATTCTTGGTAAAATGGGGTGGTCTGGTTTTAATCTAGATTTATCAGTGTCTGTTATAGTTTTGCTTTCCTGGATGGTTTGGTTGAAGGCTTTTAAATGTGATTTTAATGGGTCTTCTTGAATTTGTATGTAATTTTCTTGTTGCAGCATATTTTCTACTCTGGTAATATAATCATCTTTTTGAAGTACAACTAGTTTATTTCCCTTGTCAGCTTTTGTGTATACTACTGGTTTTGATTTTAATGTTTTGATCACATGTTTGGTTGGGAAATTGTTATGTTTATCTGCTTGTATTTCTTGGAGAACTATTTCACATTCTTTTTTTATAGTGGTTTTACTATTTTCATTTAGGTTGTAAGTAGCAATCTCAATGTCTGCGACTATTTCATCGGTTGTTTTTGTGTAGCCAACACATGTTTTTAGGCCAAGGTTCAATACCGATAATTCTGCTTTGGTGAAAGTTACATTTGAAAGATTAATTACGTCAGAGTATGGCGTCGTTTTTTCATTTTTTAGGTTAGGTTTATATGAATGTTGCTTCCGGCGTAGTATGTCTAGTTTTTTCTTTAATTTCAGCGTTTTTGTTTTCATCCTGTAGCTAAGAATAGTGAGGAATTTTGATTGCATGTTTTGCCAAAGTGGATAGCCGAGTGTGTCCGTTAATTTAAGGTGAAGAGCATATAATTCCAGTTCCAATTTTTGTAATTTTGCGTAGTGGTTGTTTCTCTCAATTATTATTACTTTTTTATCGGCTGATGTTTGGTGTTTGCTGTTTTTGTCGTATTTTACAATTCTCCTTACAAACTTTGGTGTGACTTTGCTTTGTATGCAAAGTCACACATGTTTAAAGTTTGGCACAGATATGTTGACGACATCTTCGCTGTTGTCCCTAATAGGTTCATACAAGACTCCTTAGCCTTACTAAACCTACAGAACCAATCAATAAAATTCACCATAGAAATAGAAAAAGAAGACATGCTACCATTTTTAGACCTAAAAATCATCAGAGAACAAAAGAACCTAACCTTTGGCATATACAGGAAACCAACACACTCTACTAATTACATAAAAAATAAGAGTTTCAATCCAACCACACACAAACATGCAGTACTAAACAGCCTAACACATAGACTGGTATATACCCCCTTAAATAAAAAAGAATACCAGTTAGAATACCAGCATATAGTAGACACAGCAATACATAATGGGTACAACAAAGCAACTATTGACAAAAAAATTGCAAAATTCAAACGACAGATGCACATCAGAAACACAACTAATCTCAGCCAGCAAGATAAAGAACTAAAGTTCAAGAAATTCACATACCACCCAGGAACATTTCACAAATTTAAGAAGATTTTCATGAAACATAACATCAGCCTAGCTCCACAGAACAAATTTAACATAGAGAAATTACTTTGTAACAAGTTAAAAGACCCCATTCCACAAGACAAAAAAGCTGGAATCTATAAAATCAATTGTTCAGATTGCAATAAAGTATACATTGGTAAGACAAAAAGAAACTTAGAAACTAGGCTAAAGGAGCACATGAGATGTATTAAATACAAACAAATGGACAAATCTGCAGTTTCACACCATTTTTGGATCACTAATCACAACATCAAACCCAATATTACATTAGTCAAACCAGCCAAATTTGCAGCCAAATTAGATGCATGGGAGAAGATCACCATTCTAAAACACAACACACATCTAATGAATTTTGATTTGCCGCCACCAAATCCTCTCTGGAAGTACATTTCTCCACCACAAGATGCCACCACAGGATCCAGTCCAAAAAACGGAAACACCAACAACACGGGCCAGTTGAGTTAACCTTCTGAGGATGGGAACAACGGTTTCCCGAAACATGTTAAGTGAGTAAACTTAAGTGATGTTAGTGTTACAATTTCGACTCACCTTTAAATAATACCTATTACCTATTTTCTGTCATTGATGCACTTTACATTCGATACAAATCCTTTTTTTCATAATTTTAAGTTTCAAATATGGGATGCACATTAGATTCGCTGGCGCATTAGATTCATGTAAATACAGTATATCTATGGTGCTAAATTCATTCAGCTTATACAGCTTACTGCTATGTTTCATTATGCTATTTTAAATCTGTTGTTGATTTTCTTCCTAATCAGCTCACTTCCGCCCTTATCACCAGATGTTTGCTTATATTCCCAGCACTTATCAGTTTTGTTCTATGGTTCAGGTCTGTCTTCTTGTGAGGTATTTATGTTTACATTTACAGCTATCATAGATCTGAACTTCAGTTGAGCTGAAAATTTGTGTTATACGCACGTTCATTTTCTCTATATGTAGTGCTAAAATAAAAGTTTGAGTATGACTTCTGCATCAGGATTATGCAGGAGACAGTGTCCACAAAGTCCTCAGAAGTTTTGTTACATTTGTGGATGTTAAGTGAAGGGAAGGTATGTAAAATAGACTCACAAACAAAGAAACTATATTACTTATATTTCAGAGAGAAAGCAGGTGAATAGGTTAAATTGTTTGCGCCTCATATTGCATATAACAGTTGTGTTGAGGGACATGTTATTGGTATGAAAGAAAATGGAAGGCAATACTGTTTGCCAGACCAATGATACAGAGAGAGTAGCAGAATCACCATGACGATTGTTACTTTTGCATGTGCAAAGTTGCTGGCTAAAAAAAAAAAAAGATTAAGCAGGAATTAAATAACCAAATCTGAACTCAGCTACAGTGCCTATTCCTCTTGGACCCGAACTACCCATATCTACACCACCAGCAGACCTCAATTTTAGTGAATCTGAAAGCAGCTCCATGACTTCTTCTGACAATGATTTGGTTTCTGATCCAGAAGAATTTGACAATTCACCACAAAAGATTAATCAATTTGAGTTAAATGATTTAGTGAGGGATTTAGACCTCACAAAACAAAACAGTAAATTACTGGGCTGAAGATTACAAGAGAAGAATTTATCACCTGGCGTTACATTTTCATGGTAAAGGAATCGCGAAACACAGTTTCACAAGTACTACGCAGAAGAAGACTTGTGCTGTGTGGTTGTGTGTAATCTTATTCAACAGTTGGGCAGAGAAGCATATGGGCCAAGTAACTGGAGTCTTTGTATTGATTTTTTGAAACAAAGTCTTAAGGCAGTGTTACTTCATGATGGCAACAAGTTAGCACATGCATTGCACATTCTATGAACCTATGAGAGTCTTGTGAAACTCTGAAGCGTGTTCTTGAGAAAATTAAGTACCGTGTCCATGAGTGGCAAATAAGTGGTGACTTGAAGGTCACTGGTCTGTTACTTGGACAACAGGGAGGATACATAAAACTCCCTTGTGTTCTTTGCAAATGGGATAGCAGGGCGAGGGACAAACATTAGGAAAGTGACCAATGGCTTGAAAGGCAGCAACTGGAACTTGGATAAAAAAATGTTACTAATGTGCCTCTTGTTGATCAAAAAATTCTACTCCCTCCATTACACACAAAACTTGGTATAATGAAACAATTCGTGAAAGCACTTGACAAAAGTTGCCCTTGCTTCCAGTACTTATGCACAAAGTTTCCATCATTGTCACAGGCTAAAACCAGAGAGGGAGTATTTGATGTACCACAGATAAGAAAATTGATGAAAGATGCTAATTTTACCAGCTCTATGAATGAAATTGAAAAAAAAAGATGCATGGAATGATTCCGAGAGGTTGTTAAATTTCTGGCAGTATGAAAGTCTCTCAATACAAAGAAGTTGCCAGAAGTATGCTGGAAAATTTCAGACTGCTTGGCTGTAATATGAATTTAAAGCTCATTTCCTCACGTCACATCTTGATTACTTCCCATCAAGATTTAGATTGAGTCACACTGTTTTACACTCACCTTCACTAAGTAAAGTTACAGGAAACGTTTTCAAGGGCATTCGTCCTCATCGTCAGCGACTGGGTGACTAAGGGTCGCTTTCTCCCATGTCCTCTTCTTCCTCATCCTGCGAATTCTGACCCTGTTGCCATCTGGTGTTGGGGGCACAAAGTTTTAACACATTGCTTACAGGCGGGATTTCAAAATTAATGACGTTGTTGCTGTTTTTGATGATGTGTATTTTTTCCCAGATGTTCAATTCTATTGGTGTGGTGAGGGGTTTTAACAACTTTATACTTTGGCCAATGTTGTGGTTTTCAGTCCAAAAATGGTGTGATACAGCGGATTTCTCTATTTGTTTTAGTTTTATGTTTCTTTGGTGTTCCTTAAGTCTGGTTTCCAAGTTTCTTTTAGTTTTTCCTATGTAGTATTTCTCACAATCCTCACACTGATCTGGTAAATTCCGGATTTTAGTGTGTTTGGGATGGTATTTTTGAGAGGTGTGTTTAGTAAGTTCTTCAAGCTGAATTTGTTCTGTGGAGCTAGTCTAATGTTAAATTTGTTGAAGATTCGTTCAAATTTTCTAAAGACTCAAGGGTGGTATGTGAATTTCTTGTATTTCCAATTTGTGTTTGAGAGAGGCATTAGAGTGGTGGAATGTGAAATTGCCTTGAGTTTTTCCTTCTTGTATATCATGTTGCTTATGAGATCTGAGTTGAATCCATTAGTTATTGCTATTTTTTCTATATGTTGTTCTTTTAAAAATTCTTCTTTACTCAAGGGAACGCTAAGCAACCGGTGGATTAAACTTCAAAAGACGGCTAGTTGGTGCGACGTTGGGTTGCAACCATTTTTCTTTATGTAGTTGTCCACATGTGTGGCTTTTCTATGTATGCCAAATTTAAAGCTATTTTGATCTCTGGTTATAATAAGGTCCAGGAAGGGTAAGGTGTTGTTCTCTTCAATTTCGATTGTGAATTTTATGCTGTTGTCCTGAAGGTTCAACAGTTTCAAAGCGTCTTCTGTTAGTTTCTGTGGTATGATGGAAAAAATATCAACATATCTCCGCCAAAATTTATATATGTGGGGGAAAGCTTTCACTATGTGGACTTCAAGGTGGCTCTTATATAGTTCTGCCAGAATGGGGGACAGTGGGCTTCCCATTGCTAGTCCTTTTGATTGTTTGTAGAATTTATGGTTAAAAGTGAACCATAACCATTTTAACCATAAATTCTACAAACAATCAAAAGGACTAGCAATGGGAAGCCCACTGTCCCCCATTCTGGCAGAACTATATATGAGCCACCTTGAAGTCCACATAGTGAAAGCTTTCCCCCACATATATAAATTTTGGCGGAGATATGTTGATGATATTTTTTCCATCATACCACAGAAACTAACAGAAGACGCTTTGAAACTGTTGAACCTTCAGGACAACAGCATAAAATTCACAATCGAAATTGAAGAGAACAACACCTTACCCTTCCTGGACCTTATTATAACCAGAGATCAAAATAGCTTTAAATTCGGCATACATAGAAAACCCACACATGTGGACAACTACATAAAGAAAAATGGTTGCAACCCAACGTCGCACCAACTAGCTGTCTTTAGAAGTTTAATCCACCGGTTGCATAGCGTTCCCTTGAGTAAAGAAGAATTTTTAAAAGAACAACAACATATAGAAAAAATAGCAATAACTAATGGATTCAACTCAGATCTCATAAGCAACATGGTATACAAGAAGGAAAAACTCAAGGCAATTTCACATTCCACCACTCTAACACCTCTCTCAAACACAAATTGGAAATATAAGAAATTCACATATCACCCTTGAGCCTTTAGAAAATTTGAACGAATCTTCAACAAATTTAACATTAGACTAGCTCCACAGAACAAATTCAGCTTGAGGAACTTACTAAACACACCTCTCAAAAATACCATCCCAAACACACTAAAATCCGGAATTTACCAGATCAGTGTGAGGATTGTGAGAAATACTACATAGGAAAAACTAAAAGAAACTTGGAAACCAGACTTAAGGAACACCAAAGAAACATAAAACTAAAACAAATAGAGAAATCCGCTGTATCACACCATTTTTGGACTGAAAACCACAACATTGGCCAAAGTATAAAGTTGTTAAAACCCCTCACCACACCAATAGAATTGAACATCTGGGAAAAAATACACATCGTCAAAAACAGCAACAACGTCATTAATTTTGAAATCCCGCCTGTAAGCAATGTGTTAAAACTTTGTGCCCCCAACACCAGATGGCAACAGGGTCAGAATTCGCAGGATGAGGAAGAAGAGGACATGGGAGAAAGTGACCCTTAGTCACCCAGTCGCTGACGATGAGGACAAATGCCCTCGAAAACGTTTCCTGTTTCATGTAACTTTAATTAGTGAAGGTGAGTGTAAAAAAGTGTGACTCAATCTAAATCATGATGAATACTTCACTGTTAATAACGCTTCTGTTTTTAATCTTTAACTTCCCATCAAATTTAGAAGCTGTCAGTGGAGAGCAAGGTGAAAGGTTTCACCAGGACTTGAAAGATGATGAACGATGTTACCAGGGATGTTGGGACGTACATTGATGGCCGATTAGTGCTGGTGTCTTGCATGTGGCAAACCTACCAGAGAACACACAGGAAAATCATGTACACTGAAGTTTCATGGGAAAAGAAAAAGGGGTGCACAAGATAACTAATATACATTCTCAAATTCAGATATGCTTCCATGTTATTATTCTACTTTATTTTCTTTAAAAGTTGTACTTGAGTGTGTAATATTTTTGAAAATTTTACAATTATATTTTCATTGAACATTGTCATATTGCCAAAATGAGATGTGCTACCGGAAAACAGAATGCATTTTTGAATTCTACACACTGAAATTAGTAAAAGTGACCTATTTTTAATTGTACCTTAGAAAAAATGTCTTCAGTTGCAACTAGTGATAGCTTTGGGATTATCCTTTTTTAATAATGGTATTATTTTACCTTTCTTTAAACAGGAGGGAAACATTCCATATGCCATAGAGGTATTAACTATGTCTAATAGTGGCTCTACTACAGAATTTTTACATATTTTCAATATGTTACTTGTTATACTGTCAAAATCTGTAGAAATGCTTGGGTTTAGTGAGTCATTATTTTAATTCAGTTGGTCTTAAGAAACGTGTGTTAGTATTATAAAAATTACCTTTATAATCCCCTGTGTGTCATTGTTTTTATTAACTGTTTTGCTAATCACATTTGTATAATAAGAATTAGAAGCTTCAGCTATTTCTTTTGGGTCCTCCAGTAGCTTCCATTCTGAGCTTATTTACATGCTATTTATGGAACTTGAAGATCTCCCTCTTAGCTTATTAACTACACCCCATGATGCTTTCACTTTATTTTTTAAACATGCAGTATGTTTGCTATTGTACAGCAATTTTGCTGTTTTAATTACTTCATTATATGCTTATCTGTACTTTTTAATGTAATCTTTATAAATTTTTGTCAGTTTGAAGATCTTTCGATTTCGGTTAACAATGTAAGCCTAATTTTGGAAGAGAGTTAATTGGGGCTGAGGCTACCTGGAATTACAAAAAAACTCGGATAATACGGAAATATAATTTAGTCCTGTTTCATCCCAATTATATAGTTGATCAGGAGTAAGATTTTCTTCTTGTATAATTTTTCTTAATTTCTCACAAAATTGTGTAACAGTTTGAGAATCTGTAGAAAGTTTTTCACTGCAAATTTCAAGCTGCCTTATGCCGTTTCGCTATTTCCACCTATCCAACCATCCTGAACTTGCAGAAAGGCCCTGAAATTGGATTTCCTTTTTTGTCTTTGTTGAGTAAACCAAATGAACAAAGCTTCACTCGTTATTCATACTCAGATTTCTTCATTGACTTCCGTTTAAATGACAAAATAGAACACTTGTTAGATGAAAACTTCTGAATTTTGTCTCTGTTTCTACGCTGATATGCAACTGTCACTTCACTGACTCCATACTCAGCAGCAAGTTTTTTTAATGTTTCTCCGTTGTCTATAATAGTCTTTTCAAAGTCTCCAGTTTCACATTCAAAGGCACAAATTTTCTCTTACTCCTACCACTCATTGTTATGTATAAATTAAAGCATTAAGAAACACACAGTTACATATGTATATACATACAACACTTTAAAATTAACATGACATAGGTGGTCTCACCACAGTACAGATGTTGTTACAGAACCATCTACATACAACAACGGTCAGTCTATGTTGTAAAATGTGTGTATTTACTTAACCCTCCGTCAGTCGCTAGGGGCCTGAGAGACCCCTGGCATTATATAAATGTTATAATTTTCGAACGAACGCACCTATGCAATTGCCTGACTAGGACATCTAACATTACACTTTGCGCGATTATTTGCTGCAGCAATAACCTTATCTGTTTATTTGTTTGGCTGGAGGAATGCCTAATCAGCAGTTACGTGTCACACAGGTCAACCAGGCCCGTTGCGCCTGCTCTCATTACATATTGTTGACAGATTTGTTTCTCATTAGCTTTTGTGCAATATTGCTTTGCTATTGTAAGGAGCTGTTACTGCTTCATTACGAATACGAGTAAAAGGTACAATCTACAAAATCCGATTGATTTGGAAGAAGTATGATGCGATGATGATGCCTTGCCCGTGGATGACAACTTATATGAATCACATGATTCTGATTCAGAAGATAAACTCGAAACGAGATCTTTAGATTCAGAAACAGCATGAAAATGAAGAGGAAGACGATGAAAGCAGCTTCTGTGATAACATATATTTTATAGGTTACATCATATGCTTATCATAGTAATTCTTCTTCTTCTTCTTCTTCTTCTTCTTCTTCTTCTTCTTCTTATTATTATTATTATTATTATTATTATTATTGACATACATTCTGTTATTTACCGGAAGAGATGGAAGAAAATGAAAAAAAAAAACACCTTGGAAAACAGCATAGACAAGAGCTCACAATATATTGACCAAACTTCCTGGTGTGGTAGGAGCTGCCAGAAATGCGAAAACGGAAATTGATTGTTGGAACCTTTTTGTTACCGAAAATATAGTTGATTTGATTGTTGAAAGCTCAAATAGCTACATTAGCAGTGAACAGCACAAATTTGATCGTGAAAGAGACAGCAGATGTAATAGAAATAAAAGCTTTCCTAGGCTTATTGTACCTGGCAGGAATTTTTCGTGGTGGATGCCAGAATATTCACGATTTTTGGAGAACCGATGATCTTGGAATTCCTCTATTCCGAATGGCTATGTCCGAAAAATGATTCAGTTTTATAATACGCTGTATTCGCTTTGATGACAAAAGCTCAAGACTGGAGCGATGAAGATTGGATAAATTGGCTGGTGTTAGAGAAATGTTTACATTGTTTCTGAACAACTGTCAGAACCATTATTCTCTTGGACAAAATGTCACTGTCGACGAACAGTTGCCGGCATTTAGTGGTTGACGTGGTTTTCGACAGTATATACCATCCAAGCCAAACAAGTATGGCATAAAGATATTCTGTTTGAGTGATGCAAAACTGTTTTATACAACTAACATGGAGATTTATTGTGAAACAGCAGCCGGATGTACCATATTTGCAAACCGAGTTTGGCAGAGGCTAACTGAACCAATCTCTGGCACTGGAGTAAACATTACTGCAAATAATTGGTTTACCAGTGTATCGCTGGTGAATGAATTGCGCAAAAGACAACTTTCTTTCGTTGGTACAGTGCGAAGGAACAAAAACAGAATTACCCACTAATTTCACTTCTCCAAAAGATCGCAGTCAATACGAAAGCATATTTGGCTTCACAAAAACTGAAACGCTTGTTTCATATGTTCCGAAAAAGGGTAAAACAGTAGTTTTGCTCTCAAGTCTACATGTTTCATCCACACAGTTATCAGAAGGTGCTGAGAAAAAGCCTGAAATAATCCTGCATTACAACAACATTAAATCTGGAGTTGATGTAGTAGATAAATTGTGTGCTACCTACAATGTAGCCAGAACAACGAGAAAGTGGCCCATGGTAATTTTTTACCATATCGTGAACATTGCAGGTATTAATTCTAGGGTTATCTTCCTTGGAAACCAAAATAAATATTCCATAAGGCAAGAGTATTTGAAAGCACTATCCTTGGCTTTACTGTTGCAACAGCTACAAAGGAGAGCAACAGCATCAAATCTACAAAGTGATTTGAAAGGCCTTTTGACAAAATATAAACCTGAAGAATCCGGCGTAGATGAATTGTCAAATACATCGCTATGCACATTGAAAAGGAAAGGATATGAACCCTGCAACAAAGACAAAATGAACTGCAAAACTAAATATGCATGTGGGAAATGTAACACCTTCCTGTGTTTGAGCAAACATGCTAAAATTATTTGCGAAAGTTGCTTAGTCGGGGAAAATACGGGTGAGATAGTAGATGATTCTGAGTAACTGAAGTTTGAAATTACAAGTTGTATGTATACCTGAAAATGGCAATGTATTTCTTTATACTTACTGTAATACAATTTATAACGTATATGTACTCATATTTTAGCTTGTATTTTTATTTTGCAGCATAATACCTACTAATGAAAGTCTTGTACGCTTAATCTAAATAAAGGTAAAAACAGGAAAAAAAGGAAATAAACGAAAGAAAACAAAAATACAAACAATAACAAAAATATAGCGCGGGTCTACTAGGCCCCGCGCGACTAACGGCGTTCTACCAAAGCGCGCGCCTGATGGAGGGTTAAGTGTATTTTAATGACCACTGTCGCTGAGTAGAGACAACAATAGGGGTAACAATAAGGATGGTATGCACTGTACAACTGATTGTCAGGTGGTCCCAATTAGTGAAGGGTCGTCAAAGAGCAAGCGCATTCCTCGAAACCTAGGTACCTGCCCATCTGTAATAGAAATGCATTAGCAATCTGAGGCCAAGGGTATTTCTGTCTGTTATCAACGAAAACCCTAAGTGGGGCAGTGTCACCTGTATTGTATATGGAAAATTAACAGAAAGTTCAAAATGTAACACATTTGGAGTGCGTAAAATATACATGCGGACAGCGTATAAAAATGGGATTTTACTCTAGTTGTATGTAAAATTTTAATTTTCTTAATTCCAGTTTGAATTACACAGAACCTCGAAATACCATGGCTTGAATTACCGGGACTCTACTGTACATAATGTTTTAGTAATCCAGCCTAATTTGTCAATTTGTTGACAGGAGACTTTACATTTTTTGTATGGGAAAACAATATCAGTGTAATAATTTAATATCTTTTGAAATTTGCACATTTGTCATTTATGGTTTCTGCTTTTAGTACTTCATCCCGTATTTCATTATTTAAATGTGTACTTAAGGCAGTATATCATGATTCATCATAAACCTATGATATATGTACTTTCCCTCTACACATGGGTTTCTGTTCAAAATGTATAATAGCTCACCCTTATGGCCTGAGATGTTTGACCCAATAACTTCTGCTTTTATTAGAGTACTAGGAATATCTGTTATTATATTATCAATACATATGGCTGAGTTCTGTGTAATCCTTGTAGGTACATGCATGGTGGGGACAAGATTGAAATCGTGCAATAGTGAAGTAAAAGTACAAATATGCATATCTGTTTTCATTAGGTCCAGATTAAGATCCCCAGCTATAATAGTAGTTTTATTTAATGGAGTTATTTGATCAACCATGATTTGTAATTCGTCTATAAAGATGTTAAAAGTCTGAACCTGGAGGACGGTAAATACCTATAACATTGTGTACAATTGATTAAATGTCACTTGTACAGCAGCAATTTCTATATGTCTTTCAACAGAGAGAGCCTGTATATGGTTTAGTACTTTATATTTGTTGTTAACTAGTTTACTAAGGATACAAACCCCCCGAGACCTATGTGTAATTCTCTTGAAAAGTGAGATATGCATTTATAACCTGTATAGTTAGTAAGTTGTGAAAAGCTCTTTTTTTATGCCACGTTCAGTTAATATTAAAATGTCTGGGTCATGCTTGTGGATAATTAATTCTATTTTAGATCTTTTGTTTTCAGCAAACTGGAATTTTGGTGAAAGATTTTATAGAAATTCCCTTGGCGCGTACAATATACTTCACTAATTCCATACTGTTTATAACTATCTGAAGACCCCATTACACCTTTTCTTTTTTTACCAGGACCAGGGCATGCATTTAAAGAGTTATGAATAGAGTTTATATTAACATGTACATCACTAGACCCTGGGGTGGTGAGTGTTTGTGAAATGGTTAACTTGTAACATTACTTGCCAAGGTCCATTACTAACATTTGTAATACATTTGCTCATTATTGCATTCACCACTGCTCTTAGCTGTTACCTGACAGACAGCTTGATATGATATTACATAAAAGTTTTCCAAATTTGTATATCCTCTTCTATTTAAATGAACACCATCCCATGCCATGTCTTCATAACGTAGCCATGCATTTCATCAACCATTAGACATGAACTTACTGAACACAACTAGTCTAACTCACTATTTATTCTCTTCAGTTCTTTCCCCCCCCCCCCCCCCCCCCCCGCTTAAATTGCTTCTAAAGAGAATTCCACTTACTATTATTTTTGCTGCCGATGCTTTTTCCTTTATTAAATCTACGAGCTCCAGAGTGTCTCCATAATTTCTTCTGCAAGAATATACCTTTCTATATTATTAGTGCCCACATGAATGGCAATTACATCCGGCTCTTGCACCCCTAGATCCAGCTCTTCAAAGCTTGTGTCTGAGCTCTTCTGTTTTAATCTCCAGATAGCATAATAGTTCATAATCTTCGGCTCGGCATACTTCATTGGAGAATTTAAGCAGGGGGTTGCCCAGAACTAGTGCCTTGGTCTTCTTTGGCTGCTCGGGACTGTGTGTTGCTAAGCACTGTG
The DNA here is from genome assembly GCA_030765065.1 of Deroplatys truncata. Taxonomy (NCBI): domain Eukaryota; kingdom Metazoa; phylum Arthropoda; class Insecta; order Mantodea; family Mantidae; genus Deroplatys; species Deroplatys truncata. Next base: position 146,299,000 of record CM060975.1, read on the forward strand.
AATCTATGGTTAGTTGCCATAGATCTATTTGAATGATGCTCCTTCCCATGTTTATGGCGTACACCATCCTTTGTTTGCTGCCACTCATCAACTTTTTGAGTATTTATGTTTTTGTGCTCAACCTCGTTTCTTAGTTGCTCATTTTCCTGTTTTAAGTTTCTTGATCACTACTTGTGCTTCCTGTTATTCTTTATGCAAAGTTTCAATGATTTTGTGCCGAGACACTACGTTTCCATATCTTCTGGTTCACTTGTAGGAGCTTCATCACGCTGTAAACATGTTTCTAACATTTTCTTACTGTTTGATGAGTAATTCGTTTGCTAACATTTGTACACATTCTGGCCGCACCACTAGTTTCATTAATATCAGCCCAACTCCTATGATTTCCTACAAGTTTAAGGCTATAATTCCCTTCTGTATCATTACAAACACTCATTGTTGCTGCCATTTTGTTGATCTGATGTTAATTTTGCGCCAGCATGTTGCTATGGTAGATCCGTGGCTCAAATCCTGCCTATGACATTGAATTTTTCAACTTTGTCCAACACAAACTGCTTGTGTGATAGAACAATTAATTATTACCATTTTGATTGACCTAATAGTAGGTTAAATTATAAAAGTCTGGGACTTAAACTGCTTACACATAAGTTGCTATTGGGATATGTCATCTTAAAATGAATTTGAGACCTTGTGGTTTACTGGGAAGAATGTGAGTCAGTAGGGGAATTTAATGTTGTGCTGGCATGTTGTCATAGTATCTCAGTTGATTAGAGCAACCAGAAGGAAACAAAGATTTGTGGTGGCTGTGACATTGAATTTTTCAGTTGATTCTACTTTTCACTTACAGACATACTTTTTATTTTCCAATGTGATTATTATTTCATTAGATATTCTGTTGCCAATGTGTTTCATTTTTCTGGAAACCAAATTAATAGTTACAATAATAGAGTATATGGATTAGCATCTGTTTAGTATATTCATTTAGCAACTTAGCATATGTTTATACATGAGTGACTTAAAATTTTTTAAAAATATGTCTATAGCTGTCTACAGCATTTTTATTCTCTTGTTTGTAAATAGGTATAATTTTCTACACTGTCATGCATATCACAGATGATCTTGAACATTAAACTTTCTGTAACATTTTGCATTTCAGGAAAAGAAGAATGATACAAAGGGAACTCTGAATGGGGAACTTATGCCCATAGAAAAATCAGAGCTAGAAGCTCTTATACAAATGACAAATGCAGAGTTTCAAGGTAGTGAGGATGAAGATGATCAAGAGTTGGGCATATCCTCTGAGGAGGATTTTGACACAGATGATGAAGAAGATTTATTTTATTCCCATTTCAGGCAACACAAGAGAGACTACTACATGAACAAAATGGAATATGCCATTGTTGACAGGTATTGTATTCCTGAGATTAAGCATGTATTTACAATAATTTGGGTATTAGATTTTGAGTAATCATAAGCCAAAGTGGTCATAATTATACAAAAATACTTCAAAGCCTTTAAAGGAAACCATAAGATACAAAGATTACTACAGAAGCAATGTGGCTCTAAGTTAAAAGTATGCAAGTTATTTGTGATTATAATTTTTATGGCATTAATATTTTTACTTTCTCTACTAGGTAAATAGTAGTTAGAAAATGTATTGCATTCCACCCAAAAAATTTAATAGAGAGAGTTCATCAGAACTACATGTTTTGAGGCCCCCTGAATTTGAAAAGAACATTTTTAGAAGATATTTACATGACAAGTAAAATGTATATTTTTAATTTTCTGGGAATGGCCTGTGAAATCCTCTTTATTTGGGAGGAATTTTATATAACCTTGAATACCTGGTATATGTTAAGTGATAGATGAAACGTACTACACAGAACATGTAAATCTCTTTAAAACACACAATTTATTTCAAATAACTTTTTTGGGTAGCATGAGATATCCATTATTAATGGTTTAAATTGTTCAATACTTTGTCATTCTTTTAAAGTCCTGTCAATTTTCAGTTGTTTCTCGGATTGCATGGAATTAGGCCAGCATATAGTGTCTGGTTATTACTCTGTATTCACTCTTAGGTTGATCCGCGGCAAAACAAACCCATGTGGTCAGTGCACTGTGGTGCAACACAGTAGCAATGCGCCCAGGAAAGTAGTCCCATGCTAATCTCTGAATTTTAGAATGAATTTATTCTTAAATAGTATAATATTCTATACAAATACCTAAGGTTTTATTTAACGCTGATTTATACCATAAAACAGAGCTACAAGTCCCATGACGCAATTCGTATGAGTCACCTGACATCTGGGTAGGTGCAGAATATTGTTTACAGCCAGAAACCAGCAGTTGTGTTTAGTATCATGGCAGACGGTGAATTTGCTCTTGTGTTTTTGTCGAATTACGTTAAGCATTAGCTGTGCAAACCATTGAGTAGTGGTGAAAAAACAATAGTGTTGAATCTTTATTGTAAGTTATGTGAGAAATATCCAACACTTTCTGCGAAAGAAATGGTGAAATTAAATTCTGAGTTCACTGGTGTTTTGAGTACAAGTATAAACAGTGCTTGTGTAGAGAAATCTGAAACGAGAAAAGTGGTTACACCCGGAAAAAAAAGAAAGCATATGAAATACGCGATGCAAGAATGTAATGATTTTAAGAAGAATGCAATTCGTGTAACATCGCACAATTTCTTTTTTCAAATGAGCACCCAACAGTTAATAAAGTGCCGCTTCCAGATAGCGAATAAATTAGGTTATTGCATACCTGTTACTTTATTTTTCGCTCATTTATTTTAGAATTAACTATTATTATATGTGCAAACATTTATTTTGTTGCAACTATCAATCTTATCACCTTTAACCCTTAACAGAATATGCTCGTCACCGTTTCAGTTGTCGAAATAAGGACTCTGTTCCTTTTTGCACTACGTGCCACTTGTACTTGCCACATAGTCTGAAAGTGTGACAGTATTTCTAGTGCGAATGGCGGAAGGATACATTATAGCGGTGCACTGATAACCTGGGGTTTGTTTTGACACGGATCAACCTAAGAGTGAATACAGAGTAAACATTTTACTGTCACTGTTGTCTTTATATTTGTAATGAAATGTGTAATGTAGGTATTTCTGCAAATGTTTATCTCAATTAAAATGAAGTAAATAAAGTAAGCTTTCATAAGAATAGTTTGTATAGTCTCTAATAAATGACAGAGGGTAGAGAAAGTCATGTGGATGTAACATATTAGAGTTTTTTAAATATTCAGTGTTGTTCACTTAGATTTTTCCACATTTGAAGTAGAATACTGAAATGTTAAGTGGCCATTCTTTTGTTTATCATGAGCTCATGGCAGAGTGACAGCTTTCAGAAAAATAGAAAAAAGAGAAAATCATGGAAAACAGATTCAAATGATCAACAATCACCTTGTATGGCTTTTTCATGCATACAGGAAAAAGGTGTTTTTCTATGTTCTTAACTAAAAGAAATGGAGAACTTAATGGCAGATGGCAGGCTCCTTATTGGTTTCAAGACCTAATAAGAAGCACACTCTGCCTTATAGCAGAGCATGCTTGAGCCCATAAAATTTACTGGTGCTCCAGGAAAGGAATTCTGTTATGAAGAGTATTTTAGTTTACAGTCCAAAAACCAGCTTCTTATGCTAACTGCTTGCTGAGGCAACGTGTGTTTGAACTCGTCTTTCAAGAGGGATGCTGCTATGAGCCAAAGCTTTCAAGTTATCTGTCCAACTCTATCTGCCTCTTGTTTATTGTGACACCATATGATACAAAACAGACACTGGAACATGCGTACAATTAGCAATAAGGCAGAACCCTTATGCTTCATTAAAGGTTATAGCTTTTGCATTAGCAAAAGTAAATTCAGTGAGTGCTTGTAGATGAGTTACAGTGATTGCGATTGTTCTGTTTTATTGGTTTTTTAGACAGTGTGCCTCTTAATGAACAATACAAGTGGAAGAGTAAATGGGAAGAATTGCATCATCAGAGCAGGAATATAATTTACAATGTGTATTCTTTTTATCAAAACCTTACAATATGAATGCAATTGCTTTTTCATAAGGAGTTTTCTGCACCTGCTCAAGAGCTTTGTTGTTATCAAGGTATCACTTTCCTTGTTAAATTAGGAATGCATACCAAGTATGTGTTTGCTCAAGTTCTGCAATAATTAATTCTTATAAATTGTTCATTTCATGTCTTCTTTATTCCCCCTTTAAAATGTGGCAATGTTGTGTAGCTCTAGCAATAGCCAGAGCTCAGCCAGTTGGCGGAAAAAATAGACTTGTGTGATTAATTTGCAGAATAACTACAAATCAGTCATAGTTGAGAAAGTTGTGTAATTTTTACAAATCAGTCCTTTTTTGCTTTCTCTAGTAAGTAGAGGAAGTATTTTATTCCACCCAAAAATTTGATGTTGAGATATCACCAGAAATGCATGTTTTGAGGCTATATAAACATGTTTTCTAAAAAGCATTTTTAGAAAAAGGTCCTTGTGTGTGTGTGGGCACGTGCGTGCAACTCAAAAATGAATTGCCAGATAAATACCAATATTTCAGTTCAGTGTCTTCCAAAGATGTGCAAATATTTTTAGAAAAAAATCTCCCTGCTCTGAACTACTCTTTGCATGGAAAATTTTGTCAAAGATTTTTATTTTCTCAAAAATTGTTCTAACAGTTTTGTTTAAAATGCATATATTTAAGATATTTATGTAAGAAATTGAAATGTATGTCTTGAATTTTCTGGGAATAACTTGTGAAATCCTCTTTATTCAAAAGGAATTTTATATAATTTCATATAAAGGGTCAACCATAAGATATAGACAAAAGCTTACTATACAAAAAATGTAGATCTCTTTAAAACACACAATTTATTTCAAATATCTTTTTCTGGCATTGGTCATATGTGAGATATCCATTATTGTTATTATTTTTTTTTTTAATTTTCAGTACTTCGTCATTTTTTAAAGTGCCGTTGCTATTTCATTGTTTCTTGGAATGTCTTGGAAAGAGTATGGAGTTTCAGGGCCAGTATATAGAGACATATGGCTATCAATTCTGCTTTTGTATCCCCCTTGTACGCTTGCTTCAATTTATGCTGTCACTGCATAATTTGTGCTGTCGGGAGGCATTCTACTGGCCTTCACAGGTGAAGTATTATAACAAGGAGGAGGTGTGTGTATATGTTAACATTTTCGCACATGCAGTGGCATCCTGTTTTACTTAGGTGTTGGAAGAATTGTGCCTCTTAAGTGCAAATGTTCCAACATTTCATCACAGAGTTCCCAGAGAGCGACAAGTGATTTTAGTTAGTTAGTTAGTTTATTCATCCGTTAAAGTGGTTTGGTACAATGTACATTCACTATTGGACACGTCAAGCTATAAACATAAACAATAATAGGTTTTTGCAATATATACAATATGTTTTTACATTATATACAATAGGTATTTACATGCTAAATACTATGGTTCATGATATACATTTGTGTTCAAGGAAATCATTAATAGAATAAAAGGAGTGGTTAACTAGATGTGCCTTGAGACTGGATTTCAGCTGGTTTACATTTTTAATTGCCTTAATATTACTTGGTAAATTATTATAAAGTTTAATGCCAGAGAATAAGATACTTTTTTGGTAGAGCGAGGTGTTGCAGCTGGTCACATGTATTTGTGTATTTTCCCTAGTATTGTGTTCATGCACCATATTATTAGTTATGAATAGTGAATCAGAAGCATTAATGTTCTTGACTATAAGCAGAATAACTGCATATATGTAAATGCAGGGAAGTGGGAGGATCCCCAGTTTTTTAAAGAGAGGTTTACATGACGACTTTGGGCTGACTCCTTCAATAGTTCTGATAATTTTTTTCTGTGCAATAAAGATTGACTTGCTTGTTGGAGACTCACCCCAGAAGACTACTCCATAACTTAGGAGTGAGTGCACATGTGCAAAATATGCTGCTCTGTTTCTTTACTTGTGCATGTTGTCAATATTCTTAGCATATAACATAGAGAGCTGAGTTTATTATTTATGAAGCTAGTGTGGGCATCCCATTTCAGATTGCTTTGTACGCAGACCCCAAGGAATTTTATAGATTCTACTTTTTTAAGTGTCTGATTAGAGAGTTGTATTTGAGGGGCAAGATAATTTTTGTTCATATTTGTGTGTATATCCATTGCTACAGTTTTTTTTGTATTTATAATAAGATTATTCAATGTAAAATAGTTTGAGATTTTCTCTGAGACTTGGTGAATAGAGGTTAGAAAGGTTTCTTTTTGGGTTGCCTTAACCAGGATATTTGTATCATCAGCATATAAAATGGTTTTAGTACATGGATCATTTATGTGGAAATCATTTATGAAAAGAAGAAATAGGACAGGACCTAGTATAGAACCTTGTGGCACACCATAGCTTACTTGGAGTGGACTGGAGTGATGATAATTGATCTGATTATTTGATTTATTCTTTATTTCCACTATTTGCATACGACCACATAGATATGATTCTAACCTCAATTTTTGAAGATTTAGAAGCTTGTAACAGTGATGTGTCATAATTTAAAATAGAGAGTTGAGGGTTGTTACACTACATCACTATGATAATCTTACTTGAACGCGTTTCGGGAGACGGCTTGTCCCCATCGTCAGCATTCTCTCTCAACTGATATTTGCCGGTCATCGTCTGGGGGATGTGTGTGGTTTGTGGTGTTCTCTGGTGCTGGGCTGATGAACCTCCAAAGGCTGTTGGGTGGCGGCAGTTCAAAATTCATTAGGTGATTCCTGTGTTTGACAATATGTATTTTTTCCCAGATGTCCAATTCATTGCTGCTGTTGATCGGTTTTAAGAGTTTTATGTTTGGAGTGATATCATGGTTTGAAGACCAGAAATGATGTGCTACTGCTGATTTATCTTGCTGCTTTTGGTAAATGCATCTCATATGCTCTTTAAGTCTTATTTCAAGATTTCCTTTTGTTCTTCCTATATATACCAGGTTACATTCATTACAATCAATTTGATATATACCAGCTGATTTATCGTTGGGGATAGGATCTTTTGTTCTGTTGCATAGTAGTTTCTGTATGTTGTGGTTATTCTGTGGAGACAGGGTGATGTTGTATTTTTTGAAAATCTTTTGAAATTTATGATGTGTCCAAGGGTGATAAGTGAATTTTCTATATGCTTGTGGTTTTTGTTGTCTGAGTAATGTAGTCATTTGTTGGATGTATTTCTGTCTTTCAAACCTTTTTATCTTCTTATCTATTGTTTTTTTCTGGTATCCATTCATAGTGGCTATGTTGATAATGTGTTGGTATTCTTTCTGGTATTCCTCTTTCTCCATTGGTATATGTACTAACCTGTTTGTAATACTATTTAAAATTGCATGTTTGTGGCTTGTAGGATTGTAGCTATTATTTTTAATGTAGTTTTCTGTGTGCGTTGGTTTTCTGTAAATGCCAAACGTTAGTTTGTTGTGTGCATTATTTCTGATGATCCTGATGTCTAGGTAAGGTAATTGGCCATTTTCTTCTTTTTCCATTGTGAATTTTATAGATCTTTTTTGTAAATTTAATAATTTCAAAGCATCTTCTGAAAGTTTTTTTGGAACAATAGCAAAAATATCATCTACATATCTATACCAGGTTTATGTAGATGATATTTTTGCTATTGTTCCAAAAAAACTTTCAGAAGATGCTTTGAAATTATTAAATTTACAAAAAAGATCTATAAAATTCACAATGGAAAAAGAAGAAAATGGCCAATTACCTTACCTAGACATCAGGATCATCAGAAATAATGCACACAACAAACTAACGTTTGGCATTTACAGAAAACCAACGCACACAGAAAACTACATTAAAAATAATAGCTACAATCCTACAAGCCACAAACATGCAATTTTAAATAGTATTACAAACAGGTTAGTACATATACCAATGGAGAAAGAGGAATACCAGAAAGAATACCAACACATTATCAACATAGCCACTATGAATGGATACCAGAAAAAAACAATAGATAAGAAGATAAAAAGGTTTGAAAGACAGAAATACATCCAACAAATGACTACATTACTCAGACAACAAAAACCACAAGCATATAGAAAATTCACTTATCACCCTTGGACACATCATAAATTTCAAAAGATTTTCAAAAAATACAACATCACCCTGTCTCCACAGAATAACCACAACATACAGAAACTACTATGCAACAGAACAAAAGATCCTATCCCCAACGATAAATCAGCTGGTATATATCAAATTGATTGTAATGAATGTAACCTGGTATATATAGGAAGAACAAAAAGAAATCTTGAAATAAGACTTAAAGAGCATATGAGATGCATTTACCAAAAGCAGCAAGATAAATCAGCAGTAGCACATCATTTCTGGTCTTCAAACCATGATATCACTCCAAACATAAAACTCTTAAAACCGATCAACAGCAGCAATGAATTGGACATCTGGGAAAAAATACATATTGTCAAACACAGGAATCACCTAATGAATTTTGAACTGCCGCCACCCAACAGCCTTTGGAGGTTCATCAGCCCAGCACCAGAGAACACCACAAACCACACACATCCCCCAGACGATGACCGGCAAATATCAGTTGAGAGAGAATGCTGACGATGGGGACAAGCCGTCTCCCGAAACGCGTTCAAGTAAGATTATCATAGTGATGTAGTGTAACAACCCTCAACTCTCTATTTTAAATGATTCTAACCATTTATTGGCCAACCCTCTTATGCCTAGAGCCTCTATTTTTGTTAACAAAAGCTGATGATCTATGGTGTCGAATGCCTTTGTTAAGTCTAAAAATATAGCCGAGGCATGTTGCTTTTGATCAATGGCTTTAAGGGACGCGGTTATAAATGAGAAAATTCCCGATTCAGTTGAGTAATTTTTCCTGAAGCCGTGCTGAGAGTCCGATAATAATTTATGTTTCTCTAAGAAGTTGGAAAGTCGTTTAAGAAACAGTTTCTCCAATATTTTAGAGAAAACTGAAAGTAGCGTTATGGGCCGATAATTAGACAAATCATTGTTTTTCCTTTTTTTATGTAATGGTTTGATTATAGCTGTTTTTAGGCAAGTGGGAAAAGAACCTGAGCTTAAAGATTCATTACATAGATGTGTTATTGGATTCACAATTACATGTGCGCATTTTTTAATAAGAAAGTCTGGTACCCTATCAATGCCAGCCGAGTTTTTTGGCTTAAGATCTTTTATTATTTGTAAAATTTCTTTCTCGTTTGTTGGTGTAAGGTATATTGATTCATGTATTGAGCTGTGAAAATTTAATGTAGGAGGGGGATTATTTAACGAGGCTTGTTTTATGAGATTATCTGTTATATTAACAAAGTATGTATTAAAGTTTTCTGCTACTTCAATTGGATCTACAACTTTTTTAGAATTTATGAGCAAGTTTATGTTGTTCACTATTATTTTATTAGTACCCGTTTCCTTTTTAATTATATTCCACATTGCTTTTGTTTTGTTACTTGCTATATTTGATGAGTCGGTCATTTGTCATTGTTTTTGCTTCTCTTACTACTTTACTTAAGATTAGTTTATACTTCTTGATGTAGTTTTGAAATTCTACGGTTAATGGGTATGTTTTTGATAATTTATGTAGATAGCGTTTAGTTTCAGAGGATTTTTTAATTCCTGTAGTAATCCAGGATTTAGCGTTTTTTTCTGGAATATCTTTTACAGTTTTGAATGGAAAAGCTAAGTTTATGTAATGTTGTAGTGTCTGAAGGAACAATTCAAACTTTTCTGATACGCTTTTGGTTTTATAGATTTCTACCCATGCTTCGCTGCTAAGTAAGTGAGTAAAGTATTGGATATTCTCATCATTGAAGATCCTTTTTTTAGTGAATTCTATTGATTGGGAATATTTGTTAGCCAAGGGAAGGTTTAGTATTGATGCAGTAATTTGTATCACAAATTACTTAAATGTAAATAATGATTGTAATATGAATATGCATTTTTATGTGACATTGATTTCAGATGTTTATTGATTGTAAATATTGTTGGAAAGTAAATTTATAAGGCTTTACTGAAACTGTCAATAATAGCGCAATAATGCAGCGAGGGGGTGAGCTGTTTATCATTATTGGAAACGAGGAAGTTACGTAATGTTGGCGCGTTTTCGGTAGAAACTTCTGGAATGTTTCCCTAAAAGCAATATGTATTCGTGGTTTTTATTGGATATTAAAATAGACGCTAATGTTGGCGCGTTTTATTAGCCAATTGCAGTTCAGTTATAATCTTTAGGCATATCTTGATGCAGGATTATAAATAGAGGCTAAGTTAGAGGTAAAGTCATTCAGTCCTTCAGTTCGCCGAAAGCATTCATACACTACACGTCGTCTTCAGTCAGTCATTTCGTCGAAAGTATTAGTTCGTCATACATCGGATATAGATTCACAAGTTACGCGCAGCAGAATTATGAAAGATCTAAAATATGGTAAAGTTAATTATACAAAAGGTTGAAGTACGTGGATTAAAAGAATTATCAGTAAGAAGTTGTTATAACAGTTTCAGTTTGGCGAGTATCTAGATCAATATGTAAAAGTGATAGTGAACGTGTTCGACAATAAAAATTATAAAACAAATTTCTTCATCAGTGTAATTTTTGGATAAAAGATTCCTTTCTGCTTCACAACCCTGATCAAGACACATGTTCGACCCAAGATAAGATAATAGCTAGCCGGAGGACATTTGAAATGAATTATTTCAAAAACTGATACTAAGAACTGCAAATTGCTAACGCCAGATGGAGCTACAAACCAAACAAATGAATGACGTCACAAGATGGCTTCAACGTGGGGCAGTTAAAGTTATGAAACCAAACAAAACAGAAGCAGCACAATATAAGATCTTCAAGTTCTAATAACTTACGTAAATACTTATTACGTAACCAAGAATGTTACTACTACAGTATTTGTGCATTATGGTCACTAAAACCCATATCAAAGGTTTGGCTTTTGCACAGGAGAGTATTGTTAACAAAAATTTGATCGATTAGTGTTGAAGAGTTTTCTGTGATTCGAGTTGGACCATGGATTGTGGGTTCCAGATTATAAGATTTTAACGTATTTAGTAGGTCAGAGGTAGCTTTTGATTCTTTACAAAAGTCAATATTGAAGTCACCACATACTATTACAGTATTTTTAAAGTGTTTAATATTATCTAGAACCATTTCCAGTCCACTCAGAAATGAATTTATGTTGGTGTCGGGAGCTCTATATATACAGAGTGTTGTTATTTGCAAATCAGGAAAATATACACCTGATATTTCTAGGTCCTGTTCCTTTGTAATACGATCGATGGTTTCTATGTTTCTGAAATTGATGCCTTTTCTTACAAGAATACATGTGCCCCCACCTTTTTTACTGTCCCTACATGACCATGCTGCTAGCGTGAAATCTTTGAATTTATTAAGCACAAATAGGTTACTTTTCTGAAGCCAGTGTTCGCTAAAACACAGAACACTGACATGCTGTAGATAAGTTGCAAGTAGAATCTCTATGAAGCTGATTTTGTTGTTTAATGATTGAACATTGTGGTGTAGAAGTATAAAATGCTCTTTTAGCACATCTAAGTAACCACTTACCTTTATATTTACGGTGTGATCCAAGGTTTCAGTGCCTAAATGCCTAACTCAAGTATCGGACAAGAATGGGATTGGACAGATTATTAAAATAATGTCTAGTTAATGTGTCCTTTTTGAAAGTAAAAAGCATAATTTACTTCAGTTTTATATTATATTATTAAAAATACTTTTTCATGCAGAAATTGTGCAAAACAGTGTTTTATTTAGTTGTATATTTGGATTGGACAGATAATTCCATTGAAAAGGTAGAGAATCAGATGACTGAACAGTTCAATGCCATTGCCGGGATTTGTATCACGGATTTCCTGATTTCCATTTGGTTGCTCTAATCACTGAGCTACCATGGCAACATGCTGATATGTACAACATTAAATGTGAATCAGTTGGGGAATTTAATGTCGTACCGGCATGTTGCCATGGTAGCTCAATGGTTACAGCAACCTGATTGAAACCGGGAAATCCATGTTTCAAATCCTAGCAATGGCATTGAATTTTTCAATTTCCTGATGTTACATAGCAATAGTTTGTAGTAGCTGTATAAAAGTAAATAATAGTGGGTAGAGAAAGTCATGGGAATGTACCACATCACATTTTTATATGTATTAAATAATGCTCAGGTGTTAAATGTTGTATTCTTTCTGTTTTTAAATAGAGAAGTTCTGCGTTCCCAGGCAGATGGTTATGTGCAGGCAATTCAGTGGAATCTGCACTATTATTATAATGGAGTGTGCTCATGGTCGTGGTTTTACCCTCATCATTATGCTCCTTATATCTCAGATATCTGTAACTTCTCAGATGACCTGGAGCTGCACTTTGATATAGGTGAACCATTTCTACCATTTCAGCAATTGTTGGCAGTTCTTCCTGCAGGAAGGTAAGAAGCTCAACGATTAGGACATGTTTTGGGGGCTATTGCTCTCATCAGCTGTAGACTGACTGGCTGGAACTGTTTCAGCTGCTTCCTGCTTCTTTTTGGAGACATCTGGTGGTGTGATGAATTTGCTGAGGTCACTCAATGCTGGAATGTTGAAATTCATAACTCTTTCACAGTGTTTTATGATGTAAAACCATATGACCTTCAGATGGCTACAAACAGAAGCAGGAAGTGGCTGTAACAGTTCCTGTCAGTTGGTCTACAGCTTATGATGAGGAACAATAGCCCTCAAAACATGTCCTAATTGTTGAAGAATTAAATGAAGTTAGTGTCACATAATCAAGGCAATATAAATTTATTACTATGCTTGTTGCTGAAAGCTTTTGAAGTGAGCCTCATACAGTAGTTTCTGTCAATCTGGGAAGCAATCGGTTCATTAGTGAATAAAAAATGTAATAACTTGTTAATACTTAATTATTGTTATTAATACTGCAGAATGAGCCAAAAGACTCTGAACCGCTTGTGCAGTGTTTTTCCTGTCTGCGTCCTTGGCGCTTGTTGCCATCTGCCGCTACCATAGAAAGGTGCGGATGAAACCATTCTACATTTTTAACACTACTTTTAAAGGCTTTACTTACCAACTTTACGAAAGGAGGTGCTGAAACTGGCCACTGTCGTCCATACATTTTTGGCACCTCTTTAGGAAAGTATCCATCACTCGCGTAGTTCATGCTGAGAAATTTCCTGACGGATATTTTGTTTTAATTCTTCCAAGGTGTGTAGGTTTGTCTTGTACACTTTATGTTTTAAGTTGCCCTGGAAGGGTATTTTATGAACAATATTACCGGCTGCGCAGTGTTTTTCCTCTGGGCGTGTGGAAATAAAAAAAACATGATAACGCACTGCTGCTATAAGCAAAGTCACGCTGTTATGGTTTTGCTGTGCAGTGTGAAGTGCAGTTTTGAGTTGACGTGATGTGATGTAGTTCAGTTATTAAGAGTTATTTATTATTTTGTGGGGCGGCGCCATGGCCGAGTGGTTAGACCGCTCGCCTCCCACCGAGGCGGCCCGGGTTCAATCCCAGGGACCTGCATGTGGGATTTGTGGTGGACGAAGCGGCGTCCTCCGGTTTCCCCCGCCATTCATTCCACCAACTGCTCCATCATCACCTTTCCTTTCATCCATTTCACCACCATTTCGTTTCATCTACTTCCTTCATCCCATACCAGGCATCGGGCTGATCACCCATCCTGGATGCTCTGTCTGATCCATGAGTGTCTGCTCCTCGACGGGCCTCTGACCCCAGGCACCTGCCTGTAAGTCCTGGGGGGTGTAAGTCCTACGTAAGAGGAGGGTGAACAGATAATGAATGAATGAATGAATATTATTTTGTGCTGTACTTAGTCAGAAAGTATATTATGGCTCAGTATATGTTTTCTACTGCACAGTGTGTATTTATTTATGATTCATATGTGTTAACTCGGTCAACTTGCCAAGTGAAAGTATGATTTGCAGAAAGATTTCCAGGTGTAAAATTTCCAGCCGTACAACAATCCATGAACTTTACAGTAAATTTCAGGGCAAAGGAAATGTTCAGGCTAAGAAATCTAAAAGATGGCATTCGGTTCTTACCGAAGAAACATTAGATGACATTGGTCATCATTTGGAAAATTCTCCCCAAAAATTCCATGATGGGTGGTTTCTTAAAGAGTTGCCAAAAATGTATGGACATCGACAGTGGCCAGTTTCAGCATTTCCTTTCATAAAGTTGTTAAGTAAAGCCTTTAAAAATAGTTTTAAAAATGTTGTATGGTTTCATCCACGCCTTTCTATGATAGCAGCAGACGACAACGAGCGCTGAGGATGCAGGCTGGAAAAACACCGCACAGGCGATTCGGAGTCTTTTGGCTCACCCTGTAATATCTGTGATTTTGAAGTATGTTTTAATAAGTAAAGAAACCAGGAGGAAAACAGTCCAGGCGTACTTTTAGGAAAATTCTGGGTTTTGATGCTCTGCTGCTATAGAACTACATTACAATATGAGAAATCACTGGAAAAACTTTCATATTCTGCTAAAAATGTTCTCTGAAGCTAAGTGTATAAGGGAAAAGTAAAGTCATAAGGCAATATAGCACATTCCTATAAAAATATATAAACTAGGCTTGGCTTTTGCCCTGTACTCTTAAGAAGTTTTATAGTGAGCCTTTTCTTCTGAAGGTTACCATTTTTACCCTTTACATTGTGTTTAAGCAAAGTTTACAAACATATTCTTTTTGTTTCCTTATAGTAAGAATCTCCTGCCTGAACCATACCAAGAACTTATGGTAAATGAAGCATCCCCCATTCTACATTTTTACCCTTCTGAGTTCAAGACAGATTTGAATGGCAAGAGGCAAGAATGGGAAGCTGTGGTCTTAATCCCTTTTATTGATGAGGTAATTACAGTAGCATGTCAGTTGTTGGAATATATGTTAAGCATTTAATACAGTATATTAGCTGTGTTTTGTAATATAAAGTTCATTCTTGTTTTCATTTGATAATTATTGTAACCTACTTATCTTCTTCCAAAATTATAATGCTTAAAGGTTAAAAACAGAAGCGTTATTAACAGTGAAGTATTCATCTTGATTTAGATTGAGTCACACTTTTTTACACTCACCTTCACTAATTAAAGTTACATAAAACAGGAAACGTTTTTGAGGGCATTCGTCCTCATCGTCAGTGACTGGGTGACTAAGACTTGCTTTCTCCCGTGTCCTCTTCTTCCTCATCCTGCGAATTCTGACCCTGTTGCCATCTGGTGTTGGGGGCACAAAGTTTTATCACATTGCTTACAGGTGGGATTTCAAAATTAATGACATTGTTGTGTTTTTGAGAATGTGTATTTTTTCCCAGATGTTCAATTCTATTGGTGTGGTGAGGGGTTTTAACAATACTTTGGCCAATGTTGTGGTTTTCAGTCCAAAAATGGTGTGATACATATATAAATTTTGGCGGAGATATGTTGATGATATTTTTTCCATCATACCACAGAAACTAACAGAAGACGCTTTGAAACTGTTGAACCTAGGACAACAACATTAAATTCACAATCGAAATTGAAGAGAACAACACCTTACCCTTCCTGGACCTTATTATAACCAGAGATCAAAATAGCTTTAAATTCGGCATACATAGAAAAGCCACACATGTGGACAACTACATAAAGAAAAATGGTTGCAACCCAACGTCGCACCAACTAGCCGTCTTTTGAAGCTTAATCCACCGATTGCTTAGCGTTCCCTTGAGTAAAGAAGAATTTTTAAAAGAACAACATATAGAAAAAATAGCAATAACTAATGGATTCAACTCAGATCTCATAAGCAACATGATATACAAGAAGAAAAAACTCAAGGCAATTTCACATTCCACCACTCTAACGCCTTTCTCAAACACAAATTGGAAATACAAGAAATTCACATACCACCCTTGGGCCTTTAGAAGATTTGAACAAATCTTCAACAAATTTAACATTAGACTAGCTTCACAGAACAAATTCAGTTTGAAGAACTTACTAAACACACCTCTCAAAAATACCATCCCAAACACACTAAAATCCGGAATTTACCAGATCAGTTGTGAGGAATGTGAGAAATACTGCATAGGAAAAACTAAAAGAAACTTGGAAACCAGACTTAAGGAACACCAAAGAAACATAAAACTAAAACAAATAGAGAAATCCGCAGTATCACACCATTTTTGGACTGAAAACCACAGCATTGGCCAAAGTATAAAGTTGTTAAAACCCCTCACCACACCAATAGAATTGAACATCTGGGAAAAAATACACATCGTCAAAAACAGCAACAACGTCATTAATTTTGAAATCCCGCCTGTAAGCAATGTGTTAAAACTTTGTGCCCCCAGCACCAGATGGCAAGATGATCAGAATTTGCAGGATGAGGAAGAAGAGGACACAGGAGAACCGACCCTTAGTCACCCAGTCGCTGACGATGAGGACGAATGCCCTTGAAAACGTTTCCTGTTTTATGTAACTTTAATTAGTGAAGGTGAGTGTAAAAAAGTGTGACTCAATCTAAATCATTATAATGCTTAGTTAAAGTGGAGTAAAAGAGAGCAAATTGTTGAGCCAAGTGATTCAGTTATGCTTAAGGTTTATATGTTAAGTAGTTTTAACTTGTTTATGAATACCACAAAATAGTTTCTTCCCAACTTCATTATATGCTGTATGACAAGGGTGGCGAAAACGACTTCCTTCCGCGAGTCACCAAATATGCAACACGCACTGCGTCGCTCAGCAGCATGTGAAAATCAAACGGACGGTTGAAGAGAGGGAACGTGCGCCTGCGAGTCAAAATGCCTTGCGAGTCACATTTTCGCCACCTCTGCTGTATGACATTAATGTGCTATATTTTATTTATGCTGGAATCACTCTTAAGGATGAACTCATTTTAGAGTGTAGATGTGCATCGGCTCTTTATCTCATTCAATAGGCCTAATCGTTGCAAGAAAGGAAAATCTCCAGCGTAATTAATAAAAGAATCTAAAGTGGAAGTAGTATACGGAGAAGTGGAATGATAACTTTTTAAATTAACATTTGAGTCGAGTTAATACTTGTGTTGGCTGATATTCATAACATCAAGTTGAGATTTTCCCCTTGCATTTTACTCTTATGTATAGAAACGAGCAATCAGAGTGCAGAGAGGCGATGCTTATGTCATAAAGTACTCCATTTTGATGTGCAAAATTATTGAATGACAACGGTCTATACAGGCAAATCAGTACATGCAGAGTACTGAGAGAAATTTTTATAAGGAAGTTTCAGGAGTAATGTTGACATTTAAAATTAAAATTGCTTGGATAATTTAAAATAAAGAGAGTTGAAGGTTGTTACACTACATCACTAAAATGTTCTTACTTGAACGCGTTTCAGGAGACGGTTTGCTCCCATCGTCAGCATGTTTTGAACTGATTTTGCTGGTTATTGTCTGGGGAATGTGTGTGGCTAGTGGTGTTCTCTGGTGCTGGGCTGATGAACCTCCAAAGGCTGCTGGGTGGCGGCAGTTCGAAATTCATTAGGTGATTCCTGTGTTTGCCGATATGTATTTTTCCCAGATGTCCAAACCATCTCCCGAAACGCGTTCAAGTAAGAACATTTTAGTCGTGTAACAACCTTCCACTCTCATTATTTTCAATTATGACACATCACTGTTACTAGCTTCTAAATCTTCAAAATTAATTAATTGCTTGGATAAATTATTTTATTTAGATTTTATCCAGAAAAGGACTAGCTTAAGATTAAATGGTGATGATGGCAGAAAAAATGACAGACAAAATAAGCATAATGTAATCACCAGGTGGTAACAATTTTGCTTTCATTTTGTTTGGACAGGTTGTAATCCTAGGTGGGTTCAAGATGAGTTAATGGAGCTATTCGCTTATATTATTTTTATCTCAGTACTCAGAATGAATGCATAGCTTTATTGCTTTAGGACCCTACTTCATTTTGGCATTTATTTATATTTCATTCATTCATCATCGGTGAACTGTCTGATTAAAGAATATTAACAAATGTTTTGAATTGTACTCTCAGTGATACATTTGAAATATAAATAAATATGACTTTATTTATTAAGCTTAATGAACTTTAATCATTTTTACTTTGGAAATATTAAAGTCACTGCCATTTTGGTTTATACCCCCGCCGCTATAACGTTGCACTTGACAGCTAGCGTTTAAGTAGGTACACTCGCGAAAAAACAGATGAAAAGCTTCAACCGTTTGACTTCCTAAGCCAATCACAAGGCAGCATTCCGGATGGTCGATGACAAAGCAGAACCGGATCTAGAATCGGCTCTGTTGCCGGATGTAACTATTCCCAACCATGTGCTTCAGTTTGTGAATCTCTAGCAGAGCGTCGAGTTGTTCTTTGCAAGCTACATATTGTTCATTGTTATTTGTTATTTAGATTTGTGGTTATTGTTTGATAGTTTTGTTATTGTTCGTTTATACATTTATTTATTTATATTTATCTATTTTATATATATTTCATTCATATTATTTATTTAAACAAAACTTAAGTGCGACAATGTCGGAAAAACGACGCCGATCGCCGAGTGATGATTCACGAAGTGAAAATCCTTTGTGCCGAGGTGTGCCACTTAATAGTCAGGCATTGGAACTATTATGGAGAACCCGGGAGTTCTTTGAACAGGAAAAGGAGTACGTGAAGCTTCACGGAAATCCCTCTATTCCTGCTGATAAAGCCGTACAACGAACTGCAGCAGCTCTTGATTTAAGCACGAGAACTGTTGTTCACAAAGGAGTGAAACTACAAGAGAAAGAGGACAAAATTCCTGAACCATCTGGAACACAACAGGTATTTCTATCAACTCCAGGGAAGAAAAAAAAGAAGCCTCGTCCAGTCACAAATATTGATGCTTTCCATACGTAGACACATTTATGCCTATTATCATAGAAAGGAGTATCCGACCATACCAAAGCTGCTTATATCGCTTATTTTCAATTAACAATAATAATACGAAATAGTTATTATTCAGTGACGTTCGCTACTTACGTACACTTTCTGTATGCGGCTTAGACACGATAGAAATGAGAACAATCAGCTGTTGTTTACTAGCCACTCTGGCAACGTCGCAACCACGATGTAGCCAACCTTACGCGAAGCCACACGAACTGTCAAGTGCAACGTTATAGCGGCGGGGGTATAGGTAAAATATTTGAAGGATTAATACATGCTTACTCCTTTAAAACTAAATTACACTTACTGCACAATTTTGACTTTGAGACGCACAGTGCATTTTCAGAGCTGTGCAGTTACATTTTATAAATTTGACCTTCAGTTAAAATAATCGCAAGCTTGTTCTCAGCTTTACAAACTACTTTTTCAGTGCTGCGACTATCTCTTGAGATTTGAGATTTAGCAAGATTAAATTCTGCTTTAATATTTATAGTAAATCCTGCCAAGTACATTTATTTTCTGCCTCCATTGCATCTGACCTTGTGAACTGGTTGAGTTTCACACCATAAAAGCCAAGAATAACAAACAATTGCTCGTCTACATCGGAGTTTGTTTTTACAAGGAGTACAAAAAGTGATAACCTACACAAGTTGAAACTTCTGTCACTGAAAAGGCACTCTTTGCTCTGCAGGGGTTTTGTATGCATATGAATTGTGGGAGAAAAATTTCCTCTCTTTAGCTCGCAAATATAAGTAATGACAAACACTCCAATATTGCACATTAGCCAGTGCTTTGCTAACCTGTTGCTTACAGAGGAAATGTCTTGCACACATGCCTGTCTAAGCACTAATACATTTGTGCATATTCTGTGATTGACTTTGTGCAATGATCCTTCGTGTAAGATTTTTTAAAGTATATTGTACTTTTCATTCTTTCCAGAAATCCTTGCTTGCAGCAATGGACCCTCTTGTAGACATACTGACTCCTGAAGAAAAGAGGCGAAATAGTCATGGTCCAATGGGCGTTTACACTTACACCGAAAAAGACCTAGGTAAGCCAAATTTTTCTCTTCAAGCACTGTGTGTTACTAGATGGCTTAAGAATATAATAAAAACATTTAAAATTAAACGTTTTAAGCAATTGTAACACACATACACCACTTGTTCTATCACTAAGCATATGTTTCAAAAGCCTCTGCTTTCATATTCAGCTTCTTGTCGACTGCCAGTATTGCTTGAAGTGGATGTACTTCTCTCTGGTGGTGGATGGATGAATCTTCATAGTAGGATGCCACCAGGCAGGATTTCAAAGTTCATAAGTCTGTAGTATTACTTCCAGATGTGTATTTTCTCCCACATTGAAAGCTCTGTTGGTCCTGTTTTATGTTTTAGTAGTTTTGGGTTTTCTTTGATGTGGTGGTATTCCTGCCAAAAATGCCATGCTACTGCTGATTTGTCTTCTTGTTTCACTCTTATATTTCTGAAATGTTTGTTTGTAGGTTTCTTTTCAACTTTCCTGTGTAAATCTTGTCACAGTTCTTGCATTCAATCTGGTATGTTCCTGATTTTTCACAGTGCATTTGAAACTAGGATTATCTAAGTATTCCCATGGATTTTAAAATGCATTATTGGTATGTTGGTGACATCTTCGCTATAGTAGACAGATACATAGAGGATGCATTAAAACTTTTAAACCTGCAGGGGAAGATATTAAGTTCACATTAGAGAAAGAACACAAAGGTCTTGTAGCAGAATTATGCATTGGGTTCTTCTTAATTTGAGCTATGAGATCTCTTTTATATCTGCAGGCCAATAGAAACAGTGAGATTCTTTAATATAGGATTGAAGTACAACTGTTTACTTTCTCGACATAAATTTGTATTTATTCAATAAAATTCCATTTAACTTTTATAATTTTAAATTTTCAAGTTCTCATTAATTTGATAAAGCTACATATATATCCAGAGGATATTAATATTGTATTAGGATATACAAGGGTGGGTCGAAAAGTAACACACAATGATTTTTTTACAAAAAAGTCTAATAGTTAAAACAACAACAAAAATAACAAATGAACTTACACCTTTTACCTACTTTTCGACATAGTCACAAAGTTCCTCAACACATTTCTCCCATCGTGATACCAGTTTCAATATGCCCTGTTCGTAGAAGTCCGTTTCCTTGGAGAATAGCCATCTGTGGACTCCTGGCAAAGCATTGGCCAGCCAGGAATTTCTTCATGGGACCAAACAGATGAAAATCCGACGGTGCAAGGTCCGGACTGTATGGTGAATGCTGGGGCTCCTCCCAACCAAATTTGGTGATTTTCTGACGAACAGCAGCAGCAACATGGGGGCGAGCATTGTCATGAAGAATTTTGACATTGTCAGCATTCATATTGTGGCGTTTGTTACGAAGGACATGATGCAACTTCACCAAAGTTTTCATGTAGGCTGCAGCGTTCACAGTGATCCTGTGTTCAGCAAAGTCCACCAATATAACACCATGCATATCCCAGAACACTGCCACAAGCAGCTTCCTAGCAGATTGAGTCACTTTGAATTTTTTCTTCACTGGGGAACCAGCATGTTTCCACTCCATATTTGGCTGCTTGGTTTCGGGCTTGTAGTGGTATGCCCACGATGCATCACCAGTGACGATTCCTTTCAGAAAGTCATGCCCTTCTGTGGTGTACCGCGTTAGGTGATCCAAGCTCGTCATCATTTGCTGGCCCTTGTGGTTGTCTGTCAGGTTCTTAGGCACCCAGCGAGCATAACTTTATGAAATTTCAACGTGTCATGAACAATATCGTACAGTGCACCATAGGAAATGTTGAACTGTTGTGATAAGGTTCGCAGTTGCATACGCTGCTTGTTCAAAATTGCCGCTTCAATGCCTCTAACATTCTGTGGGATTGCAGCTGTTACCGGCCTCCTGGAGCGTGGCAAATCACTAAGGTTCACACGGCCCTCTAGGAAGAATGCAGATCACCTGGAACATTGCTACGGTCCATACAATCATCCCCATACATGCTACCTACGCATGTCCCTGTGAATATCACTTGGTTTATGCCCTTTGGCCCATAAATATCGAACCACACCTCTCTGCTCTTCACACATGGACGACAGTAATATGCGCGCCATCTTTGTTGCATAGTTCACGCTTCTCTCACTAGAGCTACACATGAAACAAAAAATGCCATCTGTAGTGAAAACTTCAAACTATAACTGTGTGAAATTGCAACATTCCAGTTGCATTACTAAGGCCCGGTTTCACAGTATAAGCTTAAACTTCGAATCGGGCTTAACCAGAGAGTTAAGCTACAGCTGAGTTTTACAGTGCGTAGTTCAAGCGCTCAGCCGAGATTATACGGGACTCCACTTAAACCGTACTGAACTGCGGTTTAAGTTAAGGAGTCGCCATGTTATCTGAGGACGACGACGATTTTAGTGACGAGGAAATGCAAATTATTTTAAACCATATCCACAACAGAAGACGGCCTAAAGTGTTTAGAATGCGTCCAAATCATTTCCACATATGGAATGACCGAGAATTCTACGAGAGGTTTCGGTTAAGTAAACACTCTGCGATGATGGTACTAGAGATTATTGATGATGCAATTAAACATAAAACAGACTGGTGAGTAAAACTTAATATTAAATTTATTCTTACAGCCATTCTTTATAATATACTTTATCGCTCATAAGGTATTATTACTTTATATTTTAGGAACAAAGCCCTCACGTTGAGGTTACATGCAAGTGGAAGCATGCTAATTGCAGCTGGAGATTTTTCCGGCGTCTCAAAATCTACAGCATGCAGGGTTGTGAAAATTGTTTCACATCCATCAATTTGGACACCAATTAATTCCTTTATTTCCTCGTCGATTGGCGTAATTAACGATGGCACTGCCGGATCTCCACCTGTACCCCGAATAGCACATTTCTCGTCGGCGTATTTCTTTTTTTGTAACTTTCTTCAAATTGTCATATTTCTTCTTCAGTAGTATCTCTGTATATTATTCCACTCTTTGCATTCAATAACTCCACAATTTCCCCCCACGTTTGGTTCTTCCTGCTCCACAGTACCTTATCAGATTGTTTGCACTCTATTATGTGTTTATACTGCTTTACAATTTCTAACAGTATGCTAACTTCTTGAGAAGTGAAGTTAGCAGTACGTTTTGGCTCTGATTTTTCGGTCATTTTAATGTGTCTATCTTAATAACCTATAAAACCTTACTTTCAGGTACAGCGCCGCCATAAAAAAATGATGGGAATTCGCTCGATGCGCATGCGCAAGCGTTACCAACTTTAAAGTTCCGAGGAGTTGTTCAGCTCAGTAAAGCCAAACATGGTTGCCCTACTGTGAAACTTGCAAAGCTTTAACCAAAGCTTAAGTTTTGTTTAAACTGCGTCCGTAGCTTAGTAAAGGTTCGACTTAAGCCTGAACTGTGAAACCGGCCCTAAGGCAGAAAAAAATTATTGTGCGTTACTTTTCAATCTGCCTTCGTATATAGTTTGATTACTAATCCATAATGTAAGTACGCACTGAATAAGTGCTCAAGGAAAACTTAATGTGCACTGGATGAGTTTTGAATGAGAAGTTGATGTGCTCTGGATGAGTGCTGTATGAGAACTAATTAGTAGCTACTTAGAAGAGAATGTTCTTTATAAAACTAATAATTAAAATGAAGTGTTTAAAACAGTGGAGCATGTCAATAAGATGTTAAAACACTGGTCAGCAGATTAAAAACACTTGTTGCTCCACTTACTTAAAATTCTATTTGAATATGTGCTCTTCGAAACATGTTCGAATAGAGTTTTAAGTAAGTGGAGCAACAAGTGTTTTTAATCTGCTGACCAGTGTTTTAACATCTTAGAATGTTCTTTATTTCTCCTTGGCAATACCTTATTTGTTTTGTTTAGTTTTCTTTGTAGAAATAAACAACTTTGTTTATTCCATGGTCATATATTTATTTTATTCCAAACAATATATTTAAATTGTATTATAGTTGGCCATGATATTGTTGTTTTATTAATAATTTTAAATTCTGAATGTATACACATAAATAAAGAATACATTCATAATCAAACCAATAAATGCAATAATCATAATGGCAACATCAAAGATGTGTGAATAATACAACATATAAATGCATATAACATAATAGCAAATAACTTAGACTTCAGACATTTCATTTATACACATGTAAGTCAAACATTCTCAATAGCCACAGACTTTAAAATCATCGAAAAGGACAATAGACTATAATTTGGAATATACAGAAAACTAGAGGAGAGTAACTAGCCACTTAAGCAGGGCTGGGCTAACTTATTTGTGTCTTAGACTTCCTAAAACTTGCTTTCTGTTATCATTGTGGTAGTAAAGCTGGTGTTAGCTAGCTATAAAGGACAGCCAAATGCTCTCTGTGTTGACTGAACTTGCAAGTTCTCCAATGCAGTTTGGAATGCTAGGCTTATTGCAGAGTTTGTAATGTCACATCTGCTAAAAGGGTTATTATGAGATCGAAATATTTTACAAGAACAAACAGAAAAAGCTGAGAGCAACATTTATATAAACTCGGTCCATTACTATGTGTTTTCATATATTGTCTAAAACTTCTTGACATATGTATGGTTTTTTTATTCCCCCTTTATTTCTTGATAAATGTTTGCTGGAAATTATTTCATTGCGATAATAGTATGAGCCCGATTAACTTGAGGTGGCAGCTCCTTGCGCAGTACAAGAGGGGAACTAAGAGTGGTGGGAGACCAACTGCAGCCATATGTGGCCAAGAGGGAGGGGAAATCACATGCATCTTACCTTGAGGCTGGTTTCAGACAACAGATGCAACACTAGCAGAAGATCCAGTTGAATCTGCAGTTCCTTGCTCTTTACAGTCTTCACCTTCCTCTTCACTAGAAAACTCGGAGGAATCACTGTTTTCGTCGGTATCATCCCCTAGATGAATGATAATTTCCTGCCCGCCATCCAGCAAGCTTTCACTGCGCATGAATTCTAGCTCAACATTGATGACGTGCCTACATCTTTTCTGCCAGTCTTCTGAAGAAATATCAGCAAACTTATCGTCAGCTAACTTAATTATGTCATCCATTTTGAAAGTGGCGTTTCTTTCTGCAACCCAGTTCTTCATGCAGCCCAAATGAGTTTGATTGGGTTTAGCTCAGGATGATAATGTGGTAGGCATAAAACAGTATGGTTATGTGCCTGAAGAAAATTGTCTATTTTGTACTTGGGGATTTTGGGTTTGAGACGGATAATCATATTATAGATGTCAGGTTTTTGAAATGAGAAATCAATGGCAGTGAAATGTTCCATGGGAAGGTTTTCTCTCAGCCAGGAAATCATTGTGTCTCTTTTGGAACTTGCAGTAGGAGCCTTATTAGGTACGACATTGTGGTAAGGTGCATTGCCAATCACCAGAACAGAATTTACAGGAAGGTTAGGAATCAGTCTTTCTTTTATCCACTTCTGATAATTGACATAGTTCATGTCATCGTGGTAGTCTCCGGTTTTCTGCTGGGACTTGAACCGAACATATGCATTAGGGATAAACCCTTGCTCACCTCCTGCATGTATAATGACAAGGCGCTGACCTTTGGAAACCGGTGCTAAGAGCCCATGGAAGCTGTCATCACTCCAAGCATATGGAGTGGTGTGTAATGAATATATATATATATGTCTCATCCATATATATTATGCGATGGGCCTCACTTCTGTACTGTTTTATCATTCTAAGATAATGGAGCTGCTTAGTTCTGATGTCATACCGCTTCATTAGGACTTTTCTATTCTTTTTTGTCCTTTTCCAGGTAAAACCCAACTTTAGTAGTATCTTTGTTAATGTAGATACACTCCCTTCAAAGTTGATGGAGTCCTTTAACTTTGCATGCACCTTCAGTGTCGGTCTTTGCTTGTGAACAATATAGAATTCATTCACAGTTCGGCGCACTACTGCTTCATTGAAAGTATCAAAGTTTGCATAATAAGACCTTTTAGGTCTCTTTTTATGCGATGTGGAGAATGAAGGCGATATGCCACTATCAATCTCTTTGGTTTCCTTAACAACTCTTCTTACTCTTCTTTGTTGCCTCAGCAACACTCTTTCCAATGTTTTTCACATTGATGTTTACCACGCCAGCCTCTACATGTCTTTTCAGTATTTATGTACATTGCTAATAACTTCCCTGGTTTGGGAGTTTAGTACTTTGCCTTTAAGTTTACTGTCCATGTATTAACAGTAAGTAAAATGCAAATCCAAAAAAGTACTCAACGCAGGCACTCACATTTACACACACATACAGAGAATACAACTCAGAACAAAGAAAACTTTTTCGTGTATATACTGTTATAGACGAACATATAACGTGCACGGACACAAGCCTTAAAAAATTACAGAAGCTTAGAAAATGCATGTGCACCATCAACGACTCCACATGCGTAACTGACCTCCACTCTCCTCTCGGGATAGATAACGGACATATCATTTAGTGTGCACCTTTCCTCAGCTGCCACCTCAAGTTAATCGGGCAGTAATACACATTCTGCAGCTGAGAAAACATTTATTGCCAGCCAAGACATTATGTGCAAAGACATGAAAAGCAAAAGAAGAGCATTTTAACAGCTTAACTGGTTAATATGTGGGAGAAAAAACAGAACTGCTAATACAGAGAGAGCCAAAAAAACTACAAACTGGCTGCGCGGCGTTTTTCCTGTCTGCGTCCTCGGTTTGTTGGCATCTGCCGTTATAGAGAGGTGCAGATGAACCCATACAACATTTTGAAAACTACTTTTAAAGGCTTTACTTACCAACTTTATGAAAGGAGATGCTGAAACTGGCCACCGTCATTGTCCATACATTTTTGGCACCTCTTTAGGAAATTATCCATCACTTGCCGTAGATCACGTTGAGAAATGCTGACAATTTCCTGGCGGATATTTTGTTTTAAATCTTCCAGGGGTGTGGGTTTGTCTTGTACACTTTATGTTTTAAGTTACCCAGAGATAGAAATCGCAGGGGGTTAGGTTGGGGGACTGAGGGACCACAAATCTCTACTAATAATTCTGTCCTCAAATACACTTTCAGTTGTGCTCATGGAAATATTGGCCATATGAGCTGTTGCAGAGTCTTGTTGAAAAAAGGCAAAATCACGCTCCCTGTCTGTTAATTCTGTAAAACAAAGTGGCCAAAATTGTATTCACGTATGTACGGGCGTCACTTGTTGACTCGGAAACAATTGGCCCTATAACTCTTTCTCCGCTCATGGCGCACCATACACCAATTTTTTCGTCATGAAGGGATACTTCATGAACAATATTAGGTTTGTGAGAGCTCAAATAATGATTATTTTCTGTGCACATATATCCATGAAGGTGGAACCAAGCCTCATCCGTGAAAAATATTAAATATGGGTCTATTTTGCATTGTGTACACTATTGAGACTCCACTCACAAAATGTGCGCCTAACTAAAGGATCAACTGGTTGAAGAGCGTGTGCCAAGCTATTTTATATAGTTTTAACTTCAGCAATTTGATAGCTCTTCACGCAGAGCCATAAGAAATGCCTGCCTGTTGTGAAAGAAGCCTAAGCGATTTTTGGGGGAATTCTCCAAATGATGACTGATGTCGTCTAATGTTTCTTCGGTAAGAACCGCACGCCGTCTTTTAGATTTCTTAGCCTGAACACTTCCTGTTGCCTGAAATTTATTGTAAAGTTCATGGATTGTTGTATGGCTTGGAACTTTTACATCCGGAAATCTTTCTGCAAATTTTAGTTGCACTTGGCGAGCTGACTGAGTTGTCACATGCGAATCATAAATAAATGCACGCTGTGCAATAGAAAACATAAACTGAGCTATAATATATTTTGTGACTAAATACAGGAAAAATAATAAATAACTGAACTACATCACATCACCATCAACTCATTACTGCACTTCATACTGCAGAGCAAAACCATGTCAACAGCGTGGCCTTGTTTATAGCAGCAGTGCATTATATTTCCACACACCCAGTGGAAAAAACGGTGCACAGCCGGTTCGTAGTTTCTTGGCACTCCTGTTATTTTGGAAATGAGTACTGCCTATGATTTGACATAGTCTTTCATAACATCACTGTTTTTCTACAGTAAGCTGTTTTGGTTTCAAGTTATATACAGTGAAACCCCTATTTTACACTTTTCTGCAGACCACTGAAAATGTAAAATTAAGGAAAATGTGAAATCAGGGAAACCAATGAAAAATTTCACACATGCAGTTTTATTCAAGTTGACATACTATATAATGCTATATGCAAAGAACTGAAAAAATAATAAATGAATACTGAATAAAATGGAATAACAGCTAAACAAGACTTACAAAACATTAATTTCTCAGCCAATCCAATATGGAAACTGTTGAATAATCATTATTTTCTTCTGTGTTAGACACCTGATGCTCCAGAACTTGGTCTATGGTTTGTACTTCACATACTGATAGTTCATAATCACAGCTGACATAGTCATTGAAGTCTATTTCAGTGGAGTTTACCATTTTCCATGCCATTTCCTCCAACCCATTCAGTCCAGTTGCCACAGGTTCCTTCAAATCAGGACCCCCTACAGGGAAACCAACTTTCTTGAAGCAGTTCTGAATGGTCGGTTGAGTCACAGCATGCCATGCTTCAGAAATGAAGTTCATTGAACACTTATTTTGATTGTTGTTGCATCCATCACTCCATTGTCAACTACTGCAATTGCTTTGTGCACAACCTGCTTCTGGTAAAAATACTTGAAGTTGGCAATTATGCCCAAATCTAAAGACTGCAGTTTGCAGAAAAAAAATATAATTTTCACATTTCTCAATGTCAATGCAACATTCTTAGGGTGTGCTGCACACTGTCGATGAACAAAACAATTTTAAGTTTTTATGACCCCATCTTTCTCTCAAGCTGCAACAGATAATTTTAAAAAATGGCTCCCGTAGTCCAAAAGTTGCAGTTTGTAGGGAGTTGGCAGCGTGTTAACATTTTTGAAGCAGTGTGGCTTTTGGAATTTTCCAATTGCCAATGGTGATAATTTATCGCTTCCATCAGCCTAACAAAACTGTAAGCCTTTGCTTCGCTTTCGCTCTACCATGGCAACTTTTCTCTTTGTTTGCCAGAGTCTTCTGAGGCTGCAAATTATAAAACAATCCTGTTTCATCAGTATTGTAGATGTCTTTTCTTTCATAATCCCTGTTTCCTTAAGGAGAGCTCCAGCTTTCCATTCCTCCACAGTATCGATGCTCACACTTGTCTTTTCCCTGCTAGACTTTTGTACACAATGTTGTGGTGCTTTTTAAATCAAACTATCCTTACATTCGAAGCCTTGAAGTTGTCAATTGCAAGCTACAAGCTGCCAAGTACAACACTTTCTCCCAGAGCACATTGACATCCACGGGTGTGTTGCTAGCAAGGGCTTGTTTGAACCATGATCCAAGTATTGATTCCAGTTCTTACAGAGCAGACTACTTTAATGATTTTGTATTGCAAAATTACCTCTGCGCATGTATGCCTCTTCAGTTTCAAGATTATTTTTAACAATTTTTTCAATGCAGATGCTGCTATGCCATGTCCACACGTGTTCCAAAATTTGCATTGGCCTGATTTAAAATTTCCATTTTCTTGATAATTGAAAACAATTTCTGCTTTTTTGTCTTATTTGCTTCCTTTCTTCATTATACCAATGGAAAATTAAGTTTCAATAATCACTGATTATGTGGATTCAAAAAGATTTGCAATGATTTGATTGCAACCTTTACAGCTTCAAAGCAAATACAAAACAGACCAGAACATGAATGTGGATGTAGCAAAGCAAAACAGATGCTGTCAGCGTAACTTCTGGTGGCAGGGGTTGCATCTTGCTGCCATCTTTTGAAGTGTAGAATCGCTGAAACCGTAAAACTGGAAAACTTAAATTCGGGTAAAATCTAACATTGAATACATATGTATTATTGGTCTAGACCATAAAATTGTGGTGTAAAATCCGAAAAATGTTAATTCAAGGATGGTAAAATTGAAGTTTCAGGTATAAAAAATTCACTGGAAATGCACATTTTGAGACCCACTCAAAATGGGAGTGATGGGAGTGTGTGAGGACAGACACGGAGGGAGAGGGAGATGCACACACTCACTCACTCACTCACTCACTCACTCACTCACTCACTCACTCACTCACTCACTCACTCACTCACTCACTCACTCACTCACTCACTCACTCACTCACTCACTCACTCACTCACTCACTCACTCACTCACTCACTCACTCACTCACTCACTC
Source organism: Deroplatys truncata (assembly GCA_030765065.1). Taxonomy (NCBI): domain Eukaryota; kingdom Metazoa; phylum Arthropoda; class Insecta; order Mantodea; family Mantidae; genus Deroplatys; species Deroplatys truncata. Next base: position 146,329,307 of record CM060975.1, read on the forward strand.
ACTCACTCACTCACTCACTCACTCACTCACTCACTCACTCACTCACTCACTCACTCACTCACTCACTCACTCACTCACTCACTCACTCACTCACTCACTCACTCACTCACTCACTCACTCACTCACTCACTCACTCACTCACTCACTCACTCACTCACTCACTCACTCACTCACTCACTCACTCACTCACTCACTCACTCACTCACTCACTCACTCACTCACTCACTCACTCACTCACTCACTCACTCACTCACTCACTCACTCACTCACTCACTCACTCACTCACTCACTCACTCACTCACTCACTCACTCACTCACTCACTCACTCACTCACTCACTCACTCACTCACTCACTCACTCACTCACTCACTCACTCACTCACTCACTCACTCACTCACTCACTCACTCACTCACTCACTCACTCACTCACTCACTCACTATTTTAATTGCCATTCACAAGTTTTAAGAAAATGCCCCCACCTAAACTACCCTTTAAATTGAAAAAAAATTTGTTATTTTTATCTTCTCAAAAGTGCCTCTTGATTAAAGTGCCATATGTTAAGATATTTGCATGAGAAAATGTATATTTTGTATTTTCTGTGAATAGTCTGTGAAATTATTTTCATACTGATAGCATTTTGTAGTTTTATAAATGGGAAATCATAGGAAATAGACAGCAGCTTACTACAGGAAGAATGTAGAGCTAATTAAAATACACAATTTGTGTTAAATAAATTTGATTCTAGCATTAGGCATTTTTTAAATACTTTATGTTGCATGTTTATACTTTCCCAAATACATTATGTTATGGACATATGCAAAGGTTTGCAATTTCTCTTTTGTCTTTCTGTTGCATGTGTGTGTTATCATTGACATACATTTGAATGGTTTTTCCAAATGTTGAATGTAACTAAGCACTTATTGCTAATTTTAAATTACTCCTAGGTAAAAATATATTAGGAATAATGTAACTTGGAGAGAAGAATCACTTTGTATATGAATACTATAATAATGGATTGCCAACATGTGTGGTTTGTCATGGACATAAAAAGTCATGTGAATGTTTAAATCAGATTTCATTGTCTGTTCATAGTCTTTTGAGACAGCGATAGGCACAGTTAGAACACCGGTTAGTCAAGGCAAGGTTGCCTTCTTGTAATGGCGCTTTGCAATAGCTACCGTGTGGCTCTCAAAGTCCTTAACTCCCCTTTCCACTCTCAAAAGACTGAACAGACAATAAACAGGGTTTAATTATGAAAAAAGCATTATTAATTGTAATTATTAATATTTTGCGGTTTGAAATGATTGTAACACACAAATCTGGGATTTCAGGAGTGTATAAAGCACCAGAATACTTCCCACATCTACAGAATAATCATGCAGCAAAATTAGAGATGATGCGAGATGAGTTACATGTTGAACAAAGTCGTTTGGTGAAAGGACTTTGTCCAGGAGTGCGACTAGATGTGTATTTTCCAGGCTTTCCTACTCTCAAGCATATTCCTCACACAGTAAGTAGAATAATCTCAAGTCTCAATTGCCATTTCTTGTAACTTACGTATGTACATTAGTGTGATAACAGCATAGCTTTTCAAAATCATTCACTGTCATTGCCAACTGTCCCACCTCTCAGGTTAAAATCATGGATGCAAGATTGTGTTGTTCCAATATAACAACTCTTATTTGTCAAACTTTATGGAAATATCAGAAAAGTAATAAATGTATAACTACATTAATTGGTCCTTTAAGTTCTACTAATTCTTGCATTTGGGAAGAAAAATGTGGTCATTATAAGAAAGGTTGTAATCTTAAATAGTCAGTTTTCAATTGTTGTTCAAATATTAGCAGGGTTATGTTGAAAGATGCCATATTTGGCACAACTTCTCCATTAGTTAGTCGTTAGTTATTTTCAATTTCTTCTTTATGCTAAGAAAACACACCTTCTTTTGCACTTGCAGAGAGATGAAAGTTATAGACAAAAGAAAGCTTGTAATATAGTACAAAGCCAGAATGTACACATAGTGGCTAAATTAGATCTTCCAAACCAAAACTTAAGTAAGGAAGTAATGGACAGTGAAATAATCAAGGATGACTTTCATCCTTGAAAGGGAGTAAAAGCTTTCGTATGCAATTAATTGCACATAGGTTCATTTATTGCTGATCCAAAGAGTAGCCTTACATAGATCCATGTCATATCTGTTGCATTAATACTTTATGAGCACACAAGTTAAAATTCAAAATATTAATCGATAACTGGTGAATGAAGTGGTTAAGGTTGTGTTGTACTTACATTCAAATATATTTGCTTTTAAGTATCTCTTTCAAAAAATGTAATTTTGAGCATTATACATCACATAACATATTTAACGCATTGTTTTAAGGCATCACTGAAGAAGATGAAGGTCAAAGTTTTTGAGCAAAGCAGTCAGGGTCATAACATGATACTTAAGATTGCCGACCAGGGAAAACCTGACATTAAAGATGTAGCCAAAGACTTGTTAGGACAAGTTATCTATGTTTCATGGCCACATCTGGCTGAAGCTAGGTAAGTGCATTCAGTTTTGCACATTATTAGATGCTTGAAGTTTAATGTTAAACTACATTAAATAATACTAGTAGTGGTGGTAGGGGTGGTGGTGCCACCTTTTACAAGTTTCGAGCATATCAATTTATAAAAATATATTTGAATATTTGGTTCAATTCATCTATTCCATAGAAGCATTTTTCTATTAGATAGATTTTAACTCTTTTTGAAATGTGTTGCTGTTTAATATTTTAAATTAATGTTGTAGCTTACTGAATATAATTTTGCCTATTTTATACATACATAAGTGAGAAAGTAGTTATTACTTTGGCTTCTTCAGAAACGTGTGTATACAATTATGATTTAAATTATGTATACATAAAATACATTTTTTTCTGCAGGATAATGTTCTGTTAATGTTTGTTATACATGTGCTCCCCCAAACCTCTACTGTATATTGTAGATGTAGTTAAGCTAATTTCAGATATTCTGATTATAGGTATTTGTTGGATTTCTCAGTAAATACAAATACTTGCTTTTTTATGGATTTGCTCAGTGTGGTATTTAAATGTTAGATTTTCATCAGTGATCACTCTTTATATTCCATGTTAATTGTTTGGCTGCCAAACATTGAGAAATATTTTGTTTCATACTTCTGCCAGTGCCAAACATACACTGGTGTAAAATCCAAGGACGAAAGTAATCTTCGCATGCTGTGACACTGCCAAGTAACATAGCTCGCTGAAACTTGAATCATACATAGAGGGAACTGCTACGGTATGCTACAGTAGGCAACTAAACGAAATATGCAATAAGACAAACAGAAATGCCACTTTTATTCATAGACCATAAGCTACACTAAAGTCAATACGATATATGATGGCTCTCTAGATTTACAGAAACAGATACATGGTGTTTAAAAGGGTGTATGATCATCACGGACAGCAATGCATGCTCTGCATCGTGCTCCCATGCTGGCCACAAGGTTGGTAAGCAGTTCTTGTGGTAGGGCGTTCCATTCCTCCATCAGTGCTGTTGACAACTGTTGGATGGTTGTTGGTGCAGTTGGATGTGCTGCAGTGTGTCTCCCCAAAGCAGCCCATACATGTTCGATGGGATTTAAATCAGCGGAATGGGCAGGCGAGTCCATTCGTCAAATATTCTTTCGTTCCAAGAGATCCTCCACCTGCGCTGTTCGATGCGGTCGTGCATTGTCATCCATAAAAATGAAGTCAGGGCTGACTGCACCCCTGAAAAGACACACATGGGGAAGGAGTACAGTATCACAATAACGTTGACCAGTGAGCGTACCGTGTTCAAAGATTTGGAGGTCGGTGCGCCCATGCAACATTGCCTCCCCAAACCATAACACCTGGACCACCAAAACAATCGTATTCAAGGATGTTCCTGGGTTCATTATGTGTTCCCACCTCTCGCAGATGAGGGTATGTCGAGTATCACTATTTGGACTGAATCTGCTCTCATCCGAAAAGAGCATGTGACCCCATTCCTCATTGGTCCAATTTTGATGCCCTTGGGACCATTGCAAACGGTGCCGCCGATGTGCAGATGTCAATGGAACACAACGTATCAGTTGTCGGGCAAAGAGACCACCTCTGTGTAGTCACCGTGCCACTGTGTATCGTGAAATTGCGTACCTAGCTGTCCTGTTAAATGTGGTGTGCAATTTGGCGTGGATCCCTTCTTGCTTGTTGCACAGTGTAGCAGTCATCTGGTGCTGTAGTTGAGTGTGGTCAAACACCATCTCTCCTTGGGACAGCAGTGCCTGTGGTTTGGAAGGTTCCCCATACACGTGAAACAATGCTGTGAGCAATTCCAAACTCCTGAGCAACACTCGTCACGCTTCGCCCATCTTCCAGTTTCCCGATGATTCTTCCCCATGTGAAGTCATCCAAATGGTGTCTCCGGGCTATGTTGCAATGAAGAACACCACTACAGTGCACCGTAGCAGCTCGCTAATTGCCACACACCGTCTTGTCCTGTTTAGTCAACTGCCCTGTGTTGCGGGACCAGATCCATTTGGCACTATAGGCTTGCTATACTCACGCCATGTGATGTCCAGCTTTCTGTGTATGTGTGAGAGACTTCTGGCAACATGCTCCCGCACCTTCATTTACTTCCACCAAGTAGCTCATTTGTTATGTTACTTTACCCATCTCGTCCTTAGGTTTTGCACACCAGTGTATTTGTTAAAGTTCCATGTGCTCATTCATATAAGTGCCTATAACACTTTGTTTTGACTTAAAAGCATGTGCTTTTTGCATAATTGCTAAATATTTACTGCAGTAAGGAGTAATCCAATAGCAAGAGGGCATAGACTGATATGTACATGTTTACAAATTTACAAGAAAGGTATTTTGAAGTCTAGTGTAACAGAAAAAGTAAAGATTTTTAAAAACAAATATATGCACAATTTTTGAAGATTTAGAAGCTTGTAACAGTGATGTGTCATATTTAAAATAGAGAGTTGAGGGTTGTTACACTACATCACTATGATATTCTTACTTGAACGCTTTTCGGGAGACGGCTTGTTCCCATCGTCAGCATTTTCTCTCAACTGATTTTTGCCGGTCATCGTCTGGGGGATGTGTATGGTTTGTGGTGTTCTCTGGTGCTGGGCTGATGAACCTCCAAAGGCTGTTGGGTGGCGGCAGTTCAAAATTCATTAGGTGATTCCTGTGTTTGACAATATGTATTTTTTCCCAGATGTCCAATTCATTGCTGCTGTTGATCGGTTTTAAGAGTTTTATGTTTGGAGTGATATCATGGTTTGAAGACCAGAAATGATGTGCTACTGCTGATCATAGAATATCATAGTGATGTAGTGTAACAACCCTCAACTCTCTATTTTAAATATATGCAGTTTACAGAAGGCTAAAATATTATTGGTATTAATAATAACAACTTAAGTAAAAGAAATAGAAAGTTCTGTATATGTAGAAATAAAAAGAATTACCAAAATATACATACCAAAATTTGACATCTTACCATAGAATTATAGAATAAGTGCATTGAGGTGCATTTTTCAACAGTTGTGCAGTAAACTTTCCATGTAATGAATAAAGTGTTCACTCAGAAATATACACATCCTTGTCACATCTAAAACAGAAAAAGCATTTGAAGAAAAAGTAAATAAGAAGCTTCACTAACAAGGAGTACACTAAGGAAATTGTTTATACTCTGAAGTCATTTGCGGAATTCCGTGTCCCACTGGCGTGTTGTCACAGTAGCTCAATGTTAGAGCAACCGCATGGAAAGTGGAATAACTGTATTCAAATCCCTGCTGTGGCATTGTATTTTTCAGTTGAACCTTTATAAAAAGGAATACACTACTCATTCAAAACTAGGATTTCATTCAGTATGCAAGGTTAGCTATCTGGGATGATGTGTTTCTCAGAAACTGAAATGGTTTTGTCCAAACTGATACATAGGACTATTTTCAAACATTGAAGTTTTGAGCATGGAGCCTCTCACTAGAGTTGCACCTTTCACTCTTTGATGTTGGTGACTTTGCCTATTTTTACGCTTCTTTCAGACCCAACCACTCAAAACTTCAGTGCTCAAAAATGGACTAAATATCACTTTGGGTCTAAACTGTTTCAATTTCTGAGAAGTATCCCACCACAGCCAGCAACCTATGAAACCCAAACAAAATTCCAGTTTCAAATTAATGGAATGTTCCTTGTAAGTTCATCTATTCATACTTCAAGTTTCAGTTTATCATGGAGACTGTTAGCACAGTCTAATATATACACTCACAAAATTCCCATATATTTTCTTCCTCCATGTAACTGCAATGCCCTGTAGTAAGTAAGCAAGCAAGCAAGCAAGCAAACAAGCAAGTAAGCAAGCAAGCAAATTAGCAGAGGTATCATTTTCATGGAACAATATTATTACTCTGCCCGTGTTGCTAAGGCCATTGCCATATTACTTGATAGTGCTAAGAGCAATTTCAGTTTTAAAAAGAGTGATAAATATTGACTAATTTTGAAGATTTAGAAGCTAGTAACAGTGATGTGTCATAATTTAAAATAAAGAGAGTTGAGGGTTGTTACACTACATCACTAACATATTCTTACTTGAACGCATTTCGGGAGACGGCTTGTTCCCATCGTCAGCATGTTCTCAACATGAGTTGAGCTCTCTTTATTTTAAAAAAAATAAAAAGTGATATATATGCATATTGTGACATGGTGGCTATACCAAGGTAGTCCGGCAGGTTGGCGCCGGGCAGTTGGAATAAACAAAGGTAAGTATCATTTTTCAGTGTAAATTCCAGACAAACTACCGCCAGATAACCAGGACCTTCTGGAAGTTTCTTCCCCCCCTTCCAGAAGTGTGTCAAAATAGTTATAGAATGTTCTATAAAAGATTCCACTGGCTATATAAGCCAGAGTTCTCACAAGGTGAGCCAGTTGCATTGGTCAGTCAATTAGTGAGCGAGTTAGCAAGTGCATTTCTGTTGTAACATCAATGCGATTCTCCGAGCAAGTTTGTGTTGATTGCTGTGGCATGCAGTGAATGTTGCTGCAGGAGAGTCTGAAGTCTTGTGTTCAACTCCCTGGCGAGTGAACTGTCCAGAAGAGGAGGCTACGTCATGAAGTGAAGTGACAGAGAAATTGAACTAGTTCATATTAGTGAATGACATTGTGAACGAAGTGAACTCCCAGTGAAGGTGAAGTACGTAAATGCAAAACAGTGACAGTGAGAGCAGAGAGAAGTGACAGTTGAAAAAAGCTGGACAAAATTACACTGGTGTCAGAAATGTGATTAAAAAGCTAAGATGGAGAAAAAGTTTAAAAAATTATTCGCTGAAATGGAGGAGAAAATTGAGTGAAATGAAGAAGATGGAGATGAAAATGGAATCCAGAATGAACAAGATGGGAATAGAAATGAAGACCGAAATGGAGAAATTGAAACCCGATGTTGGTGGTACCATTGACTCTGTAAAATCTGAAATAAATGCAACAGTGAAAGAGTTGAAAGACAACAGTATACAGGAGTTAGAGGAAATTAGGTCTGATATGAAAAGAAAACTTAATGTTGTGGAAGAGTGTCTAAATCAGCAAGAAAAGATCTTGGACCATCAGATGAAGTAAAATAAGATGATAATAGAGTATCTAAATCATCAAGAAAAACTGTTATACTAGCAGACGAAGAAAAATGACTATGATAAGAGACTGCAGTGAAGAAGCACATGGACCAGCAGACCAAGGAAAGTAAGAGGATGATGGATGCTGCAGTGGAGGAGATAAGCCATAAACTAGAAGCCAAGATCTGTGCTGAGGGTGCAGAGGGTCCAGCGAGTGTGAGATCATCTAATACAAAAACAGTAAAGCCACTGAAATACAATGGCACTTCTTCGTGGGCAGTGTTTAAGTGGCAGTTTGAGGCCCTTACTACGACAATGAATGGATGCATGCGGTAAAGACGAACCACCTTTTGCCTGTCCTACAGGGTCACTTTCCTCGCCGGAGGCTTGGCCAACAACCTAATTAAACTGTGGCCAGCATGAAGAGGTGCACGTCAGTGCCTTCACCACCTTCCTGTCGCTTCATGTTGTACACCCTAGCTGGGAACACGAGGATGGTCTGTTAGCGCATGGATGAATTTGAGACCATTTCCTACAAAGTGATGGTGGACACAGGGATCCCACTAACAATCACCAAATGCGATATAGTGCTGGGACTACCAAAAAGGACACTAGTTAGGCGCTTATGAGCTATGAACCGCCTTGGGTGAAACCCTGCCTGTGACTGAAGAAAATTACCTGGAATTGGCTCTTGGTAGGAGCAGGCAACAAATCTGGATGTTTGTTGCCGCAGTCACCAAGGAAGTTATCCTGGGCCTGGATGCCCTTTGGTTCTTTGATGCCAAGGTGGATGTTGGGCCCTGCATATTGCACCTGGTCCACAATGAGATCCTGTTGAACCTTCTGGAGGAAAGGTTGAGGTTCTTACATGCTGAACTGGAGGTGGTCCTAACATGTAGTGAGAGGGGATGACGGCATGGGCAGAGAAACTTTTAACAAGGAACATTATTGTGGATGGAGGAGGACTCCACAGAGATGAGAGTTTATGTTGCGATGGTGCTGCTTCCTGCTCGGGAGACTGTCCTAGTGAGGGTCCTCAGTGTCACCTACTTGGACCAGGAGCTGCTTGGCGGCACTGCCTTGAGAAAGTGCAAGCCAGTCGCCTTTATATCTGAGGCCAAAGACACCAAGGGCTGATCTATCACCATCAAACTGGATAGTCATCTGAGTAACCTGTCCAGGAGGTGGCTGAGAACATCTTGAGAACATCTTGCAAGGTAGTAGAAGCACGTCCTTAATCTACTTGCGGAATTCCTTATATCTTTAGACTATCAGAAGATGATTATGGCTGTGATTGATGCACTGATTAGATAACAGCCAGAATGAAACAGACAACTAGATAGTGGACATGAAGACCAGAGGCATAATAGAGGAATTTGATAGCCCATGGTCATCACTGGCAGTGGTAGTGGAAAAGAAGGATAGAGATCTGGGCTTCTCTGTTGACTACTGGAAGCTGAACGACGACAGCTTCCGGTAGTCAACGCAGCAAGAAAGACTGCTTCCTGCTGCCATGGATTGATGAACACCTTAGTAGGAGCCCAGTGATTTCCATCCTGGATCTGAAGTCGGGGTACTACATCCCGATGACAAGAAGATGAAAGCATTTTCTACTGAACATGGTCTGTGGCAGTTCACACTAATGCCTTTCAGACTCTGCAATGCTCCTGCCGCATTCCAGAGGCTGATGAAGTCTGTGATGAGGACCTCACATACACGTGTCTCCTTTACCTTGATGACATCAGTGTTATAGGCAAACGTCTGGGAGCACTGGAAGCTGGCAAATGATTGAAAGACAGTATGCTATGACCATCTGGCGAACTTTGCTGCATTCCAGGAGGGTGACCTTGTACGGTCCACCATGCAACGAGGACTAAAGAGATGTTGCCTAAGTGCTACATTCCTGGGATAGCCCGTATAAGATAATCACCCGCATCAATGATATGGAATACTGCATTCGATGTCAACCTCAAGGAAAGCTGATGGTGGTAGATCTTGATCGACTTACGCTATATCGCAGACAAACAGCTCTGAGGATGGAGCTGTGTGACGCTGCTGCTACAGCCCAAGATTATCAGGAGGTCAGTGCCAGGCAGTTGGAATAAACAAGTATAAGTACCACTCACTAGTGTAAACACCAGGTGCTATTGGCAGATAACCAGAACCTTCTGGAAGTTTCTATCCCCTCCAATCAAAGTAGATCTAGAATGTTCTGCGGAAGATATTACTGGCTATATAAGCAAGTGTTCTCGGTTAGTGAGTTATTGAGCGAGTTAACAAGTGTAATTCTCCCAGCGAGTTTATGACTGTTGTGATGTGCAGGAGAGTTTGAAGAAGTGTTATGTTCGACTCCCTGACGAGTGTACCATAAGGAAGAAAAGGCTATGTCCCGAAGGAGTGAAGTGGTGGGAAATTTGAACTAGTTCACATTAGTGAAGTGATAGTATGAGCGAAATGAATTCCCAGCCAAGGTAAACTGCATAAAAATGAAACAGTGACAGTGAGAACAGGGAGAAGGGACAGTTGAAAAAAACTGGACAAAGTCACATTATTTTGCAATAAATTTTAGCGATCATAAAAATAAGTGCCCTGAATGATCTTGTGTTAGAATTGCAAAGTACTCTAAAAGGCAAGTTAAGATATAAAAACATTGGAACTTGCACATAATGAAGCAAATAATTAAACTATAATGGATTAACATTAAGCATTCATATTGCTCTACTTACCAAATTACTGCAGGACATGTATTGTCCTACCAGTAATTTGGTAAGTGCAGCAATATAAATGCTGAATGCTGATTCATGTATAGCTTAAATTTAGATATATTAAAACGAAAAATTCTTTAAAGTGTTGATGCCAAGATTTGACTGAAGTTAAACTTGTACTAGTTTTTGAGATTTTAATAGTTTTATATATATATAAGCACAGTGCCAATGTTGGTAATGGCAAAGATAAGTTCAAGTTTCCAAGTATTATACTCTTAATATTGCATTTTTCATAATATTGTGATATTAAATCTATTTTCTATAATTAACATATAAAAGTGTGTAAAGTGCAGATTCCATTAGGAATATACAAGGAGTGCTAGTATAACAATCAAAGGTTGGCAACAACTCATGCACATTTGAAATCCACAAAAGTTTTGGTGACAATGAAAGACAAAATTAATTCCTTTTACATACGTCTCAGAATAAGTTGCATATGCCGTTTTCTTAGTGTGTAATGCAAGGCTTTTACTGTAATTCCACACCAGAAAGGAAGCCAGTCATTTACTTACCGTATTTACGCGAATCTAATGCAAACCCTTTTTGACCAAATGTAGTACTCAAAATTGTGGTGCACATTAGATTTGAGTGCAAATCTGTTCCATAGAACGCCAGTAATTTCATTCAATTTTTTCGTTTATTACGTCATAATGGATTGCTGAAGTTAACATGCATCCGGAAAGTCGCGACAAGCTAGCCACTCATTTATCATTGACCTATTATTGAGCATTTTTAGTTACAATATGGAGGGCAAGGGCAAACAGAAAAGAACGTGTTATGATGCTTTTTTAAACCATAAAGTAATCCTTTATGCTGAAAAAAAAAATGGTAATACAAAGGCAGGAAGGGAGTTCAATGTATCAGAGAGCAATGTTCACTTGTGTCAAAAACAGGAATTGGCATTATTTCCTACTAAAGCTAGTCATTCAAGAAATGCTACATTTCAAATGCTTTGGATGGCAGTGAGGATGACGTGCTCTGGAATGGCGAGGATGATGGGGAGAGAGAAAATAAACCTGTTTCTGATGTGGACACTTCTGAGGATTCCAGTAATGAAAGTATCAGTGAATAATGGTGATTCATGCTTGTAATTTACGGTATTGTTTTAATAAATTCATTTTGAAGTGTACTTCACTTATTTCATGTTCACTAATTTCCTTCTTTAACAATGTGTTGCCTAACAATAGGGCACTTTCAATTCTGTAATTTGATGGTTTATATATGCGATAAATCTGTTGTTGTATTAAATAAACTTAAATAGAATACCTGTTGCCTATTTTCTGTCATTGATGCGCTTTACATTCGACACAAATTTTCATAATTTTAAGTTTCAAATATGGGATGTGCATTAGATTCGCATAAATACGGTAATTGCTGTAGCTGAATAGTGATTCTAGACTTTATCAAGAAGCATAGGTTACTATACTACTATGTGCTATAAACTGTTTAAAAATGTTATTAACCGTTACGTAACAGCAATCATATCTGAAAAATTAGTTAAAACATATAACTAAGGAAAAATCTTTTACTTTTATATGTTACATTTTGTGCTTATCATGAGGTGCTTGGCGACATGAATATAAATTCAGTGACAAATCTTACATTTTCTGTTCACAGAGTGATAGCTGTATCAAATAGAGATTTTCAATATGGAATAATGTCTGGCTCTGCTGCTCAGCAAAACACCCCGGAAATAAAAGCAAACTCTGCAGCACTGTGGAATGCACAACGCATTGGAATCAAAGAGCAGTAAGTGTTACCAATCATTCATTGTTTGCATTTGTACTCTGAAATAATATTTTTGATTTTATCAATGCCCTGGATGCTGTGCTCCGTTTGAAGTAATAAGTGACTTTGTGATCCCATAGTTGGGCACCATTTGATGTAATAAATGTAAATGAGAAAAACCTTATTTGTTGGAGCACCATTTGAAGTGATAAGCTTTTCATGGCAATAATAAATAAGTGTTGGATCCTCTGCAGTTATCTGGTAAAGCAATGAGAGAGGGGGATTATAATAATAATATATCTTAGCAATGGGGCAAATTTAATATAGGTATATCTTCCTAATTAAAATGGTAAGCTTTTTCCTTGTTTCTCTAATATTCTTCAATTAATTTTGTTAATGGTTATTAACACATCTTGACCTTTTTGCCATTAACATTCTCGACAGGATTTAGATTATAACTTCACATTTCACATAATCTGAATAATTTGGAATGATATCTGATATATCTTCCTTGTACCATGTGGCCCAAAAGTCGGTTGACAAATTCAATAATTTTCAATTATGTAAAAATGTTAACATTGACCATTTCAATTACTTGTCATGTTCATTTAAGAGCTAAAACAGATGTTCAAAGTGGCATCCATCAACAGTAAGGTAATGCCTCACTTGATTCTGGACTTCAGCATTCGCATTGGAAAGTGTAACTGCTGAAGTATGCTGAACAACATGATTGATTTGCAATTGCAAGTCTTCCAGTGATATGGATTGAGTCTGGAAAGCATGTTTTACATATTTCTAAAGAAAAAAGTCTAGGGACTTCAAATCAGGTGAGCGTGCATGCCAAGGCGTTGGACTTCCCCGTCTAAACCATTGATGTTCAAATTTGCATTTCAGATTGTCTTGAACAATTAGAGCACAGCAAGAAGTAGCTCCATCTTGTTGAAGCTGTAATCTCTGCCATCTGTTCACTCGCAGGTCATCTAGAAGTATAATAAAGTAAAATCTACAACTTCACTGTAAGAATATTGGTCCACGTTGGCTTCAAAGAAAATGGGCCGAACGTGATAACACCAAGCAGACCACACCACCCATTATTGTGGTACCACCTGGGTCATCAGCCTCTCACATCCAACCTGGATTTTGCACAGACCAATACTATGCGTTTTGCATATGGGCATGATTGTACAAGTTAAATACTCATCACTGAATATAACATGTTTAATAAAGTCATTATCATTGTACATCTGTTTGGTGATCCAGTTCCAAAACTGATGCATGTGTAGAGGATCATTGCAAATTGATCTTTTAGGGCTTGCAATCATGTTACCTTCATCAGTAGCTGTCTGGTCTACCGCTTCATTTTGTATCCAGCACAGAAAAGGTCCCCTTAAATTTATTTAAAAGATTAATTACAGCTTGAACGATGTTCTGAAAGTTTTGGATGCTGCCCCTGAAACTCATCTGTAGCCTGTCTCACAGTTCTGTGGTTATCACCACAAAGCAGTATGAGTTCAACTCTTTGTTCCGGAATGAGCATGATTGATTTGAATGTTTTAGCTAATCTTGTAAATAACATTTGTCTCCTTGCAACACATTCATTGCCAACTAATTTTCTGGGCCATACACAAGTATTCAATATCATTGATTTAACATTTGAAATTATAAAAGAAATGAAGCAAGATGACACTTTTGAAATGATAAGGATAACAGCTTGTAAACAAAAACTTTAATTTAAAATCTATGGTATCTACAGCCCACCTAATAACAATTGCCTCAGCGGGGACATAATCGATATTGATAATAAAACATCATAATTGGTGATCTGAATGGATATTTTCCAAGATTGAACTATAGTGGCAACAATAAAGCTGGTGAAATTATTGAAGAATTTGTAGACTCTCACTTAATGAAAATATTACATAGGGATGAAGACCCAAAAACCTACATACACTACTCAGGACAGTCAACCAGTCCAGACATTGCTATCATATCAATTGATTTAGAAGATAAAACTACAGAAAAAGTAATCACAGATAGTGGTAGTGGACATAGAGCCATAATAACAAAAAACAGATCTAAATCAGTTGCCTAGAACAAAGGGAAAAATAAGGCTTAAATGGAATTTCAAAAAGGCACACTTGGAAGAATATAAAACAATAACAAACAAACGTTTCAAAGAAATTAAATTGGAACAAATAAACAAAGTAGTGAAAGAACTAAATGCCACAATTCTAAAAGCTGCAAAACAATGTATCCCAAGAGGGAAAATTCATAAATACAAACCCTTCTGGAATGAACAGTTAGCACAACTTAAATCAAAACGAGATAAAACTAGAAAAAAAGCAGAAAGGACACGAGGCAAAGCAGATGTTATAGAATGGCAAAAAGCAAATGCACAGTTAATACTGTCAAAAAAAACAGCTTTGAAGAATTTATAAACAAACTAGACTATAGAACAAATAGTACTAAGGTACATAATTACATTAAACAAATAAACAGAGAAAACCAACAAAATCAGTCATTAAACGTTGACAATAAAGAAATATGTGAGGATAACCTTATAGCAGAAAAATTAGCAACTTACTATAAAACTAGTACTACATTAAAAAACAAAAACAAAAAACAATAAATACTTAAGAAATAGCAACCTCGAAGGTACGTCTAACTTTCAAAACATCTTCAATGAGCCATTCACACTCCAGAAATAAAGCAAGCAATAAGGACACTAAAAAATAAAAGGAGTCCAGGTCCTGATAACATACATCCAGAGCTGCTCAAGAATTTAGGACATGAAGCACTCCATACTTTATTAAAAATTTTCAATGAAATTTGGACAACCAGAAATAACATACCAACACTGTGGAAAAAAGCAAAAATTATACCCATTAAGAAGAAAGGAAAACCAACTCAAATGATAGATAGCTATAGACCGATATCCTTAACATCAAACATAGCAAAACTCTTAGAAAGAATGGTAGCTACAAGACTGGCATACTATCTAGAAAAACAAAATCTATTAGTCCTGAACAAGCTGGATTTAGGAAGGACAGCTCAGCAATATACCAGGTTGTAAGACTCACTAGGGACATTAAAGAAAATTTCAATAATAATAAGACTACTGTGGCACTTCAAAGATGCATTTAACACAGTATAGCGAGAAATGTTACTGTACAAGATGAAGACATATGGCGTATCAGGCCACATGTTAAATTGGTTTCAAACCTTCCTATCCCAAAGATGGTTTGCGGTGCAATACAAAACAGCCACACCTAGATGGAAACAAACGAGAGTTGGACTACCTCAAGGGTCTGTTACAAGTGCTACTCTGTTCAATATATATATATAAATGACCTAGTAGATGTACTAAAGAAAATAGGTAACATACAAGTAGGAATCTTTGCTGACGACGTGGTATTATGGACTTCAGAAAAGAACATAAGATTTGGGAAACATTACAAAAAACTACAAACAACAATGGAGAATACAATCATAATCCTAGAACAGTGGACTAATAATAGCAATATGGAAATAAATACAGGAAAAACTCAATATCAACTATTCACAATGCAGCATAAAACAGAAAATATATACCTGCAAATCAACAACAAAAAACTACAAGAAGCAACTGCAACAAAATATCTAGGGATAGAATTAGATAAAAAACTATCAATGAAAGAACATGTAAACAATGTAATGCATAAAAGCATCAAAAAGAACAACATTTTAAAACGTTTAGCAGGAATAAAATGTGGTGGAAACATAGACCTCCTTAATAATACATATAAAACATACATAAACCTAACCTACTGTATGGAGGAGAGTTACTAGCAACAGTAAACAAGACTTAAAATTAAACTAGAAATTTCACAAAATAATTCACTAAGAATAATAATAGGAGCTATAAAATCAACACCAATTAGAGTACTACAAAGCTTCACAAAAACATGGCTATAGAATTGGAACATGAGTTGAAAGCAATTACTCTAGCACAAAAACTGCAAGTCAATAGAAACAGATACAAGTTGGTACTACACAGCAGATACTATAAGTAATTTAAAAACTCAAATAAGCTACAGATCATATATTAATAACTTAAAATACAAGAATATAATTACAACAAATATAATTTCAACAGAGGTAACAAGTCCAATAGAATATATTGATATAGAATATCAAAATGACCTGATATATACAATACACAAACAAAACAATATACCAGATGAAATGAGAGCCGTAGCAATAGCTATGGAAAATGAAAGATACCCAGAAAAAGAATGGCTCCGAATATATACAGATGGATCCCTCATCAATAAAAAACATGCCGGTGCAGCAGTATACTGTAAACATTTTGCACAGTATCTAACATTAGATGAAACGTCAAACCACTATGATGGAGAATTAACAGCTATAAAAGCAGCATTACAGAATGTTCTATATAGATCATACATAAAACCAAAAAATAGTCATCTTATCAGACTCAAAATCAGCCATAGACGGGATAGTAAATTACAATAATAAAACAACAAGAAATATTAAAGAAATAAGAAGCCTAATTAAAGCAGTTGAAACTAGAAATCATGTCACTCTACAATGGATCCCAACTCATGTCTGACTTTTGGGTAATGAACATGTGGATCAATTAGCAAAGAAAGGTGCAATACAACAAATAAAACCTGTAAGACAAATATAAATAAATAAACAATTAAATAACATTTCAAAAGATAGCAGAGACTCGAAGAAGAAAAATTAAAAGATAAGGTTTATAAGAATATTAAAGATAGAGTTGATTATACAAAAAATGCCAAGGAAGACTGCAGTGGCCTTATTTAGGATGGCAATTGGCCACGATTGCCTCACAGAACATCTCTATAAGATATGATGCCTACCTACACCCAACTGCACTCTCTGTGAAGATGTCATCCTGAACAAACAGCATCTTGCCAAATGCAAAGGCCTTAAAAGTGATAACTTACAGACTTTATATTGAGAAGCCAGAGGGAAAATTCTCTGTGAAGAAGATGTCATCCTGAACAAACAGCATCTTGCCAAATGCAAAGGCCTTAAAAGTGATAACTTACAGACTTTATATTGAGAAGCCAGAGGGAAAATGATGCAGATCAATTAATCTTCAGTGCCATTGGTGAACAGCTGCTGCCACTGCCACCGCCACCACCACCGCCGCTGCAACCACTGTCGCTTCCACCACCACCACCGCTGCAACCACCGCCGCCACCACCACCACTACGCCTGTTGTGGCAGGCTTTGGTCTGCTGCTGCATGTGTCATTCCAAGCTTTCTTTGCTGTGTTTAAGCTCCATGGTCTACTTGGAAATGGTTGAAAATGACGGTGCAGAGTCCCCTAGAGTTTTAGACATATCAGTAAGAATATCTGTTGCATTCATATCCTTCCTTTATAAGCGCATGATCTTTGATATTTGCCACACATTTTCTGTATACACACATCTGCACTGTAACAAGCAGTTCTATAGCAATTCTTGAGCAATCTTTTGTGTTATTGCACAAATGTTTCCATGAAAGATGGCTAGTTTTGGAAACAAAACTGCTTCAGAAATGCTGCTGCAATCTATGGGTTATTTTAAGAAAGTGGCCAAATGACCCTTGTGTTGTTCTATAAGATAAAACTATTAAATTTGAATGTTGCTAGAAGGAAAGGAGGTGAAGCAAGCCAATAAAAAAAGTATATGTAATTGTACTACTTGATACATTGAAACCAAAGTATGGACCTTCAATTACAGCTGACATCTTCCAAACATTCCTGAGATTGAAAACAGTGCATGAGGTTTTTAAATTTAAAATTTACTTATGGTTAAAAAATGAAAGTAAATTTTAAAACATCCAGTTTCAAAAATGAATTTGCATGGTATATCACTTCATCTTGAAAATGTATACTTTTATACGGGTGGAGGAGGATAGTTTCCTATAAGAGCGTTTTATCAATGACACATGGGGTTTATAAGATTCATGATTTAAGTAATCTGGAATATACTTTATGATGAAGTTTATGTAATACTTTTGAGCATTTAGCTACAAGCATTTGGCAGCAATGTATGAGGTCTGTTCAAAAAATTCCAGAACATTTGTAATTTCCCGCCAATGGAGTGTTGGAGCGAAATGCGCTTGGCACCTCTGCATATGCCTGTGTTTAATGTGTAACTGCCGGAAGTTTCATTATTTTATGTCTGTTAGTTATTGTTCAGTGCTGTATTGAGTAGAACGTTGTATCGCACAGTTTGCAAATTTCGAGATGGCAGAGTTAGAGGAGCAATGCGTCTGCATTAAGTTTTGCGTGAAACTCAAGAAAACCTTTACAGAGATACACCAAAAGATGCAGGAAGCCTACGGTGATGAGTGCTTAAGCCATACTTGATGTTACGAATGGTTCACCCAGTTTAAAAATGGCCAGATGGAAGTTAAAGATGACCCTCATTCAGGACGCCCTTCAACGTCTACTAACGACGTTCATGTCAGGAACGTCAACGAAATTGTGCGTGCCAGTTGAAGACTGACTATCGGGATGTGTTGCGACACCTGCGAGAAAATGTGAGAAGGAAACGGCTTGAAATGTGGCGAGACAATTCATTGCTCCTGCATCACAATAACGCACCTGCACGCACATTCATCCCTGATGGTGCGTGACTATTGCACAAAAAAATATAACTGTGCTGCCTCATCCTCTGTACTCTCCAGACCTGGCCCCTTTTTCTTTATTTCCAAAGTTGAAAATCCTGTTGAAAGGACGAAGATTTGCAACGATAGACGAGATAAAAGAAAATTTGCAGATGGCACTTTGTGCGATCCAGAAAGAGATGTACCAAGATTGCTTCTGGAAGTGGAAACGCCGTTGGGAGCAGTGTATCAATTGTGGAGAAGAGTATTTCAAAGGAAACTGTGCACAATAAGTAAAAGCTAAGCATAGAAAAATGTTGTGGACAAAAAACAGACCTTGTATTCCTGCACATGGACTTGAGATATAGATAGTCTTTGAACTATTCCCAAAAATTTGATAATATAGGGGAAAGAAACATTCTGATTTTTAGTTTTCCTCATTTATGTAAAATGCTTATGTAGTACTAATGAAATAATGTCATAGAAAAATTAAACTGGCCCATTTACTTGTTTGACTTAAATTAAAACCTTGGATCTTAGATCCCCATTAAAATTAAAGAATATGTTTTAGCACTTATGTGCTGGAATTCAGTATTGAGTGCTAATTATTTTGTTCCCTTCATTACAGCTATTCAGAAAGATGTGGTGTGGAAATAGGAGATACAAATATTTTGGTTACTGCATTGCTTCTGGTCGGAAGAAAATATGTATTTTCATCATCAGGCAAGATTACCATGGAGAAACAGGTAATGTAAGTTTTTAAAAAATACAAATGCATGGATTTCATTTTGAAAATGGGTGTCTGAAATACATAACACAACCTTTTCACATAATAATTATTGAGAAAATCATCTTTTGTATCTTTGGTTTTAAATTGGTACGAGAAAGTGAAGTTAAGTTGGCACATATTCAGTGAATGTAAAAAAAAAAAAAAAAAAAAAAAAAATGTGTTACACCTGCTAAAAACTTACTTTCCTCCAATCTGAAAACTTAACTATAACTTAAAACTAAAATTCCAGTTTAAGTTTAGTTGAGATTTCAGTTCAGGTCAGGGTAAGGTCAGTCTGCTTTGTTAAGAAATCTGAACCAAACTAAACTAATAAGTGTATTAAAATCAAAATGGTGGTACATAGCTGAATAGGACAGTATGATAGTGCTACAAATGAGCTAGCTTTGGGCATTCTGAGTTTCATGTTTGTGGATGAATTAACCAATACAAGAAACCATGATCCGAGGGACCTGTGGTGAGCTCTAAAGTACTTCATATTATGCCAGCTGTCATTCTCAAGAATCATGTGAAGGACAGTGATACAAAGTTTGTGAACTATTTTAAGTTCACACCTGAGTTTTTTGTCACATCTTAGAGGAAATAAAACTGGATATTGAGGTTCTGCATACAAAAGGAATAAGCATCCTATAACAGCAGAAGAAACACGTTGCATTACCGTAGAGTGAAAAAATACGAGTGTCATCATCTTTATATTTAACTATAACCTCCATATTACCTACAAGCACGATTTCGTTGCTTTTTACAAAAGCAAAGTATTGCAAATTAGGGCAAAGGTGCTGTTGAGAAGAAACAACTGTAATACTGTTTTTCATCCAGTCTAAAGAGAACACTATAGTGAGAATGTTATTTTCCAAAGTATTAAATACAGAATGTTCAAATTTGCTATTAGAGTTCATATTATAATGCAAAAAATTATCAAGTTTAAGAGCTCTATTTACTATTTGCTGAGTTAGTGCCATTTTTAAAAAAAATTATTAATATTATAATAACCATTTTTCCAGACCTGTGTTTTCATCTGAAAATCTCACTGTTTTCGCCCTCTCATTTTCACAAAAAAGGGAAAGTATAGCGATGTATTTTAATGTATCTTGAAAAAAATTACTAACTAATGATAAATTGCATTTGCACATCTAAAACAATGTTTGCAGGCTATTTATTGTGCAATCTAATGTGTAGCAGCAACTTCAACCATGAAAATAGTCCTTATAAGATTGGTTAGAATATATTATGTTATTACTAAAGCAATCCACAATTACTGGAAAACCATATTATATAAAATCCCATTAGATATTTTGTCCTTTTGAGCAAGAAAAAATTAATGGTTTATCAGCTTTAATATACGAAAAAAGCATAACCTAAACATGCACAGCAAAAAATACAATTATATGATGATATTTAGCAAACTGTGGTATTATAATCATTGTAATAAATCAGCATGTCTTCAATTGAAACAAGAAAAGTACAAAGGCAATTATATACTTGTTCTTGTCAGTTCCTCTCCTAATTCCTTCCATATGTCTGTTTTTTCTCTGTATTTCTGTATTGTTCTTTAGGTTGTATAGAAATTCATATACAAGGACAAAAATCAGTGATTTTCTTCTCTGAAGCTGTAAACTTCCTTTTGCAATTCATTTCTACCTTTATAATGGAATAGGCCAAGTGAAACTTCTAATATAAACATACAATATGGCTGCAAATACAACTGCGCCTAAAATACAGAAACCACTGGCACCATTAATTTTGTCTTCAAGACTGGAGGAAAGCTTAAAATATTGGTGACAAATGAAAATATACAAATTCCTTTCTGGTAGAATTCAGTTCAGTTCTCTGTTGTAGGAAGGCAGTGTCATAAAAACCAATACATCCATTTATGGCCATGTGACTCTACCTTAGTAATATTCAGTTTCATTACAAGCTAAGTTTAGTTTTCAGACTGGAGGAAAGCAAACCTTAAAATCCTACAATGCTATTAAAATAGTCAAAAGAACACATAGCACTAATTTTATATATTTTTTCTATTCACTGAGTTTCACCAAACTTCGACAAATGATAACACCAACCAGACAGAAAATGAAAACCTCTGTGAAGCACAGATCTACTGAGTGTTCTTTACAGAGTGTCTCATAATACCATTCTTTTGAGCTAATTTATTGAAGTGTGTGTCAGCTCTAAGCGGAACGACATATGTGGCAGAGAAGTTAGCAATTTTTAACCTATTATTCTCACAGCTCCTACATTATTAAATTACATAATACATTCACATAACATTATTACACATGTACATAATAATATAAACATTAATACAATGACTGAGGCAATAATGAATTGGAAAGTTATGTTGCGTGTTAGAAACCGTCTCAAAAATTACATTATTGTTGCAATAATGAATTGGAAACAAAAAATCCACACACTTTAGATGAACCTAAAAGTAACATTCATCAAGAAACTGTTGCCATTTCTCAGAGGGAACTACAGGGTGTATTGGTCAATTTCCTAAGCAGGTGCCAGAAATTCTTGAACAAGGAAGGGAGGCAGTTCCAACATTTCCTTGCTTGATATATGTGAGTAATTTGCTTTTTTTTTTTTTTTTTTTTTTTTTTTTTTTTTTTTTTTTTTTTTTTTTTTTTTTTTTTTTTTTTTATTTTATTTTAAGTGTTTATGTTATATGTGTTACAAATAACTTATGCGGCAAACCTTACTATATTTACTGCAGGGTTCCTGTCACCTGCACCACAGCAACCAGCCTCGCCGACCAGCTGCATGCTGCAAAACCAGTCCTGCCAAGGATTATTCACTCCATATAATTTTAATTCAATGTAGCTGAATAACTAATTCTTTCAGACAGTTAACTCTCACATTTGATACTTTCTTTTGACTAGCTCTTATACTGCTAATAGCTAGTTTTCCCTGTCTAGCACATTTTTGTTTTGTTCTGTCTGTGTTCCATCTTTAAAATTTCCCTCAAATCAAATTTGTTCGCCACTTCAATCTCACTAACCTTCAGCCACCACCTCATCTCTTCTAATTTTGATGCCTTTTTTGTAGACTACAATTTTGAATTTATTTTTATTCATACTTAGCCCATAATTCACAATATCGTACCATTGCTTCTAACACTTTAGTCAGTTGTCTACATATTATTGCTGCTATTACTCATTTCAGCCAAGATAAACCTCCAATTCACCAGTGATTGGTCAACAAGCCATCCAGCAGGTGAATCAATCACAAGGCATTTTCCTTCCTCATCATAGCTAAAAAAATAACTTTGAAACCATAGCATAGCTATTTTACTGTCATATGAAGACATCGCTCAGCCAGTAGCTTCTCTTAAATCTTCACTTCATTTTTACTAATGCACAGTTTCTGTTTTAGTGGGGTGAACTGCCTACACCATATGCTTTGCAGACAACAGTCAGAGATATTGCTGTTCAGGAGCAGAAGTTTGCTGAATATAAAAGTATACAAGAGGTGTTTCCACCTAAAGCTGTGTGTTTTATGCTTGGACATCCACATTATGGTGCTATGGGAGAGGTAAAACAAACATTCAGATATTAATATATTTTTCAGTTGTCTCTATAAAGCTTTTCAGTCTTTTTGGTAGTTACATACTTACTAAATAAGTCCAACTGCTAAAATCACTAAGGTCTTGAGATAATCTTAGATGTGTTCGCCATTTTAAGAGCACCTTTTAGAACTGATAGAGTAGGAAAACTTAATTTTTTAGAGAATATTCTTTTAATTTAAGATATCAATGGAATAAGGAACCTATTCCTCATTTTCCCCCTCATTTAGTTAATTATTAAGTACAAGGGCTGTCCCAGAAGTACCCGACCTAACAAAGAAAACAAAAATTTGGAGAAAAAAATATTTATTTCTGTACATAGTCTCCTTTCAGCTCGATACACTTTTCCCAGCAATATTCAATAGCTTCGATACCCTGTTTATAGTGAAAACTGTTGAGTTCTGCAAAATAGCCATCAGCTGCAGGCTCCACCTCTTCATTGTTGGCAAATCTTTTACCACCAAGCCATTTCTTCAACTTTGGATACAGAAAATACTCAGAGGGGGCTAAGTCTTGCGAATAAGGTGCAATTCAAACTTTTAACTCATTGATTTTGGCCAATGATGATAATGGATGTGTGAACTGGTGCATTGTCTTGATGAAATAGAACTTTCTTCTTCGCTAAGTGCAACTGTTTTTGCTTGATTTCATCATTCAAATGCTGCAATAAGTTTGCATAATACTCGTCATTGATTGCTTTTTAAACATAATCAATGAAAATTATCCCATGCGCATCGCAAAAAACTGACACCATGGCCTTGCCTGCAGATGGAGCTATCTTTGCCTTCTTTGGAGCCGATTCTCCCCTTTCAATCCACTGTTTTGACTGTTCCTTCGTCGCAGGTGTGAAGTGATGGATCCATGTTTCATCCATGGTTATGAATCGATGCAAAAACTCTGCTTTATTGCACCGAAATATCACCAAACACTCGACTGAAACATTCTCACGACGCTGCTTTTGTTCCATTGTGAGTAAACACGGCACCCATCTTGCGCACAGCTTTCTCATGTTTAAATTTTCAGTTAGTGTGCGATGTACAGCACTTTTTGAAATGCCTATGATGTCTGCTAGCTCGTGCACTTTCAGTTGATGGTCATCCAATACCATTTTGTGGATTTTCTTCACAATTTCTGGCGCGGTCACCTCATTTGGTTAACCACTGCGATGTTCGTTTTGGCAGCTCGTATGGCCTCGCTTAAACTCTGCCACACAATATTTTACTGTTGGAAACGAAGGAGCAGATCCCCCAGAGCAGAATCTAGCTCAGCTTTAATATTAATTGGACTAAGACCTTTCAAATGAAAGTATTTTTATCACATAACGATGGCCAGTTTTATCCATGTTTACAAATTCGCTGAGAGAGTTCACTATTAATGGTTGCCAAACAACTACTAAACAACGTAGCATCGTCAAACTTCAAATTTAAGCTGTATAAGGGTGGTACTTTCTACCACAGTCATTTGTTTGAAACAACAACCGCTATATATACGTCAGGTCGGGTACTTCTGGGACATCCCTTGTATTCATGGGAAATGTTTCAGCCTCAAAACCGAGCATGCATTTTTATGAGCTTTGGAAAACTCGGATAGCACTACAGGTTATATCAGTATTCATCAGTATCTCTTATCTTCCAATCATTGTTTTGCATGTGCTCATTTAGATGCAAGAACCAATGGAAAGTGTTTTGACTCGCCCACAGAATCTATGGTTAAAGATAGGGGCCAATAACCACGAATCCAGCTGTACATTGTGAACATCTCACTTTCTTATTTGGGATTACAACATTTGCTTCTTGTAGCAAGTATTTTTGGATAACAGAATAATTATAGCTAATCGTTGAGCTGGTAATAACTAGAAGTTTGCATTGGAAAATGTCTGTCTTGCAGCTGTAATCTTCCAGTTCAAAGGTATAACTTACTTTTCATATACTGATTTCAGAATATAGCTGGTTAAATAAAATAGTTACTATAAAATTCATTACCTTTAAGTGCAGGAAGATGTTGCTCTCTATACTTCATTTCAAATCTGGTGGCACAAAAGAGATCATCCTAAAATGCTGACCAACTCCATGTGAGGCACTTTTATTGTGTTAAAAATGTTGGCTGGTTGGTTTACAACACTCTCCATTTGGTCTGTGACATCTGTAAAAACTTTGTTCACTAAATGATGTAT
Organism: Deroplatys truncata; assembly: GCA_030765065.1. Lineage (NCBI taxonomy): Eukaryota > Metazoa > Arthropoda > Insecta > Mantodea > Mantidae > Deroplatys > Deroplatys truncata. Next base: position 146,354,589 of record CM060975.1, read on the forward strand.
GGATCCATTTATTAACTGATAGATGCAGGAGGTAAATGGGAGAAACAAAAGAAGTTTGCACTGGTTAAAGGCAAAGGGGCTACATCAGCAATTAGAAGGTGCATATATAGAGCACCTGGCATTAATAGTAAATGGATGGAAAAAGTATACAGTTTGGTGGTAGAGGCAAAAATGATGTACGGTATTGAGATATTACGGGATTAGATGGAGGATGGGAAAGTATAGATGAGGTGCATAGGATGTTTTGTAGAGAAATGCTAGCGCTACCAAATACAGTTGCAAGACAGGTAGCTCAAATAGAAATGGGCAGGGTGGCAAGCAAGGGAAAGATAATGGAAAGAGCATTGAAATATTGGTTTAGGATCTTAAATATGGATAAAGGAAATGTGTTAAGACAATGCGTAGAATACCAAGAAAAATATTTAGGGAACAGCTGCGACGGATGGTGCTTATAATGTTTTTACGTAAATTATTAGAACTTGAAGATCTTATATTGTGCTGCTTTTGTTTTGTTTGGTTACATAATTTTAACTGCCCCACGTATGGGAGCCAATTTGTAACGGTATTAATGTTATATTTATTTAACATTATTGTAGCCCCACGTTGATGCGGTATTGCTTATAATGTTTATTTACATCACGTGTTGAAGCCATCTTGTGACGTCATTCATTTGTTTGGTTTGTAGCTCCATCTAGTGTTAGCAATTTGCGTCAGTATTAGCTTTTGTTTGATTTCATTTCAAATGTCCTCCGGCTAGCTATTATCCTGTTGGCTTGGGCACGTATCTCTATACAGGTTGTGTAAACGGAAAGGAATCTTTTATCCAAAAATTACACTGATGAAGAAATTTGTTTTACACATTTATTGTCGAACACGTTAACTATCACTTTTACACATTGATCTAGATACTCGCCAAACTGAAACTGTTATAATAACTTCTTACTGATAATTCTTTCAATCCACGTACTTCAATCTTTTATATAATTAACCTTGCAATACATTAGATCTTTCATAATTCTGCTGCGCGTAACTTGTGAATCTATATCCGATGTATGACGAACTGACTGACTGAAGACGACGTGTAGTGTACACAGATTTTTGATGAACTGGCCGACTGAAAGCGACGTGTAATGTATTGAGATTTTCGATGAACTGCCCGCGATCTACCTCTGACTTGGCTTTTTATACACCCACTCCACGATATGCCTAAAGATTATAACTGAGTTGCAATTGGCTAATAAAACGCGCCAACATTAGCGTCTATTTTAATATCCAATGAAAATTATGAATACATATGCTTTAGGGAGAAAACATTCCAGAAGGTTCTCAACGGAAAAAAACGCGCCAACATTACGTAACTTCCTCGTTTCCAATAATGATAAACAGCTCACACCCTCACTGCATTATTGCGCTATTATTGACAGTTTCAGTAAGGCCATATAAACTTATTTCCAAATAATAATTACAATTAATAAACATCTGAAATCAATGTCACATAAAAATGCATATTCATATTACAATCATTATTTACATTTAAGTAATTTGTGATACAAATTACTGCATCATATGCCCCACTAGAAACATAATTATAAATATTTACAACTTGTTTGGAAATTTTATAATTGGGTTTTTAGTCTCCTAAATCTTGGAACACACGCTATCACTTTCACTTAACACTTCACACGCATTTAACACACGACATATTTTTTTTTTTTTTTTTTTATCTTGCCACTACTTACTGGCTCTGGTTGAATTAATTTAGATATTAATCTGACATCACAAAATTTTTTTATAGCAAATACTGTACCCTAAATTATTTAATTACTGTTACCAAATTGTTTACTTTCTTAAGTTGTTGACAAAAATTTATACATTTAAGATTTTTGTAATTGTTTAACATTTTTACCAAAATATTCACCCTCTACACAAATATATTGATATCTCTTAAATCTAGACAATGTTTCACCTTTTCTGTTTGCTACATAAGTATTTGTTTTTTGTTTTTTTTATTATTATTTTTACCCATTTTTGTTATTTTGTACTTTATTTTAATATCATATTGAGTTTCAATCTTTGCATTATTAATTTTCAAATACTGTTATAGTTACAAAAAAAAATGTTATTTTCCTTTCTTTTTTTTTAAAATTTAAATTTATTTTTTTTTTTAAACATTTCTCTTTTTTTTTTTTTTTTATAATTTATTTCTCTTTTCAAATGACATATATATTTATTTAACCCTCTTACGTTCCAATGCATTTCTCTGCAAGTCATCTTTAACTATCCAGCATTTACTTTACATCTCATTGCTATTTACCCTCCTGGATCAAATTGTGTGTGGCTAAACATTACTCGTAGCCGTATCCTAACCTTCCAAAATTTGTTCATGAATAACCTCTTGTATTCATATGAAATTTCGTCCCATGATAACATTTGAAAACAATCTAAAGTTTCCTGAACTACACATCTTTTACCAACTTTCATTTTCAATTCTTCTAGTATCTTTTTAATCTGAGAATACTCTGACAAATCTGTACTAAACTGTACTGGACTGGAGTTTTCATTTTGAACATCTTGGTACAATTTATTTCTTTGCATTACTGTCTCATTCTGTATTTCTGATATCTCCCCTCTGAAATTAACTTGCGCCTGATTTACATCTACATTCATAACCTCTTTTATCTCTCTTAGCTCACTTGTAATACTACTTACTTGATTTCCTAACTCTGTGCATTCTACATTAACCTCACTTTTAGTATTAACCTCACCTTTTTTGTTACCTATTTCCCTGCTCATGTCTAGCATTTTCTTTGAAACTTCTCCTATCTCACTTGCTATTACTTCCTGATTTTCATCACTCATTTTTGGCATACTACTACCTAGCTTCGTAACTTTCTTTTCAATTTCTTCCCTGCTTTGATCTACTTTTTGCTCTAATATCTCATTCCTCTGAGTTAGTTGTTGTTCTAAGCTCCTACCAATATCTTCCCTTAATTCCCTATAACTCTTTTGCATATCTTCCCTAAATTGATCTATTTTCTTACTAAGATTCTTTTGCATATCTTCCCTGTTTTGATCTATTTTCTTACTAAGATTCTTTTGCATATCTTCATTCAAATTTTTCAGCATTTCCATAATCATACTAGTATCAAGATTAACATTTCCTGCTATTCTATTCTGACTTTCTGCACTAACATTTCCACCCTCAAATCCTAAAAAGTTTGAGCTATTTTCTGTAACCTGTATTGAATTACAGCTAACTGTTACATTATCTCCCTCCATAATTATTTCTTCTGTATTATTAGTAGCCATTGTTTTCTTTATCCTACCACTCCTTAAGTACATTTGAAGGTTACAATTTTGTTTTCTAAAAAAAAAATTACGATACTCTGACCTTTGTGATGCTGTCTGCTGCTGTTACATTGATGTCCAGCTTCCTGCCCCTCTCTCCTAGGTTATATGTCGCTTCTGCGTTGTGTTATGATGAGTCCATGTCGTTTTGTTGTCCTGTAGTTTGGAATCTGCGTCTTGTAGATCATTTCACTGCTGCATTCGTTCCACGTCCTGGTTCCTTTCCTGGTCACTCTGCTACTTTCCTGGTTACTTTGCTTCTTTCCTGGTCATCGTGTTCCTTTCCTGGTCACTCTGCTCCTTCCTGGTTATGCTGATCCTTTCCTGGTCATCGTGTTCCTTTCCTGGTCACTATGCCCCACGTTCTGGGTGCCAATTTGCGAGTGTATTACTTATAAATGTTTTTACGTAAATTATTAGAACTTGAAGATCTTATATTGTGCTGCTTTTGTTTTGTTTGGTTACATAATTTTAACTGCCCCACGTATGGGAGCCAATTTGTAACGGTATTAATGTTATATTTATTTAACATTATTGTAGCCCCACGTTGATGCGGTATTGCTTATAATGTTTGTTTACATCACGTGTTGAACCCATCTTGTGACGTCATTCATTTGTTTGGTTTGTAGCTCCATCTAGTGTTAGCAATTTGCGTCAGTATTAGCTTTTGTTTGATTTCATTTCAAATGTCCTCCGGCTAGCTATTATCCTGTTGGCTTGGGCATGTATCTCTATACAGGTTGTGTATACGGAAAGGAATCTTTTATCCAAAAATTACACTGATGAAGAAATTTGTTTTACACATTTATTGTCGAACACGTTAACTATCACTTTTACACATTGATCTAGATACTCGCCAAACTGAAACTGTTATAATAACTTCTTACTGATAATTCTTTCAATCCACGTACTTCAATCTTTTATATAATTAACCTTGCAATACATTAGATCTTTCATAATTCTGCTGCGCGTAACTTGTGAATCTATATCCGATGTATGACGAACTGACTGACTGAAGACGACATGTAGTGTACACAGATGTTTGATGAACTGGCCGACTGAAAGCGACGTGTAATGTATTGAGATTTTTGATGAACTGCCCGCGATCTACCTCTGACTTGGCTTTTTATACACCCACTCCACGATATGCCTAAAGATTATAACTGAGTTGCAATTGGCTAATAAAACGCGCCAACATTAGCGTCTATTTTAATATCCAATGAAAATTATGAATACATATGCTTTAGGGAGAAAACATTCCAGAAGGTTCTCAACGGAAAAAACGCGCCAACATTACGTAACTTCCTCGTTTCCAATAATGATAAACAGCTCACACCCTCGCTGCATTATTGCGCTATTATTGACAGTTTCAGTAAGGCCGTATAAACTTATTTCCAAATAATAATTACAATTAATAAACATCTGAAATCAATGTCACATAAAAATGCATATTCATATTACAATCATTATTTACATTTAAGTAATTTGTGATACAAATTACTGCATCACAGCGGATGGATAAATAGTGTGAGGTACAATTTGGAGAGCAACAGGTTAGGAGAGATATGGGAAGTAGGGAAAATAATGTGAATAATTTTTGGAAAGTGGTAAGAAAGAGATTAGATGATACAGAAATACAAAACATATTTAGCATGATAGCCAAAAAGAGATCCTTAGTTTTTTATATACCAATAAAAAACACATGCGGAAGACGTAGATAATGCAAATAAGGATGAGTGAGAAATCATTGCATGGGTAAGAACAGAAGTATGGAGGCTAAGAGGTTTAAGGAAAGGTATACCTCAAAACCAATGTCCCATATGTGGTGGAAATGAAGATGTCGAACATATAATATTTAAGTGCAAAGGTACAGAAATTTGGAGAAAAGAGTTTAAGGTAGATAGAAATATTGTTATAATTGAAATGATTCAAAAAGATAGTAAAGAGTATAGGGCAATACTTGAGTAAAGTTAAAAACAAATCGATTTGGTCAGTGAACAGATCAGCAATTAAGGTTAAATAGGATTAAGGAAATGTGAAGTAAAGTAAGTAGATAAAAGGAAGTATTGTAATATGAATATGACTGGTAAAGAGCCAGGCTGAATGCCAGTCATATTTCTTGTATTTTACTTGTACATGGCTTAGTACAATTATTATTATTATTATTATTATTATTATTATTATTATTATTATTATTATTATTATTATTATTATTATTATTATTATTATTATTATTAACTGGGGGCACTCAGAGGGCAGAGTCTGTTATTTCTGATGAAGGGTTGACAATGATGATGGTGGTGGAATGAGAGAATTTACAGCTTTTACTGTTGACTCCAAACCACAGGCCTTGGGGATACTTCACAAGAGCTAGTCTTGGTGAAGGCTTGGATAGGGCTGACTTAAAATTGCCATTCCTGAGCTGGGAATTGAACCATGGACCATCAGTGTGAGAGCCACAAATGAAACCACTGAGCTACCCTTGTATCCCTTTGTTAAAAATGTTTAGTGCCTTTTGAATGTTAAGAGGACGAAAGCATGAGGGTATGTGGTATTTTTGTGTGGTTTAGCAGTAAAAGGCTACTGACAATTAACTGCCAGTCTGCAGTACATCAACAGTGAGACACCTTTTGTTAGTGTCATTTAGGTCTTGCAAAAAGGAAGAAAGAGATGAAGTGTGTGCTTTAAAAAGTCGAAGATTAGTAGTAGTTTTAGTATTTTGGGTCGGTCAGTGATTATAATGAATCATTAATCAGCATCACTCAGGTATTACACAAGCCTAGACAAAATTGCCCAAACCATGATAATTGAAATTCTTTAAATATTGATTAGAAAATTTGTTTTTGAATAGCCCTAAAGGTGAATTATCATTTAATCTGGCAACCCTGGCATACAGTAACACAGAGAAAGAGTTGATATACAAATAAATCAATTGTATAAAATATTAAGTCTTAGAGAGGTGTAGATCACAGGTGTATACTGCACTTTTTTCTTTATAAGCATAATTAACTATAAGATATACATCAGTGAAAACAGGTCTAAGACCTTCCAGTCTTACATGAAATTTGATGGAACCTTTCAGTCCATAGCATGTGTAATACAGGATGAGCTGGAATTGCTCTAACCGTAATGGTGAAAAGAGTTTAAAGCTTTTAGGAATGTAGGAGCGTGTGCAGGTCATTCTATATTACAACAAAACTGTAATAAAACTCTCAAAACATTTGTGAGATAGGTTCTTTACTTTAGAGTTCTTCAAAACTAGAACAGAGATGTTTATCAAGGGCACATCAGTGTTCTTCTCTATGTGCATGCATTTCATTTTTCTTTCCATCCACCAGATGTGGTCTGGCTATGATCTTTTGGGAGTGCTGAAAATAAAATTGAGAGAGGAGGAAGGGAGAGAGTGATTCAGATTTTATTTCATGATTAAATGACCAAAACTGATTTGCCACAATAGAATTGCATATTAATTTGTTATACTTAATACTTCTAAAGTATTCTTTAATTGGTTCATAAGTTATGTGTAGTTTTTCCAGTGTAAATCTGATTACAATCTAAACAACTTAATGCCAGAATTTTTTGTTTTCTGAAATTTTATCTTTTACAAACTCCTAATAATTTTTTATGCTGTATACTGTATCCTTTTATTTATTAAACTAATATTAAAATCATTAATTAAAGCAGTGTTCATAATATGTTTAATTATTTATGAAATTTATCTTTGCTTAGAGGTATAGTTATCATTGTGTAAAATTAATTTTAAAAACAGTAAATTTATGTGAAATAAGGTTAAAACTTTTCATGTAATTATTGGAATGAGCTAGTTTTCTAAAATGCCAAAAATCAATTTTTTTTTTTTAGCTTCAAGTTAGTAAACAGATAGGTGTCCTTTTGCAATTTCTAGTATCAATTTTATAGCTTTATCATCTAAATCTACCTAAAAGCTTTAAAGCAACACAAGTATAAACTTTCTCATCAAGAATTTTTAATACTTTAATGGTTCATAATTGTTAGTTTCATGGTCTTCTTCAGAAACCATGGACCATAGCTGATGATGATAAACTTTCTTGAGTTCTGTTCTCTATGATATAACTGACTGTGCACAAGGTTTCTGTTGATTTGCCTGTGTAGCCTTCCTGTAACTGTTTCAGTTTTTCTTTTTGGGGTGATTTTTGTGGAGGAAACAATGATGTGGTGGTTTGTTTATAAATTTTTAATTTTGATATCAGGTGCTAGAGGGTGGACTGGAAGTTAAAGCAGGAAGAATAAAAGTGAGTATGAAGGTCACTCCTGAACCACTTCTAGAAGACATACGAAAGCAACATCAGGACAGCATTATCCAGTACATGAGTGGTAAATACTTTTTAGCTGCATCTGTCAAATGGCTGAGCCTATTGTAGTCCTTGTTTTCTTTATTTTTTAATTTATGCATCCACTTTTAACTGAAGTGGTAAAGCCAACAACTTTAGCATTAGAAACAATATTCATAGGTGCTAGTAACTTGTTTTCATTAGATTAAACCTGGGTTTTTACTTTTTAAGCTTTTGTTTATGTTATATTTATTCTAATTATACTTAGCTTAAGAAAACTAGAAAATGATCCTAACTGCAGCCTTTCGATTGACTTTAAAGTTTCTGTGAACACCAGCTGTTGTCATAATTTATTTCTCCTGATTCATTTGAAATGAAAACATTTGATACTCAAGATGTTAATTTGTTCTTTGTATTTGTTTCATATCAGCAAATCAAGCAGCACAGCGCCTGGGAATTTCATCACATTTGGTGTCACGTGTAACTGGGACAATATATGTTGTATTAGCAGATAAGAATCAAGGTTCTGATTCTTGCCCAAAGGTTAATGTTGGCCTTAACCTTAAGTTCAGCAAACGAAATGAGGAAGTAAGTACTGACACCCTAGATATCTTGTGGCTATAAGTGAAGAAATACATTTTTTATTTCCAATTTGTAGATCTCTAGACAAACGAGCCTTTGAATCTGAGCATTGTAAATTTTAAGAAGTCAAAACAAAATTGTGAAGCAGATGGAAAGTTAAATTTGAAGTTCAAAAGCTTCAGTTCCACAGCTAAACTCCAGCAGGTTCAATTTTAAAACCTTAGCCCACACACAGCCAGCCTGAAAGAAGGAAACTTTTCTAAACAGCAGAGTTTCACTGCTATGCATCATGCCAAGCTGCTCACTGAGGCTGATGCAACTATGAGAAATTCATTCAATCAATATTAAGGTATCCTGAAAGTAACAATGAGTAGCACTATCAATCTTACTTTACTTTTTTTTGTACCTTATTAAGAACGTGTTACACATTTTCAGTTCTTATGTCACATGTGAATGAGGGTTTGCAAAACATATCTTATAAGGCACAGAAAACTGAAACACGATTTGATATATGAACACCCAGAAACATTGTAAAAAAATAAGGAGTAATTAAAACTCATTATCATGAATATAACGCTGAATTTAAGGTAAAAGCAATGTAAAAAATAAATTGCATTAAAAAGTGAAGAATAAGAATAGGAAGTAGAGGAGGAAGAAGAAGAAGAGAGAGAGAGAAAAAAAGGAAGAAGAACCTTTATGTAGTGTCACATAAGAAAACATATTTTGTAATTATCAATATGTATTATGTGTGAAAAAGCGGAAATACATGATTTGTAGCAAGATTGGAAAGAAAATGTACCTAGATATTGAGTTAAGAGTCGATAGCATTGTTGAGTGAGTGCTCAGACAGAAATAGCCAACAGAAAGTACTAAAATGCTAAGAAAATAAGAGAAAGACAATGCAAATTAGTGGGTGCTAAAGAAAATCAACACTGTAGAAGAGAGGAGATGCTAAGAAGATTGCAGTAAGGAAAGATGCAGGTAGGCTTAAGAAGAAAAGAAGAACTGTATTCTAAGTTTAGAATGAGGAAAATATTGATTATATCACTTGTGTAATCTTGTTAAAGTGGGATAAGACCAAATAATTATACTGCTTGTTTAGTCTTGTTAAAGAGGAATAAGTACCAAGATCACTAATATTTACTGTAACCATAGCAGGAATGAGTGTGTAGAAAAATTATATTCTATGAATCTGTGTAGAGGAAATTGTGAACCTTAAGGAAGCATACCTATAACGGCTGTCAAGTAAATATATACACACAGGGTGGAAGTGAAATAGTCCTGCGGACTGGGTGAGCTGGGAGAGTGGATGTAGATGAACAAAACCTTCCAACACTTTTTTGTAATTAAATGCACCATTAAATAGAAAATCACGTTTAAAAGGAGGAGTATTTGGCAATGTGGCACAACTCCTTGATTGAGTAGTTGCTTCTACTGGTGGCACTTTGAACTATTCCAACATTGTATAAAACCATTTAAGTAATGTTGGCCATGTATTGGATTCAGATGTTTTGTTGCTGGCGTGCGAAACACCACAAAATTTCCGGGAAAAAGTCTGGTTATTGTTCACTGCACTATATGTAAACATTAATGCAAATTCTACATTCCCATGTAATTACAAATATTTTATTTGATATGTTTAAAGGTTTAAAATCTGGCCTATTCTGTTTGAGAGGCTTATGCCATGGTAAGGTAACAAACTCACATGGAATTGTTACTGATATTAAACAGTTTTAAATATGTATGTATGTAGTTTAAAAGTTACATTTTAATTATTACGTAATGCCATACTGCAGTGATATTTATGGGACAATGCAATGCTTTACTTGAAATGAAAATAAGCATTCCGAAGGTTATGGCACTCTTATGTGAAACACCTCTTACATTATTAACACCATTATTCTGTGATGAATTTAACAATGTGGTACTAATCATTGCTAAACATTTAGGAAAGCATAATTTATAATGTGAATTTACACTCCACTGCAGTATGCTTAAAGGAAACTTGTGCAATTGTTTATAGTTTTGGCCAACCAGGAAGTGTACGCTGCTATGTAATTTTTAATATATGCATTTAAAAATGGGACTAATGTGCTTCATGCCAGCATGCATATCTCATAATTACCGGTTTTAAAAAAGGATTCTGTATAACATGATGCAGAAGATTTTAGAAGCAATTTTGCCAACGGTTGGAGTAATATGATTTAACCATATGTTATGAGTTGGTGACATTTGCAACACTAACGTTGCTGATAAGATTTGTGTGCATGAGTATGTGTGACAGATATCAAAATATTTAAAAAAAACGTAGGTAAACAAAATTGACACTGCTCTTCGTGCCTAATAAATTCCACTATCACAGACTATCATTATTTACTTGGTAGCGTTAGAAACAAAAAATAACCATAACCTTAATTACTAGCATTTACAAGTATGCAAAAACATTGGGACTAATTTAAAATATCTGAACTTGCCTCCAGGATGTAAATTTAAAATAAAAGTGTAGAGGAAGTGTTCCATATGCTCTCGATTATGGCAACTCAGAATTGCACTACTTGTGTCAGGGATCCGCTGGCAAACAGCACAATTGTGTCTGCACTTGGCACAATCCTTTAGGAACTCTGTCAGCATAGAACCTTTGAGCATATCGAGAATTGCACTGCGTGTCTCCGTAAATTAAGGTCATGTCCAGATATTTTCGGATGTTGAAAATTGCGGCATAGTGTATGTTGTTCCGTAACAAGATTTTCTGTCCTTTGTTTGTTTTTTTTTTATCCATGCTTCCTTTAACTGCTCTGATCTTAACTTGTGGCTTTGACACAAAAACAATTGCACACGATTAAGTAAACATGCCCCACGATCTACACAGATATTGGAAGAAAGTAAGTGCAACTGATGCAATGTTGTCAGTTCTAACAGAACTAAGGAGGCAACAAATTATGGACTTTTTGAATTTAATTTGCACAAAAACTGTTGATTCTATTGAAATATGCCAAAGGAAAAAGTTGTCATTTATTCAATTTCCTATGAATACAGTCATACATTAAGAACAGTAATCCAGTAAGGTGCTGATAAATGTTTTGGATAAAAACATTTTTTTCTCAAAAATGGTGCAGTTGAATATAAAAAAGTGTTTTTATTCATCTACATCCACTCTCCCACTTTCCCCAGTTTACTTTCATCCTGTATATGAGGGGCAGTCAAACGAAAACCAAATACTCGCTATAAAACACATTTCTTGCAAAAGTTGGCAACACTGTTGTTACATATCAATACTGCCACTTGTAGCGTAGGAGAAATACGTAGTTAAAATGCACAGGTCCACACAGTTGCTTATTTATTGCTCTGGAGGTGAATGTAGTGAAAAGTGTGTTCGTCCAGCATTGGAAACAGAGGCAAGTAAAGAAAAGCAGAGAGGTGTGGTTTGTTTCTTGCTGGCTGAGGGAGCTGGAACATGTGAACATATATCGTTGCGTGTCTGCTGTGTATGGCGAACACTGCATGTCCCTGACAAGTGTGCACGAGTGGCAGAAGAGATTCCGTGAAGGACGCACATCACTACAAAATGATCCGCATGTGGGTCAGGCCCATTGAGCCATTACACTTGATGTGATTGCGAGGATTGATGGTCTGATCCGGGAAAACCGACAAATCGCAGAGGAAGAAATTCGTGTTCAGGTCGGATTTAGCCATGGTTCCGTGCATGCCATTATCAAAGATCACCTGCAGTTTTGAAAAATTTGCATACAGTGGTTCCGTATCAACTGATGGAGGGACCAAAACATGGACAGAATGGTTGCATGTATGAGTCATTTGCATTGGGACCATGAAATGGTGCCACCATTTTGAGAGCAAACAGCAAAGCCAACAATGGAAATACATTAATTCTTCCCCGCTAAAGAAATCCAAAACAATCCATATGAGTTCCGGTAAAGTTATGATGAGTTTTTTGACTGCAACATGCCATAAAATCAAAATGCTCCTAGAATGTTGCTAGAATGAATCATCCTTTTGCATGATAATGCCTGTCCCTGTACTGCCAATTTGGTGAGGGATAAGCTTCAGAGATTTGGCTGGGAAACACTTCAATATCCTCTGTACAGTCCAGATCTTTCCCCTTGTGACTTCCTCATTTTTGGCGACCTGAAGAAAGATATTCATGGACGGTTTCATTTGGATGAAGTGCAAGAGTGGGTGAGGTTGTGGATTCTGTAAGCGACCTACCTCTTTTTACAAGACTGGAATTGATCATCTCGTCTCCAAGTGGGATAAATGCATTAACACTTATGGCAATTACTTTTGAATAAAACAAATTCTATTGTCACTTTGTAGTGAGTGTTTGGTTTTCATTTGACTGCTCCTCATATATTCTTACCTCAGGTCACTATATGCATCGTAAATAATTACAGAAAATATATAGACATCAGAATTTACTAAGCAAAGAAATATAAGCTTTGGAAGTAGGGATAGAAAATTGTTGTGGAAATAGGTCTGAGATACACTGCAAATCACTATGTGCACATAATGTTGCATATTGTGGAGAAGGTAAAGAAAAGTTTCAAGTTAATTTTCATGTTAAATGATTCATGTTAATAATTGTTTGTGAAAATACTATTCACACTCTTTTTGGAATAAATTTAATATTTTATTCTGCATAATTACTTACATATTTCATTGATTACCACTGATAAGTGAAGTAGGAGTGATAGTGTGACTCATCAGAGTTTTAATGTTTTTGTTTAACTGTGAATGTTCCAAGAATTAAAGACACTATATCAAGTTATGAGTTTATAGTTATGAAAATGAGGGAAAAGGAGTCTGTCTTAGCAAACCACTGTATCCTCTCTTTCTAGGATTGGCTGTGATTACATTTTGATTAATGTGTCTTTGTATCTGATTTGTAGAAAAACAGTATTTCACAGCATTTACGTTAACTTAGAAGGCATTTAAAAACTTCAGTTTACTATCAGCATATCGCTCTTAATATTTCTGGAAATTTGTTTACTTGAGCAGCATCAACAATTTCCAAGTCTTTATTCACTATTAATCAAGTATTAGCATCCGTTATCAATTGCTAGTCACCTTCCTATTACTTTCGCTGGGGCAAACTTCTGCATATATACCCAAATATTAATTGATCTTCATTACTTATGTTATTTTACATTATCTTTTTTCAAACTTCAGGCTTACATTATTAAGAAATATATTATTTTCGTTGTCAGTAATCATGCAAATAAAATTTTCTGATGTTTCTATGGTATAAGTTTTAAGAAACTGTAAATGAAGTGAAAATGCATGAAAATGTAATGGAGAGATGAATGTTTATCCATACTGAAACTTGGATCAGCAATATTTTCAGAAAAGCATGATTGGAGTGTGACGAATTACAGTTAAATAACAAAATCCAACAACCAAAGAATCAGGTGGTTAAAAATTGGGCTTACTATATCAGTAAATACCATAATTTAAATTTAAATCACTGGTTAGTTGAACCAGCAGCTGAAAATGGGGACTATGTCAGTAAATACCATAATTTAAATTTAAATCACGGTTGGTTGAACCAGCAGCTGAAAATGGGGACAACAGGTCCTCAAAACATGTCCTACCAGTAATTTGGCAAGTGGAACATTATGAGTGGTTAATGTTGAATCATTTTCCATACTTTAATGACCATTTAATTTTGTGTTAGGAAGCCATACACCACTTTGTTTGCCTTCATGGCATTTTTGTACAATAAGTAAAAAAGGTTGTTAATAAATTGCTTAGTGAAATTTCAGTATTATCCAAAATGTAATTCAACCTTGGTCTATTCATTTTCAAGCATGACATGTTTCATTGTAAGCCATCATTTTTTGTGGAATGCAATTATTGAGGCCTAGGATTCTCAGGAAATAAAGGGGGGAGCAGTAAAATAAAATGAAGCAATACGTTTTATGGGGTAAACAATAGTGCATCAGATTATTGGGCTGCATATTTTCAAGTTGGCTTTTAGTGGATTTTTACTTACTATTATACATACATGCAAAATAGTATAAGCATTTTTTATAAAACATTATTTGAGTCAGATTTACATTTGACTAGCTTTGCTAACCTTTGTTGCTATAAAACATGTCCTCTAAACATGTTCTTAGTGACAAAGGTTAGTGAAGCTAGTTAAGTGTATAAATTCGACTCACATAATGTTATATAAAATGATCATTTTTGTTTAATGTGTACTACTTCCAGTTTTAATTCATATTGCAGTATAGTATGTTTACGCACTTAATTCCACTTTCTTGAACAGAAGTTTATATAGAGGGATGTATTAAACAATTTAATAAGACTATTAAGTTGGTTTATTGACTCTGCATCACTCACTTTTTATAAAAATGGGACATGTTTCGAGAGCTTAATTGCTCCTGTCATCACTTGTTGCTGACTGCCAGAACATGGTGTGCTTTTGCTGGAGGTTGCTGGGTTGTTGTCCTCTGGTGGCTTCTCGAGGAATTTCCTGCTAAGGTTGTCACTTGGCAATAACTCAAAATTGAAAACTCGATTTTTGTTTTTCAAAATGTTCTCCAGACTGTTGGTTGTTTTTCATTTGAAATGCTTTTTAAAAAGTTCTGGTTCTTAATCAGTTTTATGGTTTCCTTACCAAAAGTGAACTGCTACTACAAATTTTTTTTCCTGTTTATGTTTCAGATTCCTGAGATGTTCCTTTGCCTTTATTTTAATTTCCTTCTGGTTTTCCCAGTATAGATTTTGTTGCACCTCTTTGCAGTTAAATTGGTATACTCGTGAATTTTCTGTTGTTAAAATAGTATCCTTTAGTTCTGACTGCAGTAGGTTTTGGAGGAGTATGGGTTTTTGGGTACTAGTACAATGTTATGCTCTTTGAATATTTTCTGGAACAGGTCCTGGGCTCTGGGGTGGCATGTGAACTTCCTGTATGGTATTTTTGTTTTTCTGCTGACAGTTTGGTGTTTTCTGCATTGTCTTCAGTTTTTTTGCCTTCTGGATATTTTTATATATTGTATTTGTATTGAATCCATTTTTTTTCTGCTATTCTGTAGATTGTCTCATTCTTTTATTGTGGCGTGCATTAATGCTGTTTGTTGTTCTTTGTTAATTTCTACAGTTTTTGCTATTCTTTGTAGTTTTATTGTTTTCAAGGCAATAGCCAGTTTAGAGTTGCATATAAACAAATTATAGATGATGCTTTGCTAGAAAAACCAACACTTAATGGATCTGTGGGTGTCAGAATGTGAGTTTATAACACACATATGCTGGAATTCCTTCTAGTTTCATTTCCAGCTTGTAACTAGAGAGAGTTCTAGCGGCTATTTCATGTTATGGCTGCCTAGTAATCTCTGTAGTGAGTGTCTAATATGTACAATGTGGTTCCCATGCCCGAGAATGAGAAACTTAAAACTTGGGCCAAGTTTTCTTTCCCAAACCCAGGAAAGTTTCCAGTTAATTGTGAACACTCATATTACAACACATGTATTTTAACTTTGTTGTTCTCGTTCTGGTTATTGTTCTCAGCCATTAATTGTGGAGGTCAGTGTTTGTAACAGAATTGAAATTTAGACTCAGTTTTGTTTTTCAAAAGGTATAAAAATCTTCTATTTCAAAGAGTTTTCTCATAACATTGAGACAAATATTTTATGGGACACCTGAAGCCTCTCTATTAAACAAGAAAGTTAGATATCTTAAGTTTTATGTCGCAGTTTTGCATAAACTGTATTTTCTAATGTTAATTCTGTATGGTTTAGATTCCTGGATTTTCAAGAAAGGATGGAACAGTGTGGCAGTACTCAATCAAAGCTGTGGATCTTGTTCGAAATTATATGGCGAAGTTTCCAGAGCTTTTTGAGTACCTAGCCCATCATACAGGGAACGATATATTTTATGCTACAGAAATATACCCACAAGATGAGTGCGGTGAAGCGTAAGTATAAAAAAAAACTATTCATTTACATGTAGTCATAACTTTATGTAGAACAGGGTGTCCACCCTTATGAATAACTGGGAATTGTCAGGGAATCTGGAGAAATATGCTGGAAATTGCTTCTCAGTTAAATAAAACGTTTAATTCTGCAACTGAAACAAAATAACATTGAATATGTAGTTTAAAACTACAGTCAGTGTCATCGAATTCCCATGTGTTTTGCATGGAAGAAGTTTGCCATGCTGTGCCGGACATAGGTAATCACAGTCGCACTGTTTGTTCTCGTCTTGATTGTTGGAGCAGTGCTGTTAACCAGTGAATTGCTTACTAACACGCTGTGGCTTCTCTAATACTTTTTATAAATAATGCTAGGATGGTACAGTAAAATGACCAGCGGAATCGAATGGGACTCTTGAACATTTCTGTTAAAGATAGGTTTCTGTTTAAAGAATGTAGACCTAGGCTATTAACAGCTTTTAACTGTGAACATACATAAATGGTCATATTGAGATAAAACAAATGTACATACTTTATTCAATTGCATATTTATATATTTCTGCTACAACATAATACACATCAAAACTTATAGTGAACTAAAAATATCTGTATACACAATTTGTGTATTTTTTCCCGTAGTTAAGGAGAGTTTTCTGCACACATTGCTGCTTAGCTGCTTGACTTTCCAGAAACACTTGAGCCTGAGAAACCACACCAAACATACCCGAGTCATTTTGCTATAGGGCAAATTACTGCAGCTCCTTTAAACTTTTGACAGCATCTTGATAAGTTTAAGCCTACACTCTTCTTTCAACTCAGGGCCACGTTCCTCTTCATCTTCCTGTGCTTCCTCTTCTTCTCTCTGACTTTGTGAGTGGTTCTCAATTAAAGCATGAATTGTTTGCACATCACTGTCTATGTTGGTATATTCCTTGGCATTACAATTGAAAGCAGCTTCATTGATGTAGTTTTGTAATTCTTGTTGCTCATCCTCATTTTCTTCACCAGCAATAACTTGACCCGTTGGAAACCCTGCTTTTCTGAAACACTTTTTCACTGTTTCTGGTAGCAATTTCTTTACAGCTTGACTTATCCAAATTAACACATCTAGAACTGAAATGGTTTTAGCTAGCTCAGAGGTGGATGATGTGGAATCGATATTAGCGAGCAAAGATTGCATTAACAGTTTACGAAAATGTATACTCAACATTCTGAATGATGCCTTGGTCTAATGCTGGGTAACACTTATGGTGTTTGGAGTGAACTAAGCAAGTCGGACATTGGAAAGTTCAATGTGTGGGTTACGTGTTGTATTATTAAAAAAAAAAACAAAATGTGCCAGTTTTGCCTCTTCATTCTTCCATTAAATGTTATTAACCATTCTTCCACAATCTGTAATGTCATCCATTGGATCTCCAATCAACAGGCAGGTCAACATTTTTGAAGCATTTTGGCTTAGCACTGTACCGATTACTAGGGGTTTGTCAATTTTTCGATTTGACGTGATATAAAACCACATAGAAAATGTCAATCTTTCCTTGGACAATTTTCCTCCTGAACATTTTTCACCTTTCAAACACAACAATTTATTTGGTAACGCATAGAAAAATAGTCCCGTCTCATCATGGTTTGCTATGTTTTCAGTTTCATATCCTTCGATTATTGAAGGTAGTTTAGCAATCCAATCAGCGATGGTTGTGATATTAATGTCACTCTATTCACTGCAAAGTTCGTAAAAAAACTATCTGATGTCTTTTGCAGAAACTCTCCAACCATCCATTAGATATGCTTTGAATTCAGTCTTACTCAGTTTTTCAGCTATCTTTTTAGCGTATTTCAGTAAAATAGGCCCTGATATGCAGTGATTTTTTGCCCCGACACTAACAAACTACTCTCACTATTTCATTAATGCCCTGGTTTTCAGTTTTCTTAAGCTCTCTCTTTATTTTTCCATTAGCACAGTTTTCCCATCACTTCAAAATTTCCATTTTCTTCTTTAAAGTCTCATAAACTAGTTTTGCATACGTTGAACACCTTCATGATCTGCTTTATACCCAATTTATCATGTTTGCTAGCATAAAACACTTTTACTCTCATGTTAAGATCAACCCTTGTTTTGAAGCCATGGTTATTACTGCTGAACTAAATCATATCTATAAGGTTAGAGGTGTACTGTTAAGAGCTGTATTCTATGGTGTTTGACAAGTCATTATAGCGTGAATTGGAAAGGGCAGAGACAGCAATAAAAACACAATCAACTGTGTTTCTCTACCATGAATTGTTAACTATGCAGTGAAGGATGACACAAGATTTCTCAGTATTTGGAGTATCATTAGTGCAACCCCTGTGGCCAACATTAGCGTCTATTTTTATATCCAATGAAAATTATGAATACATATGCTCTAGGGACAATGTTCCAGCAAATTCTACAGAAAAACGCGCCAACATTACGTAACTTCCTCGTCTCTAATAATGATAAACAGCTCACCTCCTCGCTGCATTATTGCACGCTATTATTGTCAGTTTCAGTAAGGCAGTATAGACCCACTTCTCAACAATAATTACAATCAACAAACATCTCAAATCAATGTCACACAAAAAATGCATATTCATAATATAATCATTCTTTACATTTAAATAATTTATGATACAAATTACTGCATCAAGTAGCACACGTTAATACAGATGTTAATACAGATTTAATTTATGCATTTCAAAATGACTGAAATACTATCATTAGGAGACATTACTGATTTTGTATGTGTATTTTAACCTGAGATTCCTGGCCTCCATTGTCATCAGCCATAGACTCCTGTATTAGATCTTTTCTAACAAACTTTATTTTTACAATTAAATTGAATTGTCTTTATAATTATATTTTCTATTTACCATACAAATCAAATCTGGGCTGCCCAAATCTGTATTATGAACAGTTACTATGTTTTCATGGAGTTTGAGTTCTGTCATTTTGAATCTCCAACAAAATAGTAAGCACATGAACACTTGTCATTCATTTCTTCGTGGTAGTTTTGAGTCATGTGTTTAATCAACTATCAAGAATGCATAATTTGATTAAATTGAGTGAGGTTATAACGTGTTTGGCACTTTTGAATTGTATTTGTATTATAGTTTGATAAATAGATATTTTTATAATGATGTATATAAATATTAATATGTTAATGACATGTTAACCAATATAACTGTTTTTGAAAATTGTTTTGATATTCAAAACGTTTTGAAATTTGCATAAAACAGGATTGTTTTCAAAACGGTAATGTACTTAAAACGTTTTGAAAACTCCATGAAAACGTAGTAAATGTATATTGTGGCTTGGATTTGAATTAGAAAACCAATTCTAAACAGCACAAAAATCAAACAGCTTCAAACAATCCCAATTGCTTGAGTTACAATAGTAAAATAATAATACAACAATGCAACTGTGAAAGAAGTATTGCATTCGTCCAAAATGTTTTAGATGCATACTCATTGAGATTAATATAAAGGTGATGGAAAACTGGGCTTTTTGTATTAATAGCACATATACTGTAAAACCTCCAAGTTGGCAAAAGGTAAAGAAAGTCATATGCTGTTCTCATCAGATTTACAGTTCTGGAACATACTTCGCATCTCTACAGCTCGAAATATTAAGTTTGACGGCAGTAATTGATGAGAGCGATCACAGATTCTGTGTTATAAAATAGTATAATTCTTGTACTGTGTTCGGTTTTTGAAGTTAACAATGTCTTCTAGTGGAAGGAAAACAGCGTTTAATGAAAGGTGGCTACTTGACGAGAGCTTTACACCAATTTTCTGCATTCTGTGCTGTATGTAAAATATCATCTTTGAGCAACATGGGTAAACAGATTTAAAAAGCCAAATGAGGGGAAAGAAGCATGCAAGTGCTGTTAAGTGCATCCAACTTTCATCATCACTTATACACATTTTTTTAAAAAAAGAAAGCTCAAGTACACAAGTGAATTCAATAGAAGATAACCCAGCCATGAACAAAATTGGTGTTAATACTGCAGCAAGTGCTGTGGCACACAGTTCCATTACTCTGATTTCAATTATGGATGACTCACCTTGTAATGAAATCCCACCATTAAAACAGATTGGAAGTGTACAAAGGTACCTTTTAAGAGAGCAGGTAACTAAAGCAGAGATCATGTGGTGCATGCATAGTCATGCAAAATCATTCCTTATGTGCAAGTGAAGCTAGAGTACATTTGTTTCCAATAATGTTTCTAGATTCAGAAATTGCTTTGAAACTTCAACTGCATAGAAGAAAATAGCTTACGCTTTCACTCATGGTTCGGCTCCTTTTTTTATAAACAAGTTCTTGAAATATACAGTAAGTGCACACATTTCACTGCTGGCTTTGACGAGTCATTAAATAAAGTTTCTCAAAAGGGTCAAATGGATCTTGTAATTTGCTTTTTCAGTCTTGAAACAAATAAGGTCCACACATTATTTTGATTCTGTGTTTCTTGGAGACTCAGCAATCATCACCTAAGTTACATGTATTATGGTGTTACAATCTGTGTTTAAACATCTGTTTTTATTTACCTCAGTGAGAAAAAGCTTTTGGTTTTTATCCACTGAATTGCCTTTTTGTGTTATATACTATTGAATTTATTCACCAATTTTCAGAGTCCTCAGTTATAATACTTGTTTGAGTATGACAAGAATATCTGATAATCATGTATAGGAGTTCTAAAACAGTTGCCTTCAAATTATCTACACGCAAACCATTATCTTACAAAGAATGCAAAACAACAGATTTCACAGGGTCACTGATAGGCAGGTTAAAACCGATCTGAGTGCTGTCTGCAAATGCCAAAGGATTGTACGAGAAATGGGAGGTGATTTGTTACCTGTGATGTCCCTTCCTATAGTCCAGTAATAGTTCAACCTTATTTCCTTCCGTCCTGGCTTTAATGCTTAGAAATTCCTATGCCTGCTGATAATATTACTTTCCTTGATCAGCATCTGCTATCTATTTGACTGTTCATGTATGTCAGAATGTAGCATACTGACAATCTGCAATTGTGAACTTAAAATTAAGTGAAATGTTTTAATTGCAAATGGTTACAGAATCAGCAAAGTAAATGAGGTAGCAAATTGGCTGAAGGATCAACCACACAATAAAGTTGAAAGAAATTTGTGTGGTGCTGAAGTGGTGGATTGTGAAGTAGTGCAGACCTTAGAGCACATAGTTGATGAATTCCATGCGCAACATGGAAGTAGAATGAAAACTATAATAATGCAAGTGAAGCCACATTTGCTTTTTAGGGTAAGTAGAACTTAATGTTCAATCTTTTCACATAAGAGACCGCATAGTGCTGAGTTGGTACACAGGCCTTCTTCGTCTTATGCTGTATGCTTTCTATGTGATCATGCAACTTGAGACTGCATGCCTATATTACTTGTTTCATTTACAATGAGCGACAAGCATGCAAATTTAAATGAAACAAGCAGTACCTCTATAAAATGCATATAAACGTAGCAATTGTGTAAACAGTGAAATCCAAAATCATAAGCTAATCCAAAAATAATAGCCCCAGAGCCATAACCAAAAGCCAAAGTCAGTACATTCCTGTGCACATGTGCGTTATTACCAGAGAACAAACCAAACTATACCAGGGATGATGACCATGAAAGAGAGATTACTCAAGGCAGCAGTCAATTTATCTGATATATTCCCAATCTGTTTTCCAATGTAATTTCGTCATTGAGCTTTGAGTTTAGCAAGTTTTTAACAGAGAACCTGTTAATAGGTGGCAAGATGATATTTTGTTTTGAAAATCCTCTGAAATTTGTTAATCAAAGAGTGGTATGTGAACTTATTGTACATGAACTTTTCTTCTTTAGTGAGGGTACTGCTGTTTATGATATGCTTCTTTGTGTTTTTTCTGTTGATTTTTCTATGAACTAGTTGTTTGTCAAAATTATTTGCCTCGGTTATGTTTATTTGTTTGGTTCAGTGATTATGACACTTGTTCATTCATTAATGGGTTTGAATGGGATAATACTATTTACTTAGTAGCTAAATTTTTGTGCTGATAGTGTATTATAACTTTAAAGGAATAGTCCAATCTAAGGTCACTTGTCAGTATGATTATTTAGTTATACATTGAGTCATTAAGTTTGTGTAATGGTACCTGGAGTGTAGGCAAAAAGCAGAGTCCAGATGTTTTACGAGTTGCTATGCAACATGGCAGTCACTTACACAAATCCACGTTATTGCTCAAAAAGTTGGTTGCTATGCATGTCTGCCAATGTTGGTATAGCTGCTGTTGGAAACACTGTTTGAAGATATTGGAAGAAAATTCCATACAGCTTTTCATGTGGCAGTCATGATGTCCTCCAAATGAAACCTTATGCCCATGTAGCTTTGCTTTCAAGTGGGATAAGAAGAACTCATATGGTGTGAGACCAGGTGCATACAGACGATCTGTTGCCTTACAAATTTCTCTTGGACAACACAAGGGGATGTACGTGATGTAAGGTGCAGAGGCATTGTGTAGCAACAGCTAATTCTTCCTGTGCTAAAGCTCAGGATTCTTATAACAAATAGAAACCATGTAGGTGATGCAAGTTGTAGTGGGTCTTGTTCATAGTCACTCTGTCTGGTATGTATTCCACTTGAACCATTCCCAAAGAATTGAAAAACAGTTCAAGCATCACCTTGCCTTTTGACCTGTCTTGTCATAAAGGTAATGTCTATTCCAGGTGACCAATTGTCGCTTGAGTTGTGGATTGTAGAGAAAATACCATGTTTCAACTCTTGCTAATAAACATCAGATAATTGCCAGCATTATGGTCAGGACACTGCAAATTCTTATGCAGTCATCACGGTCTTGCATCAGCATACATGGCAAACTATGCTGGGTAACATGTGGCATGTTCAGGTCATCAGACAGAGTTTATAGCAGCACTATGGCTGATCTGCTGCTGCTGCAAAATCGTTTATCAATTGTGAGCAGCTGACATGCACCAACATTGCAACTTTTTCAATCTTGCATTTAGTTCTGATCGCTTATGGTCGACTGATATATGTATTATCCTCCAAAGTGTCTCTCCTGTACAAAAAAATTGGTGACGTTTAAACACAGCACTGTGGTCCAAGGTATCATCACTTTAAACTTGTGTATCATCTGAAACACTTTGCTAGTGGATTTGCCTAATTTTTGGCAGAATTTGATGTTGCTTGTTGCTCAAACTGTGCCCACATTCAAATCACCTTCATAATGGAGACTATAATCTACCTATGCTGTCAGCACACAACTGCCTCCTGCTGGGATGAGAGAACAACTGAAATGGCACCATACCACGGTGCCATCTGTTGATCTAATGCATCACAGTGACCCTATTGTCCACTCCATGAACTTAATGACTATGGTAGTAAGAATATTAATTTTTGTTTGAATGCAATGTGATTACTTGAAGCAGAAGTATAGAACTTAATGGACTGGTTGTGAGTCATTCCACTTATCAGCTATTTACATACCGGAGGAATTTAAATGTATAATGAAGTGTTAAAAATGCACTGGTAAAACATATTAGTGTGGCAGAAGCTGCCACAAGACATTCAGCCATCTGGTTGTTATGGCAACGTTTGTTTTAGTTATTCAGTTTATTTCTTCTCTGTAAAGTAGAAGAGCAATAAAATATTGTGTTAAATACATATAAATAAACCAAATGTATTACTAACATGAAACTTTATTCATCTTCCATTTTACAGAGAAGAAAATCAATGTAATAACTAAAACAAACATTGCCATAGCAACGAGACAGCTGAATGTCTTGTGTCAACTTCCCTAACTTTGCATTTTTCTCATTAAACCATGAGTAGATCCAATTATTTTAAGATGAGATACCCTAATTGTGACTTACAATATTTTAAATACTTTAAGTCCAGGGCTTCATAGTTTGATCAACTATTAGGTCAATCAGTGGTAATTAGTTGTTCTTCCACACAAGCCGTGTGTAGGACAAGGTTGGAAAAGTAGAATCAGACGAAAAATTCAGTGCCATAGTTGGGATTTGAACGATCTTCAGGTTTGTCTGCTTGCTCTAGCCAACTGAGCTACCATGGAAACATTTTTTTGCAAGTCATGTTGTGTTGCCATGGCAGCTCATTTGGTTACAGCAACCAAATGGAAAATCAGAAGATTAGTGGTTCAAATCCCGGTTACGGCTTTGAATTTTTCAGTCTGATTTTATCTTCCCAATATAGACCTTTTATTCGGTTTGAAATAATTTGGTTATAGTTTATTCATATTCATATAACTTTCAATATGTCTAAACACTGCTTGATTATTATACAGGGTAAGCCAAAAATCTATGAACCGCCTGCGCGGTGTTTTTCCTGTCCGCGTCTGCTGCTATCATAGAAAGGCACGGATGAAACCATATATTTTTAAAACTACTTTTAAAGGCTTTACTTACCAACTTTATGGCAGGAAATGCTGAAACTGGCCACCATCGTCCATACATTTTTGGCACCTCTTTAGGAAATTATCCATCATGGATAGTGATGTATGGACGACAACAGTGGCCAGTTTCAGCATTTCCTTTCATAAAGTTGGTAAGTAAAGTCTTTAAAAGTAGTTTTAAAAATGTTTTATGGCTTCATCTGCACCTTTTTATGTTAGTGGCAGACGGCAACGAGCGCTGAGGATGCAGACAGAAAAAAACACCACATAGGCAGTTTGTAATTTTTTGGCTCACCCTGTACTTAGTTCCTTGCACTCTGTAATTGCATTAGTTTCTAAGAAAACAGAGAAGCTGTTATTAGCAGAAACATTTATACACAGAAAATAAATCTAGAGCTTATGCACTATTTTCATTACTATTCATTGTTTGACCTCAACTTACTAGAGGCAAGAGATACTTAACCAGTTCTCTAGAAAGATGAGTGCTGAGTTGCACATTTAAATGGTTCAGTATGTATTTTTATATTCTTTTGGTGGACTCAGTATTTCTAAGCACTACATTGTATATCTTCATGCCTGTGGAATTTTGCTGTGTAAGTCTTTTTTGTAATCTGTCTTCATTTAGTCTTGGAACGTTGAAGATGCAATCCTAACATTTCCTAACTCATGTTACAATTGTTAACCATTAAAATAAGCTTAGCTCCTTATTCTTTCATAGAGGAAATGTTTTCTTTGTGCAGTTGAAATGCTAAAAGTTTGATATTTTGAGCACACTATGCTCGTTAAGTTTTCTTTTTAGCAGTTTTAAGGTACCAGGTGATTTGGGCAACTTTTTATGATTAGGAAATAATGAGAAGGTTTATGTTTGTTTTTCCCAGAACTAGAATTATGATAAAATATATAACACAGTGGGAGGCTGCAATATTCATCATTTAAAGAAGTACATTAATTTTACTGTATGCATGCAACTTCTTGATGCTGAACTAAACCATGCAGCTGTGTAACTGGAAAACAAGTGCCTGTATAACATACAATAAATAGGAAATGAGGCTGGTACTGGATTTTTACATAGAAAATCATTTTGTATTTATTTATTTAATGTTTATTTAGCTGTGTATGCTGTATGAGACCTATTAGATTCACTTTGTCCATCCGTCTGTTTGAATGAACTAGCTCCCTAACCAATGCAAGTTAGGAGCTGAAATTGAATACTCGATTTGAACAAAATTTGTCAAAATGTTTCAAATTTGGTTGAAATTAGTACAAAATTGAGGGTAGTTTAGATTATCTATAGGTCCCCCCCCCAAAAAAAAAGTTATTATAATTTATCAGTTATATAGCTGAATGCTTCTGAACTGAGGTTGCAGCCAAGGCTTTCTGAAATGAGGTTAAATGCCAAATTTGTTAGCTGAAAGAATACTTCCATCAAGTGTGTACATAGTTGACAAACTTGACAGGCGAATAAATATACTCTTTTGTTTAACTTGTATTGTTGTATTGTCATTAGAAGCAGAGTACAACCATGATGCAGTCCAGTGCAGTAGCTCATACAGGGTTATCACATTTATATACTCGCTTCTCAGTCATTACTTTGTGGTCTAATGGTTTGTTCACACGAATCCGACATGTAAGACCTAAGTTTGATTCTTCACTAGAGTTAAATATTTCATTGTACCTTATTAACACTTTAATGGATAAAACATATTTTTAATCATCTGCAATTTGACTGAAGGAAATAACTACACTTTTTGTTTTAAATTTATTGCAATGACTTGAGATTTTTTAAAAAATCTCTGACATTGGCATGCACCCAGAAATTCCATGGTTTGCTGGTCACTCTCAGATGTTGTCACAAATTAAAACATTACTAAAACTACCATAAAAGTAAATAAAACCTTGGGGAACCTCGTAGATATATACATCTTGTCCCACTAATGGTATAAAACCCCACACATGTAGATAGGCTTGCTGTCTCTCACTCACCCTCTCTTTCCATCTATCTCATCTCTCATCCCTCTCTGTCTGTCACTCTCTCTCAAATGAAACTTTATATTGGTTATGTTGGTATTTTTTAAATGTTAAGAAAGCAAGTGAATTTGTTAAAATAAACAGTATTAACAAATGCCCAGCAAATGATATGGATGTAATTTGAAGTTGATTCAAATTTAAGAGTAATTTATATGGGGAGAGTACTAAAAATATACAATTTTTGGTATTGTTTCCTAAAATCTCCAATAAACATCAAAATACAAGACACAAAATGTAGTGAATACATCTAAAGTGCAATGTAGCATGTACATTTACTATATTGTTTTTTATATGATTTTGTACTAGTCTGCTATTTTAATCTCCATATCAGCTTGTCTGGGGCTCATTTTCTTTTTAAACTATAAGCTAATTATTTATATACAAAGATGGTAAGTTTTACTGCTTCATATGGATACTGTAGAGGTGATGAAGATGTTTTAGGCAATAATGATCATATCATGAAATGCTTCACCAGTTTGAGATATCCTAATCTTATTTCATCAAATAACAAATACTATATGGAAAACAAAACTGCAGTTCTATAGAAACCAAAGGTATCACTGCAAACTACAGTTGAAAGTTTGAGCAAACTATTTAAATGGTATCTGATGTGTTAACTATTCTTATTTCATAAAATAACAAATACTATATGGAAAACAAAACTGCAATTCTATAGAAACCAAAGGTATCACTGCAAACCACAGTTGAAATTTTGAGCAAACTGACTATTTAAATGATATCTGAACTGTTAACAGTAGCATATCCTGGATATTAGAGTGCATTTTGTACAGATTATGTATTTGTTGTAGCCTTCAATACACATTGGCACTATGGCTCCAGATGGCTCTGCTACACATCGATTATTTGATCGCATTGTGAATGTGCGTGAGTGTTTCACTGTTCCTCTTGGGCTCAAAGGAACTATCATAGGTAACTATCTTATTCACTAGCCTAAATTTGTACTTTTCTGTTGATCCTTTTGTTTATCTGTAACAAATCAGATGTAAGAATCTTTTAGAATATTGCTAATAATATTTTACAGCATTATTAAATATTTTATAAAAATAATAATTGAATATGATTGCCTGCTCCCCTCCCCTCCTTTTCCAGAAATGCAGTCTTGACTTTTGACTGATTTGCAAAGCCTTCAAAATAAACACCCTACTATGGTTTCCCTCTACAATTAAAAAGTATTTTTGTAAATTATATTCTTTTAAGCATTTTTTCCCCTTTTTTTTTGAGTTAACACCTGAGATGTTTTAAATAAAATCCATGTAGATGCAAAATAATAATACTAATTATTATTATTGTTATTGTTGTTTCTGTTGTTATTTTTTATATGCACTGATGAAGTTTAAAGAAAGTCGTAAAGGTGTGTTTCCACTGGCAACTTGAATAAGACATTTATATGGAGCATGTTCCTTATACTTGTCTGGAACCATATATAACTTGTTCCTTATACATGTATAGAAACTGTATGGTACATCTGTCTGAAACTGTTTGCAACTTGTCCAGAACGTGTTAAAAATGTTTCTTGGAACATTCAAGTTCAATTGCAGCTATTGATACAATTAAATGCAATGGATGTTGACAATGAATTATTATTTTACACTGCAGCTGCCATATATGATGTTACTAGTTTGAAAAAAAGAAAAAATCTCAAGGGTGAGCACATATTTCTTATTGACATGTGATTTGCATGGAACACATATATTGAGAGCTTATACTAAAATATTACCAGGGATTTAGAAATTTTGTGAGAATGTCGCTGACTGAATTTGAAAACTTGCTGCAATATACAGCTGCAGGACACCTTTAGAAATGCAGCATCTCTAACAGAACAATTATAGTATCAGTAACTCTATGATGATGTCTCGTAAAGGATACAGGTTTGTACTGTATTGATAATGCAAAAACTAAACTGCTTATATGGATTTTCGAAAACATTGTCATACATTTCCCAGATAATGAGTATTCTGCATGCACACTTAGCCTAATTGCACCTTATTTGCATTATACTGCTATTATTGCCAGTAAGTGGCTTATACACACCCTGTAAAAACTTCAGGTGGTTGAAAAATTGCCATTTAAACACACACATGGCACCTATTTCCATCCCAGAAACTTCACAATTTGCTATCTTCAGCATTTCCCAGTGAACTGAAAGTTGAGGTTATGTATCCTCCCTTACTCCCGCCATATGTCTATAAAGCTCCCAAAATATCACTCAAACATGCCTCTTTTTAATTTATTGAGGTTCCTGTATTCCATACTACTGGCATCCCACAAGCATGGTTTCTGCTCCAGCTCCATTATTAATATACTTGTTAAGGGTGTAGATCACTCTATCTGGAAAATAGTGGTACGCAGTGTTATGGCAAGGTTGAACTGTGCAAGCACAAGTTCTTCCAAAACTTTGTTAAATTATTGCTTACCTATCAGAAACAGGCTACATATATAAGAAACATAAAGAAATCTGGAACAATATAGAACATAAAATTGTTTTTGGACTTGTTGCAAGCTAATTGGAATATGTACAGAACACAAATTCATAAAAAAGCACCGTGAAAATGCACTTTAAGAAAATAAATACGTTTAATAATAAAATTGAACATATTTCACCTTAAACATTTGAATGGGTCAGAAGCATAATCAAGTACTCATCAGTAAATACAAATACAAATTTGAACTTTTAATGTACAACGTAATTTTTATTTTCAGGCATGCGTCGAACAGAGAAAGAAGGTGACCTGATGTATGATGTGCTTTTTGACAAGCCCTTTCCTGGGGGTCTGAATATTGGTTGTTCATCCATGAGAGGATACAGAATTCCTTGTTCCTCTTTTCTGAATCTCTCCCATGGCCAACGTATTGAGCAAGTAAAAACAGGCAACAAACCAACAGCAGTTGTAAATCCATCAGGTAAGTCAAAGACCTGGAAATTGCAGAAAACTTATAAAATGATCAGCTTATATTTATAGCATATCAAGTGGTAGGAATATGTATTTCTTCAATTTAACAGACAATTCCATTTAAGGAGATGAATAAAAAATTACAATTCTATTTTAGTTCTTAGCACACTTATTCCAGCAAATTAAATTCTCTGCACTTCTTGTGTCATGTGATTTAGAATGTGGAATGGTTGTTGAATCAAATGACAGAGCAGCTGTCGATTTGCATTGTTTGTCTTCACTTTCTTCCATAACTTTCAAGTTTCACCACAATTTATTGTTTTTGTTTTGTATAACTCTGACTTTTGCTAGAATTCAGAGATAGCAACTAGATACTGCAGACATGTTCTGCCATGTATTATGTCATCAGTTTTCTCTTGGTTTAAATATAAAAATAAGGTAGATTGAAGGTTTATCAGGATATATGAATCAGATGGGAAAAGTTTTATTGCACATTTGGATATGTTGTCATTACGCTACAGCACAGAAAGCTGAAGCTCTTTTGTACAGAAATAAAATAGGTCAGTTTTTAGTCACTTGTATTACATTTGTAAGTAAATTCATGTTAAATACTGAAAATGAATTTACAATCACTGTATCTTCACTTCTGCATCAAAAACTTACTGGAACATGTTTTGGAAACAGTTGTCTCCATTATCAGCCTAGATTCATTGCCCTTTGAAAACCAGTGGAACTTAATGTTTGTTTAAAACTATTTATGCATAAAAAACACAGTTTGTTAATAATAAGTATACATTGAAGCCAGTAAAAGTGAAACAGATCACAAGCTTATAACAGTATATTATGCAACAAGACTATAATGGTAGTAATTAAAACACGAGTATTATTATTAACCATCGCTTTGCTCAGTTAATAATTATCATACGAGCGTTAATCACCATTATAGTCAAGTTTCATATGACTGTTTATGCTCAACCATGTATCTAAATTAAAGGTTTCATAGGTATTCGTTTCTGGTTTGAGTGATGTGTTACAATCGTTATTCCTTTATCTATGGTTACAATACAATGACCTTGTAGCACCTGTGTCAAACGTACTACGCAGAATAATCGATACTTGCGCTTTCACAATGTTACATGGCCACTTTTGTTTGGTTGAATACTAATACTTTAATGAACGGGTGTACTTTAATGAGACCCATTAAAGTACTGCTACCAGTCGTATAAATACTACATTTTGGCATGGTCGAGCATAAAATTACTTATATATATATATATATATATATATATATATATTAGTGACAACACTTGTCACTTTAAATAAAATTCAAAAGGACATCACAATCATTTGAATGCATCACTAGCTTATTTTACTAGTTGTAAACCAGCATATAAAATCACTTTTATATAGTGATCAGTAGACCTCAGACTTCATTGCCTCGAGACCCAATACACATCTGTACATGAACTACACCCTGCATATATCATGCCCAATTCTCCAGTCTAGCTATAAGGCAATGGGGCAGGCACTCATTGTCAACACGTGCAGCAATCTGTCATTTGCTTTTAGAGAGTACATAGTTGTAATGACACGGGAGCCAGTTGCCCCCCAAGTTATGAAAAATGATTAGTCTACTGGTTATTATTGCTCTACTAAAAGAAAACATATGAGAACTGTACTTTTAATACAAATATTTCACATTTTAGAAATAAAATACGGTTTACTCTTAGGCTAAATGTATTGTTAAAATTTACGTGAAAATTCGGACAACTGCTTCCAGAATCTTGCCCCTCTCAAGAAGAAACTGAAATGGCGCTCCTGGGTTTAACGTTTGTAACATTAAGTTGTAACATTTTATGAATAGAAAGGGTTTTTCAGTGATAAGCGAAGTTTTTATTTTGACACTTTACAAAAATTTGTTGTTATTTATTGTAATATAACTGGAAACATAAGTAAGTTGGTCATAAAAGGAAACTTTTATGGTTTGTATTCTGCTAATATATTTATTAATGTTTTGAATCAGAAAAGTGGGACACTGAAGTTATATTGCAAAAATGCCAACTGTGATGCAAATCAAGTTGCAACTTTACCCTTCACCTCACTTTACCTATACAACGAAGCGAATGGGCCATTATTTCCTTGTCCCTCCAAACCAATGCCTTAGCATAAACCTAACATTCCAAGCGCAGGTAACTTGAGAAAGTATGTAATGAAGTCCCAGATCTGGTGGTAAGTGAAGCAATGCTTCACTTGCCTTTTTAAGCTATTTCTTTCTTTATTCACCATAATATTCATTTACAGAATTAGGCTTCGTCAAATATAACATATAATATATAAAAAGAGAAAATATATAATATTACAGGTATGCAGTTTACAATGTTTGAATGTTTACAAATAAAATTTACATGGAACACAATTTACAGATGCATGACTTGCCTCTTATATTTGAGTTATTGATGTGTTCAAGGAACCCCTTTGTGCTGTAGAAGCAGTGTGAGATTAAAATTTTTTTACCATATGCTTGAACCGTTTACATTTAGAGTTTTATTTTTTTGTGATTGCATTATACAATAGGATTCCACTGTGGAAAATTGACTGGTGTATTTTAGAGGTTCTGTTATTTTCTATATGGATTTGATAATAATTACGTTTAAAATAGGTATGAATTACACTGTTAATATTAAATAGATGTAAATTTTTTTGTATAAAGCAGATTTGTTTCAAAATATATACATGGTACTGTCAGTATTTCAAAGTCAATGAAGAAGGATCTACAATGTGTGGTCTTACTTACGTTTACAATGGTTCTTATTATTTGTTTTTGTATGAGAAATATTTCTGTTAGTTCTGAGCTACAGCCCCTAAGATTATGCCATACATTACTATTGACTTTACATATGAATTATATACAACAAGTAAAGTTTTTGTATTACATATGCTTCTTAATACTCTAATTGCATAAAGAGCCCTATTCATTCTACTTTTTGTGTTGGTGATATGTGGTTTCCAATTTAGAGAGCTATCTATCAATATCCGTGTAAACTTAGTTTGCTCATTATACTGAATAGTACTATTGTTTACATTTATTATTGGTAAGGGTTCATTAGTGACATTGTTACAGATGTTGAAATACATTCCAACCATTTTTTTTAGCATTTAAAACTAGTTTATTATGTGTTAACCACACCATAAGAGTTTCAAATGAATTGTTAATCTGAGTTTGTAATTCATGGAAATCTTTACCTCAAAGTATCAAATTTGTGTCATCAACAAACAGAATGGTTTCATTATTTGGAAAGTTTGATGCCAGATCATTAATATATTAAGAATAAGATGGGGCCAAGGTTTGATCCTCGAGGAATTCTACAGTTTACAGTTTTGAGTGTCGATTTTACATTATTTATTATAACCATTTGGTTTCTTCGGTAAGGTAGGACTTCAACCATTCATTGCATACTACTCTTATTCCACAGTAATCTAGCTTTGTTAAAAGTATATTGTGGTCAACTAAATCAAAGGCTTTACTGAGATCAATAAATATAGCAGTTGTTTTTCGTTCTTTTCAATCTGATGCAGTAATTTGTATCACAAATTACTTAAATGTAAATAATGATTGTAATATGAATATGCATTTTTATGTGACATTGATTTCAGATGTTTATTGATTGTAAATATTGTTGGGAAGTAAATTTATAATGTCTTACTGAAACTGTCAATAATAGCGCGCAATAATGCAGAGAGGGGGGTGAGCTGTTTATCATTATTGGAAACGGGGAAGTTACGTAATGTTGGCTCGTTTTTCCGTTTAGAACCTTCTGGAATATTTTCTCCCTAAAGCATATGTATTCATAATTTTCATTGGATATTAAAATAGACGCTAATGTTGGCGCGTTTTATTAGCCAATAGTAGTTCAGTTATAATCTTTAGGCGTATCTGGATGCAGGAGTATAAATAGGGTAGGTTAGAGGTAGCTTCATGCTCAGTTCATCAAAATTCTTTGTGCACTACACGTCGTCTTCAGTTCGTCAGTTCGTCAAAATATTTGTATGAGATACGTCGGCTATAGATTCACAAGTTACGAAAATCTAAAGTATTATAAAGTTAATTATACACAAAGTTGAAGTACGTGAATTAAGAGTGATTAGTAATGAAGTTATTATAACAGTTTCAGTTTGGCGAGTGTTAAGATCAATGTATAAATGTGATAGTTAACGTGTTTGACAATAAATGTGTAAAACAAATTTCTTCATCAGTGTTATATTTGGATAAAAGATTCCTTTCCGTTTACACACTCTGATTCAAGAGACATGTTCGACTGAGAAATAATAGCTAGCCGGAGGACAGTAAACAAAACTTATAATTCTTTCAAACACTAATACTACCACAAATTGCTAACACTAGATGGAGCTACAAACCGAACAAATGAATGACATCACAAGATGGCAACACGTGATGTAAACAAACATACACAAACATTTGTAAGTAATACCGTCACAAATTGGCTACCACAACGTGGGGCTACAATAATGTTAAATGAAATATAACATTAATACCACTGCAAATTGGCTACCACAACATGGGGCTCATCAACAAAATAAAAACCATCACAAATTGGCTCCCAAACGAGGGGCTAACAAATACAAACATATACAATAATGTTACTACAAATTGGCGCCCAACGTGGGGCAGTTAAAATTATGTAACCAAACAAAACAAAAGGAGCACAATATAAGATCTTCAAGTTCTAATAATTTACGTAAAAACATATTACGTAAGCACTAAGTTACTACAAATTGGCGCCCAACGTGGGGCAGAGTGACCAGGAAAGGATCAGAATAACCAGGAAGTAGCAGAATTAACCAGGAAAGTAGCAGAATTAACCAGGATGTGGAATGAATGGAGCAGTGAATTGATCTACAAGACGCAGATTCCAGAAACAACAAAAGGGACGACAGACTACGCGGATGATTGGACATCGTAATTCCGAGATTACAAGGCAACAGGGAAATTCAAACTACAGGACAACAAAACGACGTAGATTCATCATAACAACGCAGAAGCGACATACAAATCTAGGAGAGAGGGGCAGAAAGCTGGACATCAAAGCAACATCAGCAGATACCATCAGAAAGGTTAGAAACGTGTGATTTTTATTCTAAAATAAAAAAAAAGGGTAAAAAATTTTTTTTAATGTACCTTAGGAGCGGTAGGATAAAGAAAACAATGGCTACTAATAATACAAAAGAAATAATTATGGAGGGAGAAAATGTTAGTGCAGAAAGTCAGAATAGAATAGCAGGAAATGTTAATTTTGATGCTAGTACGATGATGGAAATGATAAGAAATTTTGGTGAAATACTAAATAAGAGTGTAGAACAAAACAGGGAAGATATGCAAAAGAGTCATAGGGAATTAAGGGAAGATCTTAGTAAGAAATAGATCAAAACAGGGAAGATATTGATAGGAGTTTAGAACAAAAACTAACTCAGAATAATGAGAAATTGAGTGAAAATATTATTAAGAGTGTAGAACAAAAAGTAGATCAGAGTTTTGAGGAATTGAGAGAAGCTATAAAAAAAGATCATAGGAAATCAATTGAAGATATTGGTAGGAATAATGAGATATTAGGGCAAAAAGTAGATCAAAGCAGGGAAGAAATTGAAAAGAAATCTATGGAGCTAGATAGTAGTATGCCAAAAATGAGTGATGAAAAGGAAATAATAGCAAGTGAGATAGGAGAAGTTTCAAAGAAAATGCTAGATATGAGCAGGGAAATAGGTAACAAAGAAAGTGAGGTTAATACTAAAAGTGAACATGTTGATGTAGAATGTACAGAGTCAGGTAGTAGAATGAGTAACATTTCAAGTGAGATAAGAGAGATGAAAGAGGTTATGAATGTAGATGTGAATCAGGCGCAAGTTAATTTCAGAGGTGAGATATCTGAAATTCAGAAAGAGTCAGTAATGCAAAGAAATAAATTATACGAAGAAGTTAAAGTTTTGCTTGTAAATAATCAAAAGCTAATTTCTGAAATTAACAAGTATCAAGCTGTTCAAATTGAAAACTCCAGTCCAGTACAGTTTCGTACAGATTTGTTAAAGTACTCTCAAATTAAAGAGATAGTAGAAGAATTGAAAATGACAGTTGTTAAAAGCTGTATTGTTCAGGAAACTTTAGATTGTTTTCAAATGTTATCATGGGACGAAATTTCATATGAATACAAGAGGTTATTCATGAACAAAGATTTGAAGGTTAGGATACGGCTACGAGTAATGTTTAGCCACACACAATTTGATCCAGGAGGGTAAATAGCAATGAGATGTAAAGTAAATGCTGGATAGGTAAAGATGACTTGCAGAGAAATGTATTGGAACATAAGAGGGTTAACTAAATGTATATGTCATGAGAAAACAGAAATTTAATAAAAAAAAAAAAAAGGGAGAAATAAATATTTAAAAAAAAAAAAATAACAATTTTTAGTAACTGTAACAGTATTTGAAAAGAAGAAGGTAATAATTGAAACTTAATATGATATTAAAGTAAAAGTACGTAAATACAATTCCAAGAACATTGTTAAAATAAAGTACAAAATAACAAAAATGGGTAAAAATAATTAAAAACAAATACTTATGTAGCAAACAGAAAATGTGAAACAGTGTCTAGATTTAAAAGATATAAATATATTTGTGTAGAGGGTGAATATTTTTTGGTAAAAATGTTTAATAATTACAAAAATCTTAAATGTATAAATTTTTGTCAACAGCTTAAGAAAGTAAACAATTTGGTAACAGTAATTTAATAATTCAGGGTACAGTATTTGCTATAAAAAAAAAATTGTAATGTCAGATTAATGTCTAAACAAATTAAACCAGAGCCAGTAAGTAGTGGCGAGATAAAAAAAAAAAAAAAAAAAATATGTCGTGTGTTAAATGCGTGTGAAGTGTTAAGTGAAAGTGATAGCGTGTGTTCCAAGATTTAGGAGACTAAAAACCCAATTATAAAATTTCCAAACAAGTTGTAAATGTTTATAATTATGTTTCTAGTGGGGCATATGATGCAGTACTTTGTATCACAAATTACTTAAATGTAAATAATGATTGTAATATGAATATGCATTTTTATGTGACATTGATTTCAGATGTTTATTGATTGTAAATATTGTTGGGAAGTAAATTTATAATGTCTTACTGAAACTGTCAATAATAGCGCGCAATAATGCAGAGAGGGGGGTGAGCTGTTTATCATTATTGGAAACGGGGAAGTTACGTAATGTTGGCTCGTTTTTTCGTTTAGAACCTTCTGGAATATTTTCTCCCTAAAGCATATGTATTCATAATTTTCATTGGATATTAAAATAGACGCTAATGTTGGTGCGTTTTATTAGCCAATAGTAGTTCAGTTATAATCTTTAGGCGTATCTGGATGCAGGAGTATAAATAGGGTAGGTTAGAGGTAGCTTCATGCTCAGTTCATCAAAATTCTTTGTGCACTACACGTCGTCTTCAGTTCGTCAGTTCGTCAAAATATTTGTATGAGATACGTCGGCTATAGATTCACAAGTTACGAAAATCTAAAGTATTATAAAGTTAATTATACACAAAGTTGAAGTACGTGAATTAAGAGTGATTAGTAATGAAGTTATTATAACAGTTTCAGTTTGGCGAGTGTTAAGATCAATGTATAAATGTGATAGTTAACGTGTTTGACAATAAATGTGTAAAACAAATTTCTTCATCAGTGTTATATTTGGATAAAAGATTCCTTTCCGTTTACACACTCTGATTCAAGAGACATGTTCAACTGAGAAATAATAGCTAGCCGGAGGACAGTAAACAAAACTTATAATTCTTTCAAACACTAATACTACCACAAATTGCTAACACTAGATGGAGCTACAAACCGAACAAATGAATGACGTCACAAGATGGCAACACGTGATGTAAACAAACATACACAAACATTTGTAAGTAATACCGTCACAAATTGGCTACCACAACGTGGGGCTACAATAATGTTAAATGAAATATAACATTAATACCACTGCAAATTGGCTACCACAACATGGGGCTCATCAACAAAATAAAAACCATCGCAAATTGGCTCCCAAACGAGGGGCTAACAAATACAAACATATACAATAATGTTACTACAAATCCCTTCAATGGTGTTTTGTAGAAATTTATAAAAAGCATTAAATAAAATTCAAAAGGATTTTATTTCTTTATTTACTTGTACTAATTCCATTACAAAGTTTATATGGCTTGGTGCTCACCGAGTTTCTGTGTTAAAGTATACAAAATATTAATGGCATACTTCTCTTATTTATTATACTCACTGTTGTTGTTCATAGTATTAGCTTCCTACTTTTGTATCTATAGCCTACAATTTCACACACTAATTTATCAAGAATACATATTTACAACCTTACTTTATGTACCAAATCCATTTCTTCTTAACCCCAAATGAATACGCTCCCAAATTATTAATCTGGAATTTCTGATGAATTATTTTATGGATACTACTGTTTTTTCCATCAGCCATTTCCTTTGAATTAGTTCTCTCCTCCAGATATCTTTATGTATTAGCAAAATATGTATTGCATCCTCTCCCCCATGCATGGCATAAATCTTCTTCAGTCCTTCCCCTATAACCTTTCGATCTCCATACTCCCAGTTTAAATTATGTTATTACATTTATAAAATGCACGTTTTCCATCATTCTAAAGGGTTTTAAAATTTAGGGGGACTTCTTTTATCCATAGATTCTGTCTATCGATATCTTCCATGTGGCATCTGGTTATTTTCCAGAATCGTTTAACCATATTCTCTTTTCCTAGCCAAATGTCATCCATTCCATTTATTATAAATTGGTGCTTTATTTCACCTAGCCAATTTTTTGGATGTATATGTTTTTCTTGTATGTTTAAATAGTCTTTTAAAATATGTCCCTATGGTAACTGGTAAATTGTAAATCAACATTTCAACACTTTTCCATAATCAGCCCCATTCAGCAGTTATATGGTACTCTTAAAATCAATTTACAAAACACTTTTAGTACTATATACATCTTATGCCAGCTTTTTTCTAATCCTCAAATTTCAGTTTCATAAAACCACCCTGATTCATCTAAAGACTGTTAAATCTATTCAAGCCATCTCAGATTCATAATGGGATTTATATACAGTAAAACCCTTAAACAGAATATGATTATTCAGTATTTTTTTTCTGTTTCCACAGGTTTCCATTTTACAGAGAGTTGTATTTTAATAAAACAAAAAAACACAAATATGAATACGTAGAATTACAATGAAGGAATAATTTAAAATAAGCCTATAAATAAAAATTAGGTTCAATGTATATTAATTGCTAGTTTCTCTGTCCCCACATAACTTCTGCTAAATTAAATATCACTTACACGATTCTTAAAACTTAGGTGCAAGTACAGTTGTGCTCAAAATGTCTATCACTTTAAAAATTTAGCGTGTAGCTATGTATTATTAACAAGGCGGAAACAGCCCAACTGGGTCAAGCCTTCCCTCCTTAATGCCCACCCGGATCAAGGACTCACACTCCCCAGGATGTGTGACAACACCCAGGGCAGATGCCTAATGGTGGGCAGAGGGCCTATGGATCAGAGAGTGAGAGACCAGGGTGGGTGGTCAGTCACACACCTGGGATGAGAGCAAGGAAGTGGATGATAGATGCAGATGAGAGATGAATGATAAAGGTGATGATGGAGCACCAGTGGAAGGAAACATGGCGGAGAAAATCCAAGAACCCAGAGAAAACGTGCCCAGACACTTTTGTCCACCATATATCCCACGAGTGCTAGGCCAGCAGCGAGAGAGGACGGTTGTGTTGGGAAGGAGCTCATGATTTTGAAGCAAGAAGGAGCTAAGTAACAATGGGTGTGGATATATCCCACATGTGGGTCCCTGGGATTTAACTTGGGCCTCCTTGGTGATAGAACTATGTATTATGCATATAATAAATCCATCTTAGATTATTTACACAACTGCTCCAGAAAATCATTACGTTTCCATGTTGGGCAGTTTTCTGGTTTAGAGTATTATTTAACATAGGAAATTGCTTGGTTCCAAGATTTATTTTCTGATATGTTGCAATCAAGTGATTGCAAAACATGTCCTTTAGAATTTTATTTGAAAATACGAAAGTTTTGAGATGTGAGAAAGTAAAGGTTGACCCACTTGAATGGAGGATGGGGTAGCCCCATCTTTTGTGAGTAAATTGGTATCAGGTACTGACTCTTCCTCTCTAGGAATTCCAGCAGTGCCAGGATGAACAACCTGTGGCACGTAGGTAGTCAGTCCCTGCAATGGAGCTGGAGAGGGAGCATTTTTGTTCAAAGATTTTCTACGATTTTAAAAGTGTGTTAACCAGTGCCAAAGTCTTGAATGTTTGCAGCAGGCTTTTGGGGACATTGCTCCTTCCTATGGCACAGTTTTTCAGTGGTTTCAGGAATTTAAAAGGGGCCGAAAACATCTTTGAAAGATGAGGAGAGAAGTGGGCATCTGGCAACAGTGGTGATGAGGAAAACATCTCAGTTGTTGAGAAAATGCTTTGCTAAAATAATCACGTGACATTTAAAGAAATTGAGGCAGTATTGCAGATTGGTTCGCCAGATTTTAGAAAATCCTGCATTCGTGTAAGGAAGGTCTCATCCCGATGAGTGTCTCAGAATTTGACAGAAGAACAAAATATGCCTGTGTTGAATGGTGTGAGGAAGTGCTGAGAAGATTTGAAGGAGGGGCATCTAGACAGGTTTCTGACACCATCACAGGTGATGAAACTTGGATTTATCGTTAGATTTGGAGACCAAGCAGCAGTCAGCAGTGTGGATCTTTCCTGATACAATCTACCGACAAAAGTGAAGTGTTCCCAAACCATTGGTGTGGATATTTTCCCGGTAAACCAGTAGGTGTCTCAAATTTTTGGGATACTCAAGATACTCGACGTACAAATTTGTAAGTACTTTAAAAATATCCGAGTTAGTTTGGGAATTTAATGTCATACTGTCTTATTGCCAGGGTAACTCAGTTGGTTAAAGTGACCACACAGAAATTGGAAGATCCGTGGTACAATCCTGGCTGTGGCATTGAATTTTTCAGTCGGGTTCTACCTCTAAAAACCATAGCCTCTGTGAAAGAACAGTTAATTATCATTGATTTACCTTATAGATGGTTAATTATGTGGCCTGGGACTTGAAGTACTTAAGAATTTTTGTCAGTTGGGAAATATGTTGTACTGGCATGTTGCCATGGCAGCTCAGTGTGTTAGAGCACCCATACAGTAAGTGGAATATCCGTGGTTCAAATCCTAGCTATTGAATTTTTGAGTCTGATTTTACCTTTAGTGTGCACCTGTTAAGATCAGTACAATGACCACTAGAACTGGCATCTGGTAAAAGACACTGAAACTGAAAACAAAACTGATAAATTTTTAAATTCCTGCTAAAGATAATCCGCTACACAAGTTCATCTATCACCTGACAGAGGGACCCACTGAGTCCTTGGATGATATCAGCCATAGGTCTAACAGTCAAAATATGCTGAGGATGTAGGCAGTATCACCTAAGAAACATGTTCAAGTATTTAATTAGTGAA
Source organism: Deroplatys truncata (assembly GCA_030765065.1). Lineage (NCBI taxonomy): Eukaryota > Metazoa > Arthropoda > Insecta > Mantodea > Mantidae > Deroplatys > Deroplatys truncata. The sequence goes on from CM060975.1 coordinate 146,395,758, forward strand.
ACAACTCAAGTGTACATTCAAGTGTACATTTAGTGTTACAACAGGGATAGTTGCTACATTGGTTAATAAACAACACTAAAGATATATGTCCTGAATGGTTCACATTAATGTTTAGCATCCTCACCTGTAATACATTAAAGTGTATAGGAGAAGGATGCTGGAGTTTTCTTCCATTATCTTGCAAAGATGAATGAATATAAGTGGGAAGGTAATAAATGAGCAAAACATTCAGTTGTACAATAGAGTAAGGAGTTGGAGGTGAAAATGGGTTGATGGAGGGGGCTCACGTGCTTACAGAATGGGCATGAATGACATGCTCCATAAATAATTATCAGTTATAACCATTCACTCTAAGCTGAGTGCTTTGTGTTTATAATTTAATCATAGGATCCAAAAATTAGGTTGCATTACACTGTCACAGATGTTTAATGATTGACTTTTACAGTAGTGCTGTAGTTTCTCCATCAGTTCTTACACATGTTTCATTGTAGCAGTAGGGAGAACTCAACTACCCATATGTGTGGCTTTTGCTCATGTCTTGTCTTCATAGTAATATCAGGCAACTTCGGGCATTAGTGAGTCTGCTATTATTTACAGTTGTTTCATTGTACTCTTTAACTCAAACATGACAGTTAGTGGGATTTTACAGAGAGGAAAAATAAAAACCTTTAAAAGTGAACAATTATTCTTTTTGTGCAGAAAACAGTGTAATCCAAGATCATTGTATATATTTACCACGGAATGCATATCCACCGAGTGCTTTTGCAAGTTGGAACAATAATGCACAGCAGCCAGTAAGGAGTATGTCATACTTGCCATCAACGAACAATACTTTGGGCAACTTCAGGAACATGCCCCAGCCTTTCCTCAGAAATGAGAGCATGGTGCAACCCCAGTTTATGGTATGTAAAATATGATATACTTTAATTAAATGCATGAAACACATAGGAATGTGCATTTGGTGTGCTTTAATGTACTGTTTGTTTACCCTAAAGGAAGGCTTACAACAAAATGGAGGTATTTTGATAATTCTTCTGCCATACTAGCTGTATGTATGCACCAAGCTGTGAAGTTCAAGATGCTTGAACCATGTATTTTTGGCGTCTCTTATTGCTTAGCTACTGTGACAAGACACCCATGTGGGCTCCATGGTTTGAGTCATTGAATTTTTCAAGTTTGATTCAACTTAATAACTTGGCGCCTAGTGAAAGAACAATTATCAAAGCACAATTAACCTTAGCAGTGGTTGAACTATAAAGCCTGGAAATTCAAAGTTGGCACTTGCAACATTGCAAGTTACTTTTGAGGTATGATATCTTGAGATTGCCCTTGAATGTTTTATACAGCACTTGAATCAGATAAAAAGACTTAATGCATGTACAGGTATCTTGCCATGGTAGCTGAAGCAGTAAGAGTATTGGCACAGAGAGCCAAAGATTGGTGATTCGTGTCCCAATTGTGTTAGTGAAGTTTTCAAGTCTGATTCAACTTTCAGCAAAAAGATTGTAGATTCACTGTTACTAATAGTTGCTAACTGGAAATTTATCCATACACCAGTACATTATTAAGCATTTTAGCATGCAGCGGTCTTGAACATTATTGCACTCAAGTAAATTTTGTTTTGTTTATTTGAGAGAGGGCAACACAACTCTCATATATCCTCAATGACTTCATATCTGGGCTATTCCCAAAGCCAAAGCTTTCCTATCTCTACTACATACCTGTACAAGAAGTTCAGCTGTAATTTATGAAGTTGCTTGAATTAAAGAAGGTGAAAGAATTATTTTGTGCCTGCAGGTAAGTGGCTTCAGTCCCCAACAGCAGCCAGGATCTGGAGGCAGAAAACCAAGATATCAACAGAATGTTGTGCCAACAAAGTCACAGGTCTTACCCTCACAGCCTAATCCAACTGTGCAGTCAAATACAAATATCCCAACGCCAGCGTCATCGTCATCAACAGAATTTCAGGCCCTGTGGACCTCTCTGCAGGTGAGCAAATACAGTAAATACATTATGAATGTTAGCGGTTTGAGTCCTGGGCGTGGCTTAAATTTTTCAAATCTATTCAAGTTACATAATTGTCCACGAGATTTGAGGAAAAAATATTATGTATAAAAGCCAAAGTAAATGTTGAGCTGTTGGAATATTGTCGACATGATTTCATTATTTACATGTATTGGTGATTAAGATTCACCGTTTAAAATAAAATAGGAGTGGCATTTTTCTTTAATTTTCTTAAAGCATGTGGTTATGCCATCTTCAGAAAAAAGTGCTATGACTCCGTGATCTGGTAGGATAGTTTAGCTCATTTTGTACAATTGAAACTACACAAATTTCTGAACTATGCATTATTTAAGTTAAAAATGATTATAAAAATCTTAGAATATTTTGAAAATACATTTGATACTTATCAGTAGGGAGTTATTAGAATCGGAAACTTAAAGCACCCATATAGATAGCCAAGTGATAAGAAACAGAGAGGCAATAAACAAATATTCAAAACTTGAGTCTCTATGTGCTGGCTTTGAAATTTGGCTCTTTACATGACCCAGAAATAAACAAATGGCAACTCAGCACTTCATAAAAGTATGTATGTATTTATTCACTGCAAATGGGTATTATTGTGCCAGAGTTAAATGTACAAAATAATATTACAGAGAACAACAATAATAATACAATGAACAATAAATAATAATATGAATACAATGGTTCCATCTACAAATCAGATTATTATAGTTACCAGTTTATGGTTTTGTAATATAACAGCTAAATGTTTTTGAAACTATTAATTACTTTACTATTTACATTCACTAACTACCTATCCAGTCAATTTAACCAAAACGTTTACCACTAGTATTCACAGCAAGTTTATAAAATTCCAAACATACACCTAAGTAACCTTTGTAATAAATTATCCAACATTTATTCAACTTAGGTTTTTGACAGAGGGTAACCCTGAAAGACTCCTACAGGCAATTCTTTCCATCTCTCAATGCTTCTATTAATGAAGAGGAATTTTCCTACATCGATTCTCTGCCTTCTACCATTAATTTTAAACAAATGATTGTTTCTCCAATCTTAACTAATGCCCACCCATGCATTTAAACTAGCATAAGCTTTAAATAATGTGCATAACCTATGCCTCTTACGCTGAACTTTTAAAGGTTCCCATTTATTCTCTTCCCGCTTTGTAGACCCAATATATGTACCTTTTTTACTTTCTACTACGCATAGTAAGTAGGGGAACTATTGTATTCCACCCAAAAATTCGATATCGAGATTTCACTGGAAATACATGTTTTGAGGCCCCCTGAATCCAAAAAAAGCATTTCTGGAAACATGTCCGTGTGTGTGTCTGTCTGTGTGTCTGTGAACAGCATAACTCAGAAACGAACAGTCGGATAAACACCAAACTTGATATTTAGATTCAGTATCTTCCAGAGATGGCGACACAAAGGTTTTCAAGAAAACCCCCCACCCCAGATTACGCTTTACATGGAACATTTTTCGAAAATTATTAATTTTCTCAAAAATGGCTGTAACGATTTTGATTAAAATGTCATATGTTTAAGACATTTTCATGACAAATGAAATATATATCTCGAATTTTCTGGGAATGTCTCCAAAAGTATTCTTCATTGTGAACGACTTTTGCATAACTGGTAAACCATAAGAGATAGACAAAATTTTACTGCACGAAAATTTAGATCATGTTAAAATACTTAATTTATGTCATATACATTTTTTTTGTTGAATGAACCATTTTCGAGATATTGCTTGTTATTCCTTTAAATTTTCCAATACTTGTACTTTTTCTCAAATTCGTTATTCATTTTTTTTTTTTTTTTTTGTCCTGGTAATGCAAAGAGACTGGAATACTCCACATAGCAACCAGCTCTTATAATATTTGACTATAGCTTAAAGCCTACTAATTCCCCTTGCATCTACAAGAAAATTAGCAATAAGATTAACATCTTGGTATCTCGATTAACATGAGGCATATGGAGAATAAGCGTTTGTAAAAATAGTTTGTACAAGAGTAGAGAAAGTCATGTGAGTGTAACACATCAGAATTTTTTTTTTTTTTTATGAATTTTATAGCCCTCTGTGTCTTTTCCAACGAATTAATTTGATTAACTCTATACGGGTCCCACCATGCTATTCCATATTCTGGCTGTGCTAAAGTCTTATAGGCAATTTTCCTGCACTTCGTGCTCTCCCTTTTCAGCATCTTCACTGAGAAATGTAATGTTTTCCACACTTTCCTAGATGCAGAATTTACCTGATTGTCCCATCTAGCGTTATTTGCCAGGTACACTCCCAAAATTTGCAGCTGCTCACCTGCAGAATTTGTTTAGCATGGCTTCCTTCAGAAGGGAAGTAAAAAGCAGGTGGTCCCATGTCTTGATTTACTGCACGTAAAAGAGCTTCAAGTCTGATAAAAGAGGCCTCTGAGCAAACTTTCCGGTCTTTCATGCCCAATATAGAATGGGCTGCTAAGGACTATAGTAGTTAAAGAGTGTCCTTAAATAAAACTCAATTTAATTTTTGCCGAGTTTGTTCCTTGCCCATTTGATAGTTACGAAGAATTTTCCCCTTAGATATCCTAAATACAATGAACATCTAATTTCCTCCATAATCCATAGCATTAATTGTCATTTTATTTGTAGCAGCCCAATTACTTATTTCATTTAAATCATCCTGAAGCGTGGATACATCTAGAATATTCTAAATTTTATTGTAAATAATACAATTGACTACAAACAATCTTATTGGCATATAATATTTATTGCTGTTTCATCAACAAAAATAAGAAAACGCAATGGACCCAGTACTGAGCCTTGAGGCACACCCAAACTTACATGTCCCTCTCGGGCAGTTTTTTACCTACTTTTATCCTTGTGTTCTCCCTTTCAAAAACGTTTTAACCCATAAAACTACACTTTTATAAATTCCTGTACTAGCTAGCTTCTGGTTAAGTAAATTATGCTATAAATAAAATAAATTGAGTTTAATTTATGGACGCTCTTTAACTACTACCTAGGGTTCTTAGCGTCCCATTCTATATTGGACGTGAAATACCGGTAATTTTGCTCAGAGGCCTCTTTATCAGGCTTGGGGTTCTTTTACATGCTGCAAATCTACGACACAGGACCACCGGCTTGCACTACATCGAAAGCATTAGAAAAATTTATCACCACCACTGCATCAATTCTTCCCCCTGCATCCACCTTATCTGCTTAGGGCAGCACCAACCTAGAGTAAGCTCTACTTTCATAGTAAACTACAATTCAATCAACACTTGGCGACTTCCATACAAGAGTAAAGCACTTTACTCCTTTCAGATACTCCCAGAGTAAATTACTGCAGAAGTAAATGTTGGAGAGCATCGTCATGTAGTATGTTACTACGGGATTAAATAGAGCACACATATAGGTTAGAATTTATTCTCGCGACCTGGCTCTCAAATTGTATTGAGATATCTGTGTAGTTCACTGGGAAAAATGCTAATCAGTTGGGTAATTTAATGTGGTACCGGCATGTTGCCATGGTACCTCAGTGGTTAGAGCAACTGGACGGAAACTGGGAGATCCATGGTTCAAATTCCGGCAATGGCATTGAATTTTTCACTTGTCTGATTCTACCTGTCCAATCTTTTACATTCCTTTTGAATCTGCTTGAAGAGCATTTACAACAAAACTCAGACAGGAATTCATCTCTGTACCCCAAACTGCAATTATTGTTGCATGTCTTAGTCTTTTGTACTGAAACATATCAGTTAGTAAAGCCAGAATTACATGAACTTAACATAACATAACAAGGTAACACTGTATTAAATGGAGCTATTTTGGGTTGGCTTAACGTGACATAGCATAAGAGTTTGGCAATGTCAAACTTTTCCTTCCCATTACGTCAAGTTTTATGTCACATGATAATTTGAACCAATTGGCATGAAGCACTAGCACGAAGTAATAAAAAATACTACCAATCAAGAATCATTCCCATTATATTAAGTGCATCCTAATTTGACATTTAATTTACCAGCATTTCTTAACTTCATGTGATGCTAAGTGAAGTTCATCATAATCCTGGCATTACAGGTGATCTTATAAATGTTCACTGCGTGCCTGCTGGTCGTACATTTCAGTGCTTTTGAGGTTAAGAGCAAGGTACCTACATAACATATGAGTGTTCAGAAAATAAAAGGCAATTCTTCTTCACTTTTGCAAATTTCCACACATTGTGGGTGCAATTGACTGCATGCATGTGATTATTTCATGCCCATCAGTGAATATGGTGAACTTTACCGAAATCTGAGAGGGTATTTCTCCATCAACATGCAAGTGATCTGCGATGCAAATATGAAGATTAGAAATATTGTTTCCAGAATTTTAAGCCGCTCTTCAGTATGTTTACCGTCACTCAAAGTATTAAACTAATCCATCACGGCTTATCAGGCATTTCTCTTCTAGCATCTTTATATCATGTTTTTTCACTCATATTGTTTAAATGAATTTTCTTTATCTTTACCAAAAAGCATTTATTCTTTTGCTTACATCACCCCCCTTTTCCTATTGCACATAACCTTATCCAAGATCATGTTAGGTAAATCGTACAAACAAAACAATACTCTGAGAGTAATGAGCTCTTACTTTCGTAGTTGTAACTAAAAGAGTAAATTGTAATTGAGCTCTCCAGTGTTATTTCTGGAGTAAATTGCTCCTGTAGTAACCTACTTCGGACTTCTTTAGTAAACCTTATTCCGAAGCAATTTACTCCAATATGGTCACACTGCCATAAGTTTTGAAATAATGAAGTTATTTGGCTTTCACATGAGTCCCAGATCCAAACCCATGGTATTAACCATTTTTTTGTTTTCTAACTCTTCCCGTATATATTTTGCAATGAAATGCTTCATCAGTTTACACACTATTCAAGTTAGATTAACTGGTTGATAATATAATTATTTATTTCTGTTTTATAACCCCCTTTATAAATTGGAACTACAACAGCAGTTTCTCAGTTTTTTGTTAAGGCATAGTTGTTAATTGACTTGTTAAACAAAAGCATTAGGTAGGGAATCGTGGCTTCTCCCCCAATCTTCAGTACATCAGTAGGTATGTTATTGGGCCCTCTCAAATTTCGATTCACAACATTTTGTGCAATTTGAAAGCAATATTTGAACAACAGATTCTCCACTATCCTCAATTTCCTTTTCATGTTCACTTTGTCCTTATCACTTAATACAGCAATCCCATTTATGCTAAGATCTGGTATGCACTCTTTGTTGCCCCTGCTTCTACTTACATAATTGTGAGAAGTTCTCCAACAATTATTTGCCCTGGCAAGAATTTGTTCCAAGAACTGTACTTGAGCTTGCAACTTTGTCTTATAATTGTTTAGCTAATTCTTTAAGGCCCGGTTGAATAAAGCTCTAAATACCTATTTGATTGATAAACTTTATCAGAGAGATAATTTGTATCTGTTTCTCAAAGAGTTTCAGTTCCTTGGATAACAATCTATTCCACAATTTAGTTCGGAATACGACAACAGATGGGGACCTGCATTTTTCCTTCATTTAATTGCAACAGCGATTGCAATGGCGCTTGTATCCACGAAGTTTTGATTAACAAAAAAGCTAATTTCTCTACTTGTTTATCATGATAGCCAACTTAACTGAATAACAGTATATCGTTATATTGTAAAAACAGAGCTCAGCACGTGTGAAACTTAACCTCAACATCAAGTAAAATGAGTACTAAACGCAGTAGGAACTTCGACGACTTTGAAAAAAGTATGCCGATAGAGTTAGTGACTGAAAAGAAGGATGTCATTGAAACTAAAAGAACTGATGGCACTACTGTTAAAGTGAAGAATGAAGCATGGGAAGAAATTGTCAAAATTTACAACACATCGTGTCGAACAGGAATACGTACACCAAAGCAATTACATGCATTGTATGATTGCATGAAAAAGCAAGCTAAGAAAGAAATGAGTAATGATAAGATAATTACGTAAACTTTTATAACATAGGTGTCATAAAATGAATGCATTATGCTGTATTATGTTAACTGAAACTATATTTTTTCCTCTTATATATGCTTCATTATTAATTTCAGATAGAAGCGTTGAAAACTGGAAGAGGAAAGTTCATGCCCAAGTTAACAGAGACCAGCTCTAAGATAATTAATATGTTGAAGCACAGTTTGAGCCACAGAGCAACCCATATGACTCAACTGCAGCATACTTTGGAGATGGTAAGAACTGGACGTTAGTTAGAATATGTAATTAGAAATTATTTACTTCCTAGTTGTTTTGGCTTCTGAGAACTGGGTAATGTGTGGAATAGTAACTGAATTTAAAATTTACACACATAGGTATTATTATAAAATTTATTGATAATGAAAAAAATAAAGAAATACATTATTTATACCAAGTTCTGGTACTTTTATTTGCAGCTTGCTGCCCCTTCCACAGCCATCGCTGCAAGTTCAGCATGCAATGAGATCAGTGCTGGTGATACCACCGATGTGGTGCATAGTGATACCACCGTGCAAGAGAACTGTGAGGATCACCTAACAGCTGAAACAGAGAGAAATGCAACTGTTGCAAAAGCTGTTGGGACATCTTCAACCACGCCTGTAACAAGGAGGATGTCACGCAAAAGGTCCATAAACACAGATGACAATTACAAAAATATAAAACTTAAAAGAGAAGAGATTAAAATAAAACTAATGCAAAGGGAACACAACCTAAAAATCGAACAAATGCAAGAGGACCACAAATTGAGGCAGAAGCTAATGCAAGAAGAGCATGACATAAAAATGGCAATATTTAAATGTGAATTGGAACTGAAACAAGCCAATTGCAAAAAGAAAAAGAATTGAAACCATTTGACTTTTAAGTATTAATATTTCTCAAGTTGTAATTATGATGGTTCCAAGAAAAGACAGTAGAAAAAATATTTGCTAGCAATACATACTATATATTGTGTGTAAAAAAAATAAATAAAATATTTCCCTGAAATGCAATGTTACCTTTCTCTCAGCTCCAGAGACCCATTCATGCATCATTTGAAGTGTAAGTTAATTATTCTTCTTCGCTCTGCATTGCCCTGGAGATCATCATTATGCATACCATGTTCATTGTAGTGTACTTCAGGTATATTGTATTCATGCACATCATCTGGCAAGTGGTCTCCCCTGTTTAACGCTATGTTATGAAAAATTGCAGTTGCAACTATAATAACAGAAGTTATATTCAGTTTTGTTCGCAACCCTATTGAAAGACATGGAAATCTCCTCTTCCAGATTCCTATTGTCCTTTCGATTGAATTTCGTGTATGAACATGTGCAGAATTGTACCTGATTTCAGCTGGTGTGCTTGGGTTAAGTACTGGTTCATTAGGTATTTTTTGCAGGGTAAGGCATATCACCAATTAGGTGGCCACTCGTAAATACTACTCCACCCTCAAACTGAGCTCGGAAATAAGAGTTATTAAAAACGGTACTGTCGTGAGTGGATCCTGGCCAGCGGGCAACAATGTCGCATATTTCCAAATTTGTATTGCACACTTGAACATTCAGTGAAAAATATCCTTTGCTGTTCCTATAAAGCTCTGCGTTTTCTCCGCCTGGGGACTGTATGTGCTCATGAGTACCATTGACACAACCAAGGACACCAGGAAAAACTGCCATGTTGAAAAATAGGGCTTTCAAGTTTGTAATTTCTCTTTGGTTTTCTGGCATTATTATGTAGTTCTGCCTTAGAAGTGCAATGAAATGAGTAACTTTTCTAATTATTCTGCAGGCAGTAGATTTATGCACACTGAAACTGTCGCCCATTACTATCTGGAAGCGGCCACATGCATAAAACCTTAAACAGAGTAGTAGCTGATCTAACCCTGAAATAACCATATTTCTTTTCGTTGTTGGTTCTAAATGGTATCCTATTTCATCAATTAAGTCCATCACTAGTTGTTTAGATAACCTAAATCTTCTTTTAAATTCAATTTCATCATACATTTCAAATGGGTTATTTCTAGCACGAAATACACGCTGCTGTAAAGGCCTAATTGCGTCTTCTTCATCAGAGGATGAAGCTTTGAGGAGGACGATGACGATACAATATCCATACTGTGAAGAGAATCATACAAATGAAAAAGTATTCGGAATACAAGTCAAAGCTCACAATTGACGTAAAACACTGAAATGTAGGTGCATATATACTAACCTGTAGATTAATTATTGTCAATGCACTACAATATTTGATTATTGCCTCGCAGATATTAACCAAATCCAGAGAAATTACAAAACCAATGGAAATCAAACATGTACGACATCCGCCATATTAGCTGAAGTCAAATATCTGAGAGATATCCGGCCATTTTTGCGGGGATAAGTTATCCGGGGACGTATCAGATTGATAACCACTATCTTGCTTTTCAGAAACAGATATCTGCTTGATAGCGTATTGAAAAGATATCTGATGTTCTAGAAACTGGGCCTAAATCTATTAAAATCTGATATCTTCCTTTTATGAAAAGCACACCTAACCTTTTTATTAAGTATCCTAATAGAATAAAAAGCATCCTAATAGATTTTGTATAAAATTCGGATCAGTGTTATGTTTAATAACTTTGTACAGAACATATTTTTTAATTGTTTCTGAAATAAGTGTTTTGAAACTAACCCATGCTACACTTACACTGCTGACAGATTGAAGAAACAGCGTATATGGTTCATGGAGAAATGTTTTAATAGCACTCACGTCAGCTTCAGAAAATTCCAACTAATTACTTCTTCGCTTTCAGAACAATTTTTCATCCCTTCCTGTTTACCTGTAATTGCACACAGCTGCGGTTACTTATACCTGGTATAAGTGGAAAGTATACTGCATATGTGGAAAGCAATGACTAAGACCTGCATAAAAATACATCCAGTGTAGCTGATTGCCAAGTTTAACATAAAAATTAATGGGAAACACAGTGAAGTAATTAAAATATTAATCAAATTCATGTGGCAACACACTCTAACTTCACTCTTACAAGATAATTACCTTGAACGCGTTTCGAAGACACCTTGTCTTCATCATCAGCTAAGAGCCACTGCACTGAAAGTGTTTAACATAAAAACTAATGGGAAACACAGTGAAGTAATTAAAATATTAATCAAATTTATGTGGCAACACACTCTAACTTCACTCTTACAAGATAATTACCTTGAACGCGTTTCGAAGACACCTTGTCTTCATCATCAGCTAAGAGCCACTGCACTGAAAGTGTTTAACATAAAAACTAATGGGAAACACAGTGAAGTAATTAAAATATTAATCAAATTTATGTGGCAACACACTGTAACTTCACTCTTACAAGATAATTACCTTGAACGCGTTTCGTAGACACCTTGTCTTCATCATCAGCTAAGAGCCACTAATGAGCCTGTCGGTACCTGATTGCTAAGTTGCTGTTTTAACAACCTGCAATAACCCCTGATACCAAACTAGAAGATTAACAAGATTTTGAGCTTCACCTTCCATTAACTGACTGGCCCAGTGCACATTTGGCAGGTATAAATCTCCTGCTAAGATATTATTTTGCATTTCCAAAGTGATTTTTCTCACTAGTGTAGAAAGAGTTTTATAGTTTTGCCAGGTGGTCTGTAGCAAACTGTTATTGTTATATTATTCTCTTCGTTTGTTTGATCAATAATTTTGATTACCATCATCTCTACCTCTTCAACTCATAATACGGAGAGTTGCCCCACTTAAGCTCGGACGATTTTGCTTATGTTTTTTCATGGCGTGATTCCCTTTCTCCATCATCTATTGTGTTCAATGTGATTTCCACGGGCTTTAACTATGGCTCTGCAGCGCAATTTCCATTGAAGAGGGCTATGTCTAAGAACAGGAAGGGGGATGTTAGCCCACTGCTCCTGGCAGACTTTCCAGAATCCTTCAATTGTGGTGGGATACCGAGAAGCAAGGCGCTGATTCAGTAGACCAAATCTGCAAAAATCCATTGGGGAGGCATCTGGTGAGTTCACAGAGATCCTTTTAAATGGTATCACATTGACACCCGCTTCCATAGCTTTCCAGTGGCAGTAACGCTGGGAAGATCGAGAGGTGTGACTGAATGCTTTATCCATGTGCATACACACATTTGGGGCATCCTCACCATACAACTGACGAATCTCTTCATAAAAAATTGGGTCCATAACATTCCTTTGATAGTAGGCTGCATTAATTTTTACATTGTTGGTAACTCTGTGAATGCGAGTTTCCCCTGAGAGCAATAACCTGCAACCACCATGAATCCCTTCAAAAACTTTTCCTTGTTCTTCCGAATAAAGTTGGAGCCCCCTTTTGGCCCGCTTGATGGTAATAAATGGCTCGGGTTTTTTTTGTGTCACCTAGATAAACCTATGCTTCATCTAAAGAAACCACCCATTGCACTTTTCACCTGCCAGGTTGTGTTCATAGAGTTTTCTTGCTTTGGTGAAGCGTTCTCTGATGTGCCGCTCTTTCAAGGCATATCCACATGTTTTATGTCGCCGTTCTAAACCCAAATTGTTGTGTATTATCCGATAGATGGTCCCTTTGGATATTCCAATGTGGTTGGAAATGCTTTTTTGGGTTGGTGGGTTTTCTTGAGTCACTGTTGCACTCACCTTGGCTACTACAGCTTTAGGTCGTGTTGGTTGTGGCCTTTTTCTTGCTAGTTTTTTTGCACACTGGGCCTCAGGTGGGAATTCATTTTTATGCAGTTGTGTTATATGCCCCACACATGACTTACTTCTGGTAAGACCTTTTTGTTTGCGCCTTTCCACTATCATTGAAAGGCTGTATCCGATTTATCCCTGCCACAAGTCAGTGATTGTTGAAGCTATTACAAGTAAACTTTGCCTCAGACTGGCCTAGTAGACAGCTGGCACTCGCAGTGAGCTGATGCAACAATAAGCATAAGCATTTTGACCAATAACAGAGTGGGAGGGTGATTCAAAGTCGTCCTAGCTTAAGTGGGGCAACCCTCCATACTTTACTGCTTAACTCTGATTTAGTACAAATAAAAATTCTCCCTCCCTTCCCATCCCTGTCTCTTTTAAACACTCCGATCTAAATATTTCTGGATCATTAATATCAACGTTCAGTTATGATTCCATACCTATAATCACATTTGGATTACATATTTCCATTAAATTCCAAAATCCTGAAATTTTATACTAATACTATGACAATTTACCTGTAACAGCTTTAAGAAATCAGTGCCCACCTGGAATTCTCGTTTTCCCAAAACTGGTGTCACGGCTGCTCGTGCCACTCGATGCCATTGCTGCACTTCATATCTCTTGCAAACAATGCTGCCAACTTTTAAGATCCTCTTCTATTAAGGTGAACACACTCCCATCCAGTCCCAGTCTTCAATCCATTAATTGGGGTCCAAAAACTGCACACCCAGTTGCTCTGCTACCCATGAAAATGAATGATTTACCTGCATCACCTTAAAACTCCATTAACGACAAATTTTGCTGAGGGAAACTGCTGTTTTGTCTTGGTAACTATGTTGTACATGTTTCACATTACATAGTTAACACCTCTCCACAAGTCATTACTCCCAATGTATAATGAAATTGTCCGATAGTCACTTCATTTCCCATCTCCTCTTGATTCCTCCCAATTTCCCTCAGTAGATCAGTTTTCTCCTTCGAGCCTCCAAATTTTATTTCCCACATTTTGCAGCTTCTTGCATAATTTCTGCACTTCCTCCTGCAGCTACTCCAGTTAGTTTCTTCTGATTTGCGGTTACAGTCTCATTCCCCCTGCAGGCCTTGCATGTCCAATTTTCTTGGATTTCCTGATCCCTCTTAATTTTTTAGCAGCCCAAATGATATCACCTTGTGCAGGTACTACACAAGTCCTATCCTTGGTGCGCTGTTACAGCTCCCACATCTTTCATGAGTTGTCATGTTTTCCACAAATCCTGAATTTAATTCAATTCCTCCTATCACAAGCAAAGTTGCTAATAAAAATACATAAAATAGCTCTTCTTTGAAGTTTCTGTCATTTCTACCTATTGGTTACCTGCTATCTGCAAACAACTGCACATCTATTCTTATCCTTGCCTGGTAAAACACCAAATTCACACCCATTGTTCTGCAGTTACCTGGTTCTTCCTGGTACATCACTGTTCAAAGACCAAATGTGAATTGTACAGTATTTCAAATTCAAACCAAAAACAACAAATATATTGGAAATCATTTATGTCACAAAATTCACAGGCGTTTCCCAAAAATTAAAACATGCATTTTATTTGTCATGTAAAATACGTGAAATATGTTATTTTAATAAAAATTGTTAGAGCCAGTTTTGAGAAAATAAAAAATGAGAAATATTTTCCACATAAACGGTAGTTTAGGGTGAGGGGATTTTCTTGAAGTGCCACATCTTTGGAAGAAACTGAACTTGAGTACCAAGTTTGGTTAATTGAAGTGTTATTCAGAAGTTAGAGATAGTGAAGCAAATCAATAATTGAATTGAATTTTGTGTCAGATACACTAAAACTTCAATTACTTGAAATTAATCAAACATTGATATTGTAATGAAAAGAAGCTAGAAACAGTGATGTGTATTGAATTTATTTAAAGGTGAGTCGGAATTGTTACACTAACATCACTTAAGTTTACTCACTTAAAGTAAACTTAAGTGATGTTAGTGTAACAATTCCGACTCACCTTTAAATAAATTTAATCAAACATGTTTTGAAAGCACTGCTTACTTTCATCTTCAGTTTTTTTCAATTGAGCATGATGGAAATTTGGGTCCATAGATGTAGGTGGTGTGGAAGTGGTGTCATCTGGTGTGTCCATGATGAAGCTAATACCACAAACCATGACATCAACCCCGAAGTCAGACTCCTGAAATGCACCACCACTTCAACAGAACTAAAAGTATGGGAAAACATACACATAATCAAATGTATGAAAACAATAATAAACTTTGAAATCCTGCCTCTCAACAATCTAAGCAGCTTCTTCATGGACACACCAAACGCTTTTCTGCTGCTTTATCACATAACACCCACAGATATAACAGAAGTTGTTAGGATTGTTCACACAGCCCCTCCTAGATATACCACTTGAACTTGCCATTTTTTTCCACGAAGAAAATTCACCACATAATACAGCTGAGATCTGCTGAAAAGAAGTTTAAAACTCTAATGAGGATTCTAAGATAGGTTCCAGTTGATATTTTAGGCAATAAATGTTTATGAGATAGGTTCAACATTACCTGTAACCAGAGATAGACAGTGGTACTACATGATGTCGGATATGCAGTGATGTTAATACTAGCATATTGAAATTTCAATTTTGTGTTGAAACAGAATTGTGCAGAATCTGTATGTGATATGTAAAAACTATTATTAGTTTCGAAATCAGAACATCCAATTTCACCATTATGATGTAAAATATTCCGTGCCACAAAATGTTTCCAGGCCTGTATAAATTACATTAAATACCACAGGTTCAATGGAAAATCTCATCAATTTGCATTTTTTCACAACTTAATCCATAAAATCATCCACATAGTGTTAATAGACAGTGAATATATTAAATGAGTATATACTCAAAGTTTCCTCACAGAATGGTTTCAAAACAAATGTTATTGACAAGGAGATCAAAGATTAAATAATGGTCATTGATAAACTTCTGAACTACAGAAGATTTGCTTTTCATCCAAAACTATTTTTTAAATTTGAAAAAGGCTTGAAATTGAATTGCCACCACAAAACAAATAAGCATCAGAAACTTACCGAACCGTCCTTTGCAGAACAGCACACCAAAAACTAAACTGTTTGGAATGTACCAAATGAACTGCCAATTTTATTGGGGGAAAAAAACTATTATTTCTTTACAAATCTGACCCTATAATAAAGGTTTACCATGTGAAATAGAGTAACTCACAAATTGATTTTTTAAATTACAGCAATTAATAAGTGTTAAAGTGTAAATATAAGGTAATTTTTTTTATAAATTTTGTCAATAAAAATTATACTGTTGAATATTAAAGGATAATAAATATGTTGTAGATTGAAGTTATTTATGCTATACTATGTTTACTGTACAGATGATTTTGGTAAATAGCCATAAAGTATTTTATTATAATTAGGACAATGTCATCCTGTAACTGTTTGGAGATATTGTTTTGTAATGTGCATTGTAAAAATGACTTTGGTACTGTGCCCCTGACCCCAAAAAATAGGTGTGTGCCCACTATGTTGCAGATGTTGTATGGGCACTGAAGAATGGAATTGTCGGTTCATATATGATCTTGTTTTCTTTAGCCACTTCTGTGAATGACTTAAGGACATCTCAAACCTGATTGTAAGATTTAAGATCTTGGGTGATCCTTTCTTCCATTGATAGCAGTTATATCAATATGGCGGTTACTGCAGAGTCAGCCATTTAGTGTACTTCTTCTAATCCTGTTACATAAAGCATTGGCGAGCAGTGTTGTAACACTGCTCTCCCTGGTGACAATTCCTGAGTACATGTGGTAAGGTTTCTATCCCTTTGCTGTGGCTTATACTCGTGCAACATTCTGGAATCACCATAGCCATAATTTTCAACATGTCATGCCATTCCAAACTGGATAATCCATCTTCTTTCAGGACTCAAGAGTTGGCTGATGGAACTTCGCTAAAAAGTGGCACTCCTCTTCCTTTCTGTGGATGTGAACACCATGCTTCAAATTCCTGGTGTCTTAGTTTCTCCCTAAGTTGTTTGACAGAGTTTATGGATGAATCATCTGGTATCTGTAACTTTGTAAGGAAATGAGTTCTTGTGCTGTGAAATTACGAATATACATGTTCATTATTTAGGTTTTCAAGTTTGGCGTTAATGTTCAGTTGTAAATAAGCTTCGCATCTTTTATTATTGATAGCCCTTTAAATTTTGTGCTGCTATATAAAATACTGCTTGGTCGTTTGGAAGTTGTAGTTACAGCATTTTTGATCATCGTATCAGCTTTCAAGAGTCATGTTTTTCGAAAGTTCTCTATTGGAACAGACTGGAAAGGGTATATCAGAATGGCCCCAGTAAATTGATTTATAACAATAAGTTTTTGACTAGGTTGAAGCAAGTGAATTACAGTAAGCTTTTCAAGATTTAACTTTAATTTTTGTAATACTTGTGTTTCGTTAAATACTATTGTCTCTAAATGTTGCATCAAGATATTGAATCTCTCTGTCTGCTCCAATACTCATAATTGATCCATTACTGGTTATCAGTTTTTCCTGTAAAAGCTTTCCTGTTTTTATTATAATCGCATTGGATTTAACTGCATCAGTCAGTGCTTCCAATCCATTCTAAATGGGACATCTTACAAATCTAGTTTTTTACTTTCAGGAGTAAAAATCTGATGTGTTACACTCACATGACTTTCTCTACTCTTGTACAAACTATTTTTACAAACGCTTATTCTCCACCTACTTCATGTTCATCGACATAAACATTTGCAGAGTCTATCTTATTGCTAATTTTCTTGTAGATGCAAGGGGAATATATATTTACAAGGGCAATATAGAAATACAGTAGCCTTTAAGCCCATACATATCTCTTAATAGCTGGTTGCTAGGTGCAGCACCATTCCCTTTGCCACAGATTAATACTCTTTGCATATCCAAGACAAAAAAATGAATAACGAATTCCCATTTGAGAAAATAAGTATTGAAAAATTTAAGGGAATAACAAGCAATATCTTGAAAATGGCTCACTCAACAACAAAAATGTATATGAAATAAATTGTGTATGTTAACGTGATCTAGATTTTTTGTGTAGTAAAATTTTGTCTATCTCTTATGGTTTACCAGTTATGCAAAAGTCGTTCACAATGAAGAATACTTTTGGAGACATTCCCAGGAAATTCAAGATATACACTTTATTTGTCATGAAAATATCTTAAACATATGATATTTTAATCAAAATCGTTAGAGCCATTTTTGAGAAAATTAAAATTTTCGAAACATGTTCCATGTAAAGGGTAATCTGGGGTGGGGGATTTTCTTGAAAACCTTCGTGTCGCATCTCTGGAAGATACTGAACCTAAATACCAAGTTTGGTGTTTATCCGACTGTTCGTTTGAGTTATGCTGTTCACAGACAGACACACACACGTACATGTTTCCAAAAATGCTTTTTTTGGATTCAGAGGCTCTCAAAACATGTATTTCCCGTGAAATCTCTGTATCGAATTTTTGGGTGGAATACAATACTTCCCCTACTTATACGTAGTAGGGAAAGTAAAAAGGGTAGCTCATTTAAACTAATGCAACATTAACTGAATATTAACATTTACTCATGAGGTTTTGTAAATATTTCTCAAAGCTTTGGAGGAAATTTAGGTAGTATTTTATTCTTAAGTGAATGCCTCTGCACTAAAAATTGTTGTTAACTGTTGTAGTTGTTGTTCACCAATGGCATTGGGGATTAATTGATCTGCGTCATTTTCCCTCTGGCTTCCCAATATAAAATCTGTAAGTTACCACTTTTAAGGTAAGTTATCACTTTTAAGGCCTTTGCATTTGGCGAGATGCTGTTGTTCAGGATGACATCTTCTTCACAGAGAGTGCACTTGGGTGTAGGTAGGCATCGTATCTTCTAGAGATGTTCTGCGAGGCAATCGTGGCCAGTTGCCATCCTAAATAAGCCACTGCAGTCTTCCTTGGCATTTTTTGTATTATTCTTAACTGTTGTGAGGGGTTGTATGTAACTTAAATCTACCTCTTGTATCATGATCAAGTATCGCTGAATTAATAAATGTTTAGCTGTAATCCATTAGTAGCAATTTGCGTACTTGCAACTTGCCAACTTTTACGATTTGCCTGTAAAATGTACTGGAGCAGAGGCCTTTTTATGAATTTATGGCAATGGAGGCATTTTTATGGCTTTGGGCAGATTTAAAGTGCTGCAGATTTTCATCACATTCATGACAAAGCATTACATTATTATTGCATTGTATTGTGATTTGTTGATGATAATGTGAGACTTCTCGCTAACTTAAGATTTCAGCCTGAATATATTGCACTAATTGGTATGCATGCTATGATAAGACAGAGCTTATCAGTGTGTTTGTTCATCACCTTCATGGTCTTCCTTAACTGGACTGCAACAATATGTAAAGCATGGAGACTTTGTTTGTGGAATTTAAGATTTGATTGCACCACTAGTGACCTCAAATAACAGCAGTAATTGATAAGCAGTAAATGTGTATGAACATCACTAATGGACAACATGAATTTTAAAGTCAATTTCCTAACGTAAATTATTTATTTTATTTTCATTCTGTGGTTGCGGGTTATGATTTTCCCATTTTTTGTAATGGTTTTTATTATAGTTAATATTATGAGCTGTAAAACTTGGACTAGGAATCCGTGATTAACCTAGAAACTGGTGTTCTTTACTATTTAATATATGTTTATCTGTGGTATCAGAATTTCAACATATGTGATAGAAACAGTATTATCAGATTTTCGAGTCCTCTGTAGTATAGTGGTTACCATGCTAGCCTCTAGTTCCCGAGGATGCGGATTCAAACCCGGCAGAGGGCGATGAATTTTTTTGGGTGTAAAAATCCTTAGCAGGCTTCCTTCGGTAGGGAAGTAAAATCGGTGGTCCCATGTCGTAGATTTACAACACATAAAAGAACCTCAAGCCTGATAAAGAGTCTCTTAGTTTAATTTATCCAGGTTTTCAAGTATGAAACAGAACTCCCTTTGATTTTAAAATCAGATATGGGGGTAAAATTTGCTTTCTGAGCACTTGTTGTTGGAAAATATGTTAGGATTAAGAAGGAGAAACCTCCGGGAGGAAGGGATGACTGGAGGGAGTACAGCAGGTTCTCTTATTTCGAGATAAAGCATCCCCAGATGCCCCCTTCTCTATCTGGAAGAATGAACAAAAAGTTTGGGCAGAAGGTTTCATGTCAAGGAGGAAACAGTTCTCTCCTTAAAGTATATCCTCCATATGTGCCACATACCACTGACCATCTTGCCAGACCTTGGAACAGGAAAATTGATGGTAGTATAAAATCCACCCCAGCATTCACTAAACAACCTGGAAAAGGCATGACAAACCAGTCCAACAGGAACTCCTCCTCCAGGTCCTCCAAAATACAAACCTGAATGTGAATGTTTTTAGTCTTGTGGGAAAGAATTAGAACTAACTTCAGGTTGCTGAAGTCTAATAAGACATTGGAATAACTTGACAGTGTCATTTTTTTGCTCAACTGAAATGCAGCAGCGCTACCCTATGCTATGAACAGTTTCAATAAAAAAAGGCTCTCTGATAAGAGCTAACAAAGATACAGGAGAAAGCTTAAAAGGTTCTACATCTGCTGGCGCAGCCTTAAATGTAGTTCTATATACCATGACGTAGGATATCAGCCAATGCCTCCAGATTAATGGTTTAGTTAGTTTTGTGAATAGTGATGTTTTAACAAACTTGATGTTCACAATTTCCAGCATGAATATGTGTAGTTGTAATCTGCTTGAAAGAGATTAGTGAGTATGTTTTATTCTTTTTTCAATGTTGTGGCATATGTTATGTGTAAGTTTTGTAAGTTTATTTTATGAATTCTAAATTTCATGTGATTGCAAAATGATTACGCTTTGCTTGCAAGGAAGGTTTTTCAGTTTCAGGTATTTGGCAGGATAAAAAAATATGAAGTTATAACCTACTCCCTATTATAATAATGGAATACATGATATGGGCGCAATAGGGAATAATTAACATTGGCTCTAAATCTTAGGAGAGTTTACTCCCACAACCTTTTGTTACTGTTATTGTGTTATCACTTCATTTGCAGAAAGCTTCGGAAAATATTCAACCCAAAACAAAGCAGCCTGATGGCTTGGTTCCACAAATAGTTCCAGTAAATGGATCAGAGGAGGTGAGCATGCTGTTTGAAACAATTTTTTTTTCCTTTCTTTCTTTTTTTGTTTGTTTCTTTTTTTCTTTTTATCCTCCCCCCCCCCCCCCTCACCACTTCTAAACTGCACTTCCAATTTTTTTTTAATTTCATTTTCAGCAGACAAAATAACGCTGGCTGATTAAGATAGATTTTTATACGCATAATGTCTATAAAGTATTTATATAGGGGCTGGCCACATAGCTTAGTTGGTAGAGCACCTGCCTGCTGTGCGAGGGGCCCCGGGTTTGATTCCCGGATGGGGAGTGGGAATTTTTCTTGCCAAGATTACTTCCTATCCTCCCCAAAGTCTGTAAGTATGAATGAGAGTGTACATGTGTGTGTGTGTGTGTGTGTGATCTAATGATTAAAACCAAAAAGTGCAAGAAACCCAATGACAAGAATACGAGTTAACACCATTGCCAATAGGCAATAAGTTCCAAAGGAAAGGCTGCCAATAAGACCAATGTAGTTAAAGATGGAGTATAAATAGCACTAAAAAAAAAGTATACACTTTCCTCTTTTTCCCCATTTAAAACTATTTTGTCCCTTTTTTTTTAAGTGATGCGCTCTATATTATATTTGCAAAATTGCCATCACACATTTTCACATGTTTTAAACTATAATTAAAATTTCCATTAATAAATCATTGTTTATATGTGTGACACTATTTAGGTGCATTTAATTTTACATTTAGAGCATTAATCACAATCTCCTTAATAATAAATACATTAAACTGGTCAGCCATTTTTGTTTTAAATAGTATTTGTCTGTTCTTGTTATATAACATATCACAAGTGGTGGTTCAGCCAGGCAGCATTGTAGCTAAATTGTGCATTTTAGAGTGGCATTAATGGTGTTTCATTTCAAAGCTTTTACAAGTAGCAGCTAATCAAATGGACAGTAAAATGAAATAAAAATGATTTGTTACAGTATATTAATCTAATAAAAAGCACCTATTACTGATTTATTAACATATAAAGCTGAACTCATTTTCATTACAACATGCATCACACTATTATCATCATGACAGTGGTTTTACTATTTTAAATTCAAACTTTTTTTGATTACAGTGTCATACTTTTCTGTTGACAGAAGACTTTTAAAAGTCAGTTGTTAAACCATGCTTCAGAAATACTGAAAATAAAGACCTCCAAGCAGTGTCATTTTAAACAAAACTGTTTCTGAATTTGGTAAAGATATATTTGTAACAAATGGTGGTATATTATTATGTAACATTTGTAGCTCAAATGGCAGTAGAGAAAAGAATCATGGTAAAGTACAGGTAGATTTTTTCGTCATGATAAGGCAAAACTGCAGAGGAGGCTTAGGTGGGGAAGAACGGCTGGCAGTATTCCCATTATGTGGAACAAACACTCATTTGGAATGCCTGGTGAGTCAGCTTATCTCATGTTGTGTATGCATCTGCTGCTCTGTTACAACTGAACCAACACCCCTCCCAGAAGGTAAATGGACGTGTCCAAATACCGCGCATACAGAGAAGCCTGTCATGATGAAAAACTCTTACTGTATATCAAATGCAACAAAAATCCTCGTGCTGTTAGTCAGCACTGTTATCTGCAACAAGAAGTCACAGTACAAAACCAAAGATTTTCTGAAGTGACATTCTGGCCAAGCGATTCTTAGTTTAATATTGCACTCAGAAGTAAAATACTTAAAGATGTGGTATAAACCAAAATGGGGAGGGCGTTTGTTAGTTGAAAGAAGATTAGTACAATAAATTAGAATGGTTGGTTATAGATAAGCACTGAAGCATGGAATAAAGTGAAACTAAGAACTAATAATATTGAAAAACAGTAAATAAGTTCCCTTGATTGTAAAAATTGCCAGAACAGGAAATACATTTGTAATAAAGAAAGATTTGTACTATGCATTGATAACATTTATCCCCCCCCCCCCCACCCTTTCCATCTCTGCCATTGTCAGATCAAGCACTGCAAGCCAGGCAGGATCATCCTCCCTGACTGAGGTTTTTCCAGGTTTTCCTCAGTCCTCATAACTGGCAAATGCTGAGGAGGTACTTTAAACTTA
Organism: Deroplatys truncata; assembly: GCA_030765065.1. Classification (NCBI taxonomy): domain Eukaryota; kingdom Metazoa; phylum Arthropoda; class Insecta; order Mantodea; family Mantidae; genus Deroplatys; species Deroplatys truncata. The sequence goes on from CM060975.1 coordinate 146,418,770, forward strand.
GGCCTGGAACATTTCCTTCCCAAATTTCCTTTCCAAATCATTTCATTTCATGCATCATCAATGTCCTCTGCCTGTGGTGCCTTAAAAGTAAGAATAGTCATTAAACACTACAAAAAAAAAAAGAGAAAAAAAAAGGGCATGGACGAAAGTGTGTAACCTGGTGGTGATGCACACAAATAGATAATTTGCAAATGTCAAGCAGTATAAAATGCGCTCTCCTAATCATGAAGTCATTATTTCAAAACATTGCTCGTGAAAGTTAGGAAATTAATGAATATCAGTATTACAGAAGCTGTAAAATGGAATGGAGTAGGCAACATTTTATGGATAATTATAACAAAATAGAAAAGGAAGGGCTTGCATGGTTAAGAATGGGCAATGTGTTAAATGGAAAAAGTCACACAAAAGAAATGTGCGCAATGTGTTGAAACAGTGACAAGCACTTGCATTGTTTAATAGAATATCTGGAAGCCAAAGTATATAGATAAAGAGTCCAAGGTAAAGACTGAAATCGTTTAGAGACAGAAATTCTGTTTTAAAATTGTTTAGAAATAATAGGAAAGATTTTCTGAAAGTATAATAAATATGAAGGGAAGGTAAGAGGAAATGGTGGGGGGAAGAATTTGGAGTAAATGATGATTGAAATAAGAAGGCAAATTAAGAATAAGGAAAGGGATAGGATCCATCATACAAACAATCAGGATATTAAATGGATAGGATGTATCAGTAGCAGGTAGCCCCCGTGTACGTAGAATGTATTTGAGAAAATAAATAACTCATTCTTTCATTCATTCAGAAGTAACACTTAAACTACACTTACATATTTTGGATCACAGGAAGACTCCAACTGATGTCAGAGCAAGTACTCCTGAATGATGTTGGTGAAGTTTAAGAGCTACTACCCCGACTCAGTTTAACATATTATCTAATTTCTAGTTTGGCAGTGTTGAGAAGAAATTAATTTTCTTATCATATCTCTAGGTTCCAGACAAAAATGGTACAGAACTATTGAAAAAGATGCTCCGCATTGCAGATAAGGTTACTCCAGAGCCTCTTCAGACTCCTCAATCATCCCCTAGCACTATACTCTCTCCCAAGAAGCAGGTATCTCCACAAGTGCAAGTACAGCACAACCCTCAATTGCCATCTCAAACTCCACAGCAACAGTTAACGCCACAGCTTCAGAGCATAAACAAAGTATCTGTTGAAGAGATTTTTAAGGTAAAAATAGACATTGTTCATTATTTCAGTTAGTTTTAGGGACATTATGGCTTTTCAATCTTTCATACACATAATTTACATGAATGAGGATGTCTTGAGTTGGCACTTGAAACTCTAATGTCTCTAAAATTGAGATGTTTTTGAACTTGTTCAAAGAACATAGAGCTGCTTTTTAAACATGAACAGGAACTTCAATGTGTAAATACTTTTCTGTTGGATGATATAGGTTTCAGATGTAGAAAAGAAGACATTTCTTTCACAACCACCACTAACAAAATGCATGGATAACTTAAAGGTTCTCTAACAAGCCATTGTTAGTCTGTTTTTCCATCAAGGTAGCTTAGTGTTCTTTGCCATGTCAAACTGAGTCTGAGCTCTGTTAACTGTGAACAACTACTACTACCAATTGAAAACTTGCCCCAAATTAAAAAACTGATAGCTTACTTTTGTTATCATTGTAAGATCACAGCAACCAATAAAGTTTCATTCCCAGCAAGTGTCATTTTCTCAAATTGTGAAAGCCTAGCTTGTCAAAAATGCAAAATGTGCATTAAGTGAATAAAGTAATGGTCCAACTCTTGGAACTGCTTTCAGAGCAGCCATTGCACTTTAATACGAGGGCTGATCAATAAAGACTGAGACTGATTTTTTTTCACAGATATTTATTACTCCATTTCAATGTTGACATGATCTTTTTCAAAGTAGTCCCCTCCTAACTGAATGCACTTTTTATAGCATCTCTGCCAGTCCTCGAATATATGGTGCAGGCCATTCTTTGTCAGGTCTTTGAGAATCGCCTCACTTTTCTTTAGCACTGCTTCAGTGATCTCAAATCAAATGCCCCGGAGCTTTGCCTTTAGTAATGGGAATAAAAAGAAATCACAGGGGGTAAGACCGGGGCTTTAAGGCGGATGCGACATACAGGTAATGTTGAATTTAGCCAAAAATTCCTGGACTTGATTTGCGACATGAGGTTGCACGTTGTTGTGATGAAGTCGCCACCCATTCCAATGATGTTCTGGACGTTTCCTTGTAATGTGCTTCCTCAGTGTAGCCAATACTGACGTGTAGTAGCTGCTGTAACAGTAGTGTGAGGGGGGGAACTGCATGCTGGTAAATCAATCCATTCCGAAACACCACGCCCACCTTGCTTAGCACAGAGGACTTGCCCTTCTTTGAAGTTTTTGAACCACCTAAACACCGTTGCACGAGGTAGTGCATCTTCACCGTATGCTTGCTTCAGTTTTCGAAAGTTTCAAGGCTGTATGATTTAAACGAAAATAAAATTTTATTGCGCTGTATTGCTCCTCTCGTGTCACCTCCATTTTGTGGTATGCGAAATTCAAGTAGGGTCAACAATATACAGCATTACTACCAACCTACCGTTACGAGAGTGCTGTTGCTTATGGACATTATACATAAAACCCTGCTCTTTTCAAGTATTCGTGGTAGAGACATAAAACTATCAAGGAAACTACAGAAAAAAAGCAGTCTGAGTCTTTATTGATCAGCCCTCGTATTACTGTCTTCCTCTGTATTTTAACTTAGAATAGCGTGTTAAGACAGGTATGTATATTAGTACTACTGTTACAAAAATTTGTAGTAACTGAATGGATTTACTTGCCATTTGCAAGGCGTCTAGTTCAAACCCTTTGTCAGCAAGTGCCGATTCTTTTTTCCCCCCTTTGGAATAACACTACAATTAATTGTTTCAGAGCACAAGGCCTAATGTTAAAAGTTAGTGCAAGTATTCCCACTAAACTCCTATGAATTTTTATTAGGCTTCACCTCACCTTTAAACATGCATATATTTTAAATAGAAGGTTGGTCTTCCTCTAAGAAAATAAATAAAACATAAAAACTAATGAAGTGGATTTAATATCTCATCCGCTTATTTTTTATCAGGTTCCATCTCAGTTGACACCACTCCTTTACTACTCTTCTGCAGCATTAATTTTCACAAACACATGATATTCTTTAATGTTTTAGTTACTTTTAGTGATAGCTTTTACATTGATTTAATCTGAGAAAACACCGTAAGTGATGCACTGACACACTTGGCATTCTCAGGGGCGTGCTCTGAGATGTTAAGAGAAAGGTATCTAATCATGATGAAATGTAAAAGAGTACTTATGATCGTCAGCCAAGTTGTAGACGATTAGTAATATTAGTGTGCTATCTTCTACTAACTCTCTGTAAGCAAATTACAGGGGATCTCAGTGTAAAGTACTTTTAAAAATCATAAGATTTATATTTTATTCTGAAAAGTAAGTTATACTGAAAAAGGGATTTAACAAATACAAAAGTTCATTAGAATCCGACGACTTATAATTGGCAGATTTGCCAAATGCAGGAAGAATTAGGACATAATGCACAGTTCGTACCTTTAATTCTATCATTGTACTCCTAATGAAGTTCTTATGTGTATAAATAAACACACATACATGCATGCATGCATGCACACGCTCTCTCTCTTTCCATATATTTACACAAAATACATTGCTAAATCAGATGACATTTTCCATTTTACACACAGGTCTTGAAGAAGTCATTGATTTTGGTTTGTTTTGACTTTTTCAACAAGTTCTCTTCCACAAACTGTTAAGCTCACTAAACGACTTCAGGATGTTTTCTGGCACCTTGTCAGTTTTCTCCGCATGTTGCCTTAACTGCTGTATATGCTTCATTGCATCAACAGAAGACACACTTTCAGCTGCAGTTTTAACTTCTTCCTCTGCATTGCTATAGCTGTCATCTTGAAGGGCTGCTACAGTCAAAGACTCCACTATTTACTTCTCTGTAAACTGATGTGTTGTCTCTGCCTTAGCATCCATAGCGACATACTCTTCAAAGGTTGACGAGGATGGCAGATCCAGTTCCTTTACAACTTCTTCCCACAACTCGCAAGAGACTTAGTGTCATCTGGTGCTGTACTGGTTGAAAATTCAGAATGCCAGCTTTTTCACAACCATTCACAACTGTAGTTGCTTTCACATACCACCAGGCCCATGCTATCATCTGGATACCCTGTAGAATATTGATGTTGGTAAGCACCTTAAGTTTTATGTTGATAAGCACACATTGCACCAGACGTTTGCAAAAGCACACTTTGACATTCTGGATGATTCCTTGGTCTAGTGGCTGTAACATCAATGTGCAATTAGCAGGTAGGAATTCAAGCCTGATATTTTCTAACCTGTAGTCCACTTTATGCACAGAGCACTTGTCTATGATGAGAATTTTCTTCTTGTCTCTGCCCATCTCTTTATCCACCTCAATGAGCCACTCTGTAAGAGTGAACAGACTTATTGTCATCCATGCTTTTCTGTTGGCCATATATTGAACAAGCAGAGATTCAGCACCTTTAAAACACCTTGGCTTAGCAAAGTGCTCTATTACAATGGCTTTAGCTTCCATGTACCTGTGGCATTGCAACAGAATAATGCTGTTAGTCTCTGTTTTGACTGCTTTTCACCAGTGCTGGTCTCACCCTTGTAAGCCATTGTTTTATTTGGCAGCATTTTATAGAAAAATGCAGTTTCATTTGTGTTGAAAATGTCTTCTGGCTTGTAATTTATGATGACATACTTTAAATATATTTCTTTCCATCCTGAGCAGCTTCTATGTCAACATCTCTGGCTGTTCCACTGATGGTTTTCCAAAAAAGGTGTACCTCTTGCAAAAACAAAAGAGCCAACTAGCACTTGGAAGTCTTTGACGTCCAATAACATTGCAAATCCTTTGCTGTTGCTTGGAACATTGGTCCGAAACGTTACCCCTTTGGCCCTTACATCTTTGAACTGTGTGTCCACTGCTGCTTCTACTTGATGGAAATCACCAACACGAATCTTCTTTCTGTTGGAGCAGAACGATAACCTTTCATAAGCCTGAAGTATTTTCTCTTTGTCATGGAGTATTGTTGAAAGTGTGATGGGTTTATTGTTATGTACACTTGCTACTTTGATCTGCTTCATTCCGTTTTCTACCTTCTTTATCAGCTCAACTTTCTGTTCTATTGAAAACTGCTTGCTTTTCTTCGCCTCCATTATGTTGTCAAAGTTAACAAACAACTCTTTCATCACTTAACAAAAATGCAAGATGCAAAATTTAATGAAAGCTTTAACCAACAAAAATAAAAAATGCAACCTTGAATAACCATCTTCCTTAACAAAATGGCAAGATACAAACTTTAACATTTGTAATGATTAACAAATATTCAAGATGCAAACTTTAAAAAACAGCTCTTTAAAACCTAATAAAAATGCAAGATGCAGACTTACCTTCCTGTGTTTAACAACAAAAACCATGTGAAATCTTTGATTCAAACAAAAAATCGGAAACGAAAGTGCATATGGTTTAACCAATACCATATCACTGCACGAAAATATGAGGGTGTCAGCCTTAGTAACTGGTTACGCATTTGTTGGTACTCCTAATAGATTTGCTCAGAGAACAAGGAACTTAACGTAATGCTGCAGATACTGCGCAGTCTGTTTCTGGACAATACTTGAAATTGGAGCACAAATGTACTAATACACCATATGTAATGACATTTTTGTTTAAGAATAGATGAAATAACACTATCAAAGAAAACATATTTAATAAAAATTGTATAAGTAATTTTGAAATGTTCATAATTAACACATACATAAAAATCAAAGTTCTTTGCATTATATTGTACGGGATTTAAAATCTATACGTAAAAGTGAAATATAGTGAGGTAATTATTTTGAGATTTCACTGTACAATTAAGTGTAGTAGCCTAACTTTTGTATCATATTTGCATTCCGCTTCTAATGGCAATAAAAATAATATAGTTGATTTCTCCTTCCAATGTGCAATCAATTCCTTTTTTAAAGTATATTACAATGTCATTTGTGATACGAGATATTTTGACAATGAAGCGGCCACTATCATCTTTAGGAGACACTCAACATCTCAACATGTACAGTGTCCTGCAGGGAGACTTGTAAATTTCAAGTGGCCCATTACTTTATTATTAAAGTGTACATCGGAGGATAATTGACTTTGCTGTGAGGGGTTTTGTAGAGTTTGCAAAATGGTATCATATTCTTCTTATTAGGTGCACGTAGTAGGAATGTGTAAGTATACAGCTGCTGGCTTCTGAATTAGGTATTGACATCACAAGGTTTTGTTTAGAGAGGAACCAGATTGCAAATGACTGGTTGTTGGTATTTTATTCAAAGCAGTTTGCAATAAAGCCATTAACTCTTTTGCAGTCCAGCATTAGCACATCTTTTATTTGCAACTCAAGTACCAAAGGTGATGAATGTCACAAAGGTTACCTTACCTCCATAGTTAGGGGTAGTATGTCTTCCTTTAAACCTTCCTTTTTGAATCTCAGTTTGTGGTGAGCAACACAATTTAGGCTTTTCCCCAGGATTTTCCCTTATTCACTTTACACAAAGTTGGGTAACTTAACTTACTGGGCCCAAGGCTCATTTACGCATCATTTCATCCATTGTCTACAGATCAGTGTGTTAAAAAGCAGTTAAACAACCACAAAAGAAGAGGACAAAATGGAAAGAAAAAGAGGGCCACACAGTGGACATAGAGATTGGTGGGACATTGCTAGTCTTCAGCAGGTGTTCAATGAGCACGTTAGTCATTTTATTGCTTATGGGGACTCCCACTATTGAACAGCTAGACCATTTGTTCACATCATTTCATCTTTATTCAGTGTTGCTTTTCCTTACAGAGTTGAAAACAGGAAACTGTTTATAGGTGCATTCATTTTTTACTTTCTGTGGCATCCACTTATATTAGTAGAGGAAGTAGTATTGCAGTCAACCCAAAAATTTAATATTGACATTTCCGTGGAAATACATGCTTTCCAAGAGAGAGAGAGAGAGAGTGTGTGCGGGGGATTGTGTAAATATCAAACTTGATATTTAAGTTCAGCATTTTTCAAGTAAGCAACATAAAGATTTTCAAGAAAATTACCCATCCTAAACTACCGTGTATATGGGAAAATGTGTTATTTTTTCCAAATGGCTACAAATTTTGATTAGAATATCATCTGTTATTATATGTATCATTTTTTGTCAATAGTCCCTTTCATTCTGAACAAGTTTTTTATAATTTTGTATAACTGGTAAATCATTAAACATAGACAAAACTTTACAAAGATACAGATCTCGTGAAAACACACAATTTATTTCAAATGCATTTTTTGTCTTTAACCTTTTCCAAGATATTCATTGCTATTTGTATTTTCCAGTATTTTTATCATACATTTTTTGAAGTGCTAATTCACCATTCATTTGTTTTTTACACTGTCTTGCCAAGAGCGGAATTTCAAAGCTAGCATTTAGCGACCTGCTTTCTAAAGAATAGACTATCGCTTTAGCCTCTTGTACCTATAATGAAATGGTAATAAAATAATTTTTGCAAACATTTATCTCAATTAAGATGAAGCAGATAGAAAAATAAGCATTTATAAGAATAGTGTGTAGAAGAGAGATAAAGATAAATGATAGTAGGTAGAGAAAGTCAAGTGAGTGTAACACCTCAATGTATTATCCTGCAGTGAACAGTGCTCTTAAGACAGAATGTATCACACAGCATGCGATACTATAACAAGCACATCATTTATGATGCTGCACAGTTACAATAAATATTATGGAGTGAAGCATAATGTAAACCAGAAACAAAAAACTGAGGTATTAAGCCACTTTTATAAGAGCTATTTTTTTTCAACCTTCAATGGATCATAACAGAAAGACAAATGTGCATCACAATATGGTTTTATTTACCAGAAGTCAAGTACAGTCACAGCTACTTTTCCACATGGTCACTGAAGACTGACTGACTGAAGATTAAGGCATTTGACATATTGATAGATTGGTTTTCCAATACCCTCTTCATAGAAGGTTGCCGCCGGCATATGGAGATAGGTCTTCATGGCGTCTTGAAGTTCTCTGTTAATGCAGAAGCGCTGTCCTCCCAGACCTTTCTTTGGCTGCTGAAAAAGATGAAAGTCACTTGTTGCTTGATCTGGGCTGTATGCCGGGTGATTGAACACTTCCGTATGAAACTGAGTAAGCAGCTGTTGGGTTACCGCAACAGTATGCGATTTTTGCATTGTCATGAATCAAAACAATTCCAAATGATGCAGTATCTCTTCTTTTATTTTGAATGGCTCTCTGCAGGCGACATAATGTCTGACAGTACACATTTGCAGTGATTGTAGTCCTTGGCTCCATAAACTCCATGAGCAATACACCTTTCTGATCCTAGAAAACAGTAGTCATGGTCTTCCTGTTGCTGAAAGTTTATTTGAACTTTTTTATTTTTTGGGGGGAGAGTTTGTGTGCATCCATTGTTTGGATTGTTCTTTTGATTGTGGATTGTTGTGTGGAATCTATGTTTCATCCCATTATCACAATGGAGTTCAAAACTCTTTCCCATTATCAGCATAACGTATGAGAAAGGATAGGGCTGATGCCATGTACTGTGCTTTGTGGTTCTCAAACAGCCTTTTTTGGAACCCAGAATGCACAAAGTTTTCGATAGCCTAGGTGTTCTGCAACAATCATGTACAGAACTGACCTTGAAATGTCCAGAAAATCCAGAGAGAATTCACTGATGATAAACCTCTGTCTCTCTCGAACTCGCTCAACAAGGTCTTACTAGCAACAGACTCGCATCCTTGTCCACCTTTATCATGAACATCAGTTCAGCCTTTAAATTTCCTACACCATTCACGCACAACACCCTCACTCATACAGTTTGCACTGTAAACATGACTCATTTTGCAATGAATTTCTGCTGCACTATTCCCTTCTGCCTGTAGAAAACGAATGACACTTTGCAACTCACACTTGTTGGGAGAATCAATGATACCAACCATGTTGAAGTGCCTATAGCTTGGCTCCAACTGATGTATTGAATTTGGCCTTGGCGGACTTTATGGTGGGGTAGTAATCTCAGTGTGCAGATCCACCTCTGTATGCCAGTCTGGTCACGTAGCAGAGCGATTGGAGGTTAAAAAAAATAGCCCTTGTATTTGTAGGATGTACCTGGAAACACATACATGTATTTGCATATTATGTCGCATGATAATAATATATAATTTATTATTGCATGAAGCTTGAGTGTTTAAGAATGAAAGTTTAATTCCTTTTTACTTTCTTTATATCATGTACATTAGGGATGTGAGAAACAGTTATTTTTGAGTAACAGTTATAACTGTTGCAGTTACAGTGTGTTAACGGTTATATGTAATAATGGTTACCAGTAACAATTAAGTTATTTGTTTTTATGGTTATCACGTTTGCAATTACATTACATTAATGGTTACCAGCAGCAATTAGTTGTAACTACTTTTCAATATGAACGATGTCGATACAGACCTACTGTGTTATTTTGATGCAATCTGATCTCTAGCTGTGTCAATACTTTGATTACTATGGTCGTTTATAATTGCAAAATGTATTTGCACTTATTTCTACATTCCTATGAGCATGCGCGCGCCCATACCCACGCACACACGCATGCACAAAAAGAAAAGAATTATTCTTCCGTGTTGCTTTCTATTGACTAAGCTACATGCATGTAAGTGCACCTCTCAGCATGTGCAGATGGGAACAGCCATGAGTAAATGAACAATCATTACATTCATGTAAAGCGAGGTAGGAAGCATGCAGTTGTATGATATTAATAAATACTATTCAACTTACAATTATGTGTGTTTGATAATGAGGTAGCTCTTTCAACTTTGAAGTTTGATTCAGGAAACTGAATTAACCCTGTTGTATATCTGTATGCAAAAGATTGGAAACACACACCTTCACACGTGTTTTTTGAATTAAAAAATTGGAGAAATTTCATGTTTCTTTAAGCAATCTTAGAGAGCAGACTAGAAATTGTGCAACTATAGATCTTGATTCACCACTTTAAAATTTATGTACCATTGTTTGAGGTTAGCACGCCATGTATATTTTGTTACTAAACAGCATTAATTGTGTATTAATACTCATCTACCAGCTATGTATGAAAATTCATAATCATATGTGAATAACCATCTTAATGCAATAATGCAGCTTTGTTGCCTGAGTGTTGACCAACCTGTCATTTGCGGCCTGTGACCTACATATATTTGAAGCAATAAGCAATGCGCTGTAATAAACAACTATGTACTTGCAACTCTGTTCCATGATGACTTGTTGTAAACAAGGTGAGGTAAGTAGTTCCCGATAAGCGAATTCAATACACATACAGTCAATGATGTCACCCAGGCTCGGCAACAATCTTCAGTAACTGTTAACGAGATAAATAATTGTCTTCATTACTTTGATAAACGTTATTGGGTAATTAGTTACTCTGTATATGCTACTTTGGTAGCTGTTGCTGCATAACTAGTTACTTTGTAATCATTAGTTTGGTAACCGTTATATTAAGGCAACCATTACAATGTAACCTTACATTATTTTCTGCCCATCCCTAACATATATAGAAGGTATTGCACTCCACCCAAAAAATTTGATACCAAGATTTCAGCAGAAATACATCTTTTGAGGCTCCTTTTATCCAAAAAGAGTTTTTAGAAAAAGGTGTGTACATGTGTTGTGTCCATGTGTGTGTCTGTGAACAGCATAACTCAAAAACTAAAAGTCGGATAAATACCAAACTTGGTATTTAAGTTCAGTATCTTCCAAAGATGCAACATGAAGATTTTCAAGAAAATTCCCCCCAAACTACTCTTTACATGAACAATATTTCAAAAGTTTCTTTTTACTCAAAAATAGCTCAAATGATTTTGATTAAAATACCATATATTAAAGATATGTACATGACAAATTACATATTTTGAATTTTCTGGGAATAACCTGTGAAGTCCTCTTTATTTGGAAGGTATTTTGTTTGCATTGTATAACTCGTTTACATTAAGCAATAGGTTAAAATGTACTGCACAAAAAAATGTAGATTCTATATTTGTTATTAATGGTTTGAATTGTTCAATACTTTGTCATTCTTTTTAAGTCCTTTTGATTTTAGGTTGTTTCTCCAGATTGCATAGAAAGAGAAATGGAATTTTAAGGCCAGCATATAGTATCAAGTTCTTAAACATTTAACTATTGCTGTTCCCTTTGTATCCATAACAAAATTTTTAATGTAGGTATTTCAGCAAAGTTTATCTTGATTAAAATGAAGTAGATAAAAAAAAAAAAAAGAAAAAAAAAAAGAAAAAAAAAAGCTTTTTAAGGATAGTTTGTACACCCACTAATAAATGATAGAAGGTAGAGAAAGTCATGTAAATTTAACACATCAGATGTTTTTAAAATTCTGATCATCTTTGGATTGTCAAGTAGTTTCATGCAATACAAACTAATTTATACTAACATATAGCTTAAACATATGTTATTTTAATCAGGAGTCGCTGCCGAGAAGCGAGAGGAGACGGACGTGTGTGACGAGCTCTAGCGCGGATAAAAAATGGGAGTACAGTTGGAAGCTTATAGAGCCAGAATAGGCTTATTTAATGGTATTCTTTGGGAAGAAAGTGTTTGGGAGAGTTAAATGCAACGGTGGAGTGGTATGTGTTGGTGATAATTGTTATATTAGTGATTGGAGGAGTGGAACTAAACCTAGGACCGGAAATGGAACAAATTATGGAAATGTTGAAAGGTATTGCAGAAGAAATATCAAACCTCAAAGGAATGGAGAAGAGAATTGAGGATAAAATAATAAGGCAATTCGACGCGATAAAATCAATATGGGCGAGTTTCGAGCACGAGGTGAATAAGGAATTTATAGAATGTATTAGACGAATGTTACGGTTGGAGAGAGCCGAAGAAAGGAGGAGTAGAATGAATGTTATAATATTTGGAATTGAGGAAACAAGAGGAAAAAGAATCAGGGAGCAAGTGGAGGAAATTTTTCAAGATAAATTAGAAATAAAGTTGGGCGGCTGGGAAATAATAGACATTTTTAGAGTGGGAAGAACAGGTACTAACCCAAGACCGGTAATAGTCAAGTTGGCAATGATGAAAATAAAATGGACAATTTTAAGTAGTGCTAAAAAACTAAAAGAGACAAGATTATTTGTGGAACAAGATTATGGAAAAAAAGAGAGAGAATTAAGAAGTGTATTAATAAGAGAGATGAAAAAGGCTAGAGCTAGAGGAGACAAGGCGTACTTACGAGGATTAGACCTTTGGATCAATGATAGAAAACAGGATATCCACCAAATAAGTTGGAGTGATTCTTCAGAAAATTCACGAACGAGTACAGGAAGAAGAAGCCAGGGAAAAGAAAAGGAATGGGGAAAGTAGCTTTGATGGAGAGACAAGGCGAAGGGAGTTGATGACGTCACCAGGCAAGCAAGATGGACTGGAAAAACAGCTGAGAGAGGATTCACAAAGGCTGCCAGTGGAGATAGTCACGGGACCAAGCGAAATGGACGAGACGGAGCCCAACATATTCTCTTCACCAGCAGGAAGCATCATACAGGTGGAAAAGGGAACGCAAGGCCAAAAACTTGTGGATAGATTTCCATTGACAAGAAGCAAGGCCAAATTACAGCAATTCAGGTTTGAGAGGAAGAGTTTGGTATAGCAAAAGGCATTGGGGGTTATATTCTGGAATGTACAAGGATTGTTTGAAAAGTTAAAGAATAGAGAAATAATGCAGATCTTAAGATTAGGTGATGTGATAGGGGTGGTAGAGACTTGGTTGGCAAACGACTTTCATGTGGAAATAAGCGACTTTGAGTTCTACGGTAAAAGTGGAACAAAGAAGAGCGTAGGAGGATGAATGTCAGGTGGGTTAGGGATATTTGTGAGGAAAGATTTGAAGTGCAAAGTGAAAGTGTGTAAAAATTTGGGAGAAAATTTGGTGTTGTGGTGCGTATTAAGTGTAACAGGGGAGAAGAAACAGATATGTCTTGCAGTGGTATATAACCCACCAAGTGCCTCAGATTTTTATAATCCAAACTTATTCAATTTAATTGGACAGGATATTGAGGAGTTATCAAACAGATATTTGGACAGTAGCTTTATGATAAAGGGTGATTTCAATGCCAGAGTAGGAGTAAGTCAAATAAAGCTAATAGATCCTGAGTATGAATTAATGGGAGGAGAAAAAGAGATGGTAAGAAGAATGAGTAAAGATAAAGTAATGAATGGTGAAGGAAAAAAGCTGGTGGAATTTTGTGAGGAGTTCAATATGGAGATGTGTAATGGGGTAAAAGGGAAAGATGAAATGGGGGAATTTACCTGTGTCAATTATAATAGTCAGAGTGTGGTTGACTATATGTTATACTCAATAGTCTTAGATATAAATATTGCAGATTTTGAAGTCTTGAATACATATGTTCTAGTAATCATTTCCCATTGAGGCTAAGTTTTATAAGTGCATATAAGAATGAACTAAAACGAGAACGTAAAGGAGGAGTTAAAATTGATAAATATAAATGGAGGGGTGAGGAGGCAGAAGTTTTTATGAAGGAATTAGGGTCAGACATAGGGGTAATAAGGGAGAAAGAGGTAGAAGAACTGCTGAAAGAAAATAAAACGGATGAAGCAGTTTTAAAGGTAGAAATGTTAATAAAATATGCAGCTGTAAGGATGAAAGTGAAAGATTGTATAGATAGGAAACAGAAGGGATGGTATGATGAAGAAAGTAGGAGGGCAAAACAAAGAATTTTAGGGGAATTAAGAAGGTGGAGGCAGGAAGAAGGGCAAAAGGAAAGAGGAGTTTTTGATTGCAAGATGGGGATACAGAAACTTGTTGGAAGTAAAGAGGAGAGAATGGGCCGGGAAGATGAGTATAAAGTTGTATGAGGCAGCAAAAGCAAATAATAGCAAAACAATATGGATGTTAGTGAAAAGAATGTATAAGGTTAGATCAAGAGAAAATAATATAAGTGCGGAAGAATGGTTCAAGTATTATAAAAATTTCCTAGGAGGGCAACATGATAACCAAACAATTTGGGTAATGGAAAATAACAATTATGTTGAGCAATTGGATAAGCCGATAGATGTAGGGGAAGTGAGGGAACAAATTAATAGAGTGAAAAGGGACAAAGCATGCGGTATTGATGGCATACCAGGGGAGTTTTGGAAAGCTAGGAGTCTAAATGAAAATCGATTAGAATTGCTGGTTAGGATATTAAATGCAATCTTGGAAGGGGGGAAGGTTCCTAGGAGTTGGAAAACTGCAGTAGTGGTGCCAATATTTAAGAATAAAGGGGAGGTGGATAACCCAGAAGATTATAGGGGGATTGGTTTGTTATCAGTGTTAGGTAAAGTTTATACAGGGGTTTTGGCTGAAAGAGTGCAAAGTTGGGCAGAGCAAGAGCGAAAAGTATCTGATCTACAGGTGGGATTTCAGAAAAACAAGAGAGCAATAGACAATATTTTTATAATATCTTCAATGGTAAATAAATATTTATCAAACAAAAGGGGAAGATTGTATATCTTATTTGTTGATATAGAAAAAGCTTTCGACACAATAAATAGGGAAGCCTTATGGACTAAATTGGGTATGAAAAGAATGAGTAACAATTGTATAAGAACAATACAAACAATATATGAAGATATTGATTTTTGTATAAGATTTGATAAAAATGTAAGGACGAAGGAGATTAAAAATTGTATAGGTTTAAGGCAAGGCTGCAAGTTAAGCCCTATATTATTTAATTTGTTCATTGACGATATTCTAGAGATAATTAAATTTGAAAATAGCCACTCTCCAATAATTGGGAATGAGGAGATACCAGGGTTACTATTCGCAGATGATTTGGTTGCAGGATCAATAACTACTGTGGGATTAAACAAAGTAATTGGAGCAATAGAGAGTTTTTGTAACAAGTGGAGTCTTAGGGTTAATACAAGCAAAACAAAAATAATGGATTTATTTAAAGGTGAGTCGGAATTGTTACACTAACATCACTTAAGTTTACTCACTCAACATGTTTCAGGAAACGGTTGTTCCCATCCTCAGAAGCTAATCCGACTGAGGATGGGAACAACCGTTTCCCGAAACATGTTGAGTGAGTAAACTTAAGTGATGTTAGTGTAACAATTCCGACTCATCTTTAAATAAATTCAATACACATCACTGTTTCTAGCTTCTTTTCAAATATAAAAAATAATGGTATTTAAAAAGGGTAATAAGTTGAGAAAGGACGAAAAATGGAGTTGGAAAGGTAAGGAAATTGAGGTTGTCAGAAATTTTGATTATCTGGGAGTAAGACTAAGTAGCAATGGTAGATGGGGAGAACAAAAGAAACAGGCTTTAACAAAAGGAAAAGTGGCAATGAAAGTTATTAGAGCATGTTTACATAAAATACCTGGGATGCACGTAAAATGGATAGAAAGAGTATATGGAGCAGTAGTTGAGGCAAAAATGCTGTATGGTGCAGAGATTTGGAGTATTGAGGAGGGGTGGGAACAGGTAAATAAAGTGCATAGGAGCTTTTGTAAATTAATTCGGGGTCTACCAAGAGCCTCACCTAATGGGGTTGCACAAATGGAGTTAGGGAGATTTGGTAGTAAGGCGAAAATTATTGAAAGAATAGTGAAATATTGGTTGAGAATTGAGGAATCAGAGAATAATAATATTTTAAAACAATGTTTGGAGGTGCAGCGCAAGTTAAATGAAGAGGATACTTGGTATAAGCGCCTAGAAGCAATTCTCAATGAAATAGGGTGTGGGGATATTTGGAAGTATAGACAATCATGGGAGAAGGGATGTTGGAAAAGAATTAGATTGAGGATTGAAGATATGGAAAGACAGGAAATAATTGGTAGTTTTAATTCAAAAAGATCATTACATGTATATACAGAGATTAAAAGGACATGGGAAAGAGAAAACTATGTTGATGTTTGTAATAAAATAGCAAGAGAAGGCTTTGCATGGGCTAGGTCAGGGGTGGTGAGGTTAAAAGGCATAGAAGAAGGAGAAAATGAAGGCAAATGCCCATTATGTAATAGCAAATGTAACGATTACTGGCATTTAATGTTAGAATGTGAAGGAACAATGAATATGAGGAAAAAATTACAAAGAAACAATTGGTCTAGATTACCAAATGAAGTTATAGGTAAAAGGTTGTTAAGAGTTAAATCCAAGGAAAGTTCATTTGAAATAGGAAAATATTTAGGTGTAGTGAGAAATAAATGGTTGAAAAAAATTAGAAATATGGAATAGAAAAAAAAAAAAATGTAGATTGTTGAATCATAAATTAAATAGGACCCAATGACTCAACAACCATGGTGTTGGATGTTTGCGGGCCTTTAGTAATGCAGCAAATTAGTGAAAAGGATATGCAAAGGGTAATGTGTAGAGATAAAATTATGTATTATAGAACTTATATGTGAATTAATTTATGTAACTAACGAAGTGAAATAAAATATCTATCTATCTACTAACATATAAATGTTAGTAGCAGAGTATTAAAACCATTCTGGAGTAGAGTATTTACTGGCCTATGCAAATCACTGGCATGTTTGGTATTGCAGTTATGCTCTTATGAAGCTATTGACTTTTTTTATTATAATTAATACTTTCATACTTTTGCAGCATGCTAAGAATACAGAGCCAGCGCCAGTCAAGAAAGATGGACAACCAAGCTACTGCATGCAGTTGCTTCACACTTTCCAAACCAAAGGTAAGTGGCGAACAAATTATAAAGCAAGCAAGATACACTTATGTGGACACAAACAGAATAAACTTTCATGTACTTCAACCATTTATTTTAGTAGAATAAATAAGCATAAATTATGTCAGCACGCTTTTAATCTATATTTTATTTCCACGATAATAACATTAACACTGGGTATGATTAATTTCTGGAATTCTACAGCTGAAGATTAGTTTTTAACAGCCACAGATGATGTTTGAACCATACAAATTGCAAGGATGCTCCAAAAGTGCTCAGCTTGACTAAGAAAACATAAGGTTTAAGCAGTGACCTTATAAATAATACATTTAGTTCAACCTTTTTTCCAACTTTTAGTACACTTAGTAACTCATTTGATGTGAAGCTATTAAGGTAAATGACTGGGTGAAGCTCCATCCTTCATTGTTTGGGAACAAAAGATTATTGCTGGGAGCCAGATCTGGAAGCACTTGCAAGTGCAGCTCTGCAGCAATAATCCCAGGCATGTGTGAAGGGACATTACTGTAATGGAAGAGAATTTTCTTTTTTTGCTAATTGTGGATGTTTAGCCTTTAATTGGTTCAGTAGTGAAGTGTAATATTCCCCGGTGATGGTTCTTCTCTTTTGGAAGTGGTCACCACGCCATAAGAATCCCAGAAAGTCATAGTAGCCATGACTTTTTTTTTGCAAATGGTACCATTTTTGCTTTCCTTGGTGCACTTTCACCTGTTGCCACCCACTGTCTGGACTGCTCCTTCGTCTCTAGCATGTAGTGATGAATGCTAACTGGAATTGCATTTAAACAAGTCTAAATATTTTTGAGAAATGTTCATTTGAATGCATTTTTGGTCCATTGTTAACAAATGTGGCAGCCATTAAGTGGAAAGCTTTCTCATACCCAAAACTTTGTGTAAAATACAGTGGAGATGGTCTGTAAAGGTCTTTGCAATGTCAGCTAACGAATTGGGGTTCATTGAGCCATTGTGAATTTTTGTCTTACAGTCTCATTGGTTGTAGTAGTTTTGCAGTGCCCTCAGTGCTCATCATGTATTATGCTGTACCTATTATGCTTTATTTAAGCAGCCCACTTTTTAACTGTAGAAAACAAATGGAAATAATTCTTAAATGTTGAATCTAACATTTTTTTGTATTTCTGTTGGGGTTAAACCCTCCAAAACGAAGAATTTTATCACAGCTACTACATCAGTTTTATCCATTTTGTGAAAAATGTTAATACTGGTATGTTTACACAATCTTCAAAAACAAGTGACAGTATAGTCACTGTATATACATAGAGTATATACATCTGAAACTTTATGGTGTGCCATTTAAAGGATGATACTTAACAAGTATCATCGTAATTTGGCTATCTTCTAACATCTCTAAGTCAGGCTGAGAACTTTTAGAATGTCCCTTGTATGAGCATTATCAAATTTGAAAGAGTCGCAAGAGAAAATAAATGAAGCCTATGAAGCAAAGCCTGAAAATCAAATTTTAGTTATGCGCAGTAATATAGTACCATACTCCAAGAATATTTAGTGTGAAAGTCAAGGACTTGAATTAGTCTAACATAGTGTGAAGAAAACCCAACCAACAGAAAATTCATGAATACAGCCCATAGGAATTAAATTATCTTTCAAGTGGTGTATATAAGAATAAAATGCTATAAACTAAAAGCCATAAGGCAGTAGTTTCCTCTTGCTTTTTGTATTAACAACTTTTAATGAAAGATTATTCATTTTTCAGATTTGAATACATTATATCCTGTTTTTTCTATAGGTCTTGGAATTCCACGGTATAGTTATGTAAGCAATGTAGATGATGGAACAGTGACAGCTCAAGTGGTTTTGCCTGACCTGCGGGCTTTTACTGGAAACCGTGCTTTCACTCGTGAGGAGGTATGTACTTTTCATTTTTGTGTTCAGCTTTTGAGCTTCTTTTATACTCCCTTTATCACTTGTTTTTAGCAGCTTTTATCACTTAATATGTATAGCTAATATTGTAGTGTTAAATACCCATTCTTACTACATACAGCACCACTTAATGACACATGAAATGAAATAATTGGGAAAAGAAATTTGGAAAGAAAACATCTGAGGCCTAGGTTTTTAAGGTACCTCCCCAACATTTACTAGATATGAAGTCTGAGGAAAACCTAGGAAGATCTCTCACAGACAATATCTCTCTCAATTTTACATTTTTTTTCTATATACAGACTTTTTCTCTCTGTCATTGTATTCTAGTAGTTGATTTCTCGTAACAGCATGGCCAGATGGGAGAAGAATTGAATTAGAAGGTGCAAAAACTGACACGGGACAAAAGCTAACTTTTACAGGAGACAATAAAATGTTCTTATTCCTGTTTGATTCCACTATATCTGATTTCTGTTAGTTCCTGGAGTAGGGAATTGAAAATAAGTTTTTAGTACGTGCTCTCTAAAACAGCAGCTTGTAGGACTGTTAGCACACTGAAAAATAGTACTACTTAGTCATCAAAGAAAACTTTAGCAACGTAATAAACAAAATCCAGATGGTAGTGTCCAGCCATACCAACCTAAACCAGGTTTCAAATGAAATATTTGATATAAAACAAGAAATGTAAGGTAACATTGCTTTTTATGTTAATCATAACCAGTCTTTAAATGTAATATATTCCTTTTCATGCTGCTGCCAAGATTTTTCTGGCAGCAGCTCTGATTCAGTGTTTCTGGCTTCGGATTGAAATTTCTTCAGGATTTTTACCTATATTTTCAGTCACAAGCTTGTTGTTTAGAAACGGGTGCTCAGAAAAAGCACTGCCATCTACATTTGCATGTCATATTTTTATGGTCAATACTTTCTAGGAGGCATTGATATGGTTCATAACATAGGATTCGGGTTGCTGTGAGAATATGCCAACAAATGACTGACTATGCCTTTTGTATTTATACAGTACTTGCATTTATTTATTTTATTAGTAAATTTTAGTGAGCTTTTATTAAAAACTATTTATGTACCATATACACGAAAGCTTTAGCAGATTCATCCAATATTTCAGACTTGGCTTATGTCTCATCTGAAATAGTAAATTTATCTGCTCAAGCCTTACTTTGGATACTTGGTTACATAAATTAATAGCTATTTTATGATGCACATTCTGCAAATTATGATTTTCCTGAGTGGTTGGTTACACATTTTTTATCTATTTACTTTTTTATTTTGTTTATGGTCACTCTTTAACTGCTATGGTTCTTAGTGTCTCATTCTATATTGGGCATGAAAGTCCGGAAATTTTGCTCAGAGGCCTCTTTATCAGACTTGAGGTCTTTTACGTGCTGTAAATCTAATACATTGGACCGCCGGCTTTACTTCCCTTTGAAGGAAGGCATGATAAGGATTTTTATGCCTGAAAAATCCATTGCCCTCTGCTGGGTTTGAACCTGCAACCTCATGAACTAGAAGCTAGCATGGTACCCCCAGACCATGAAGGACATTGGTTACACATCTTTATTGTCAAAAATAGTAATGATTTAGTATCATTTTCCAATTGAAATGGGTATATAACGATACAGTAGCTCAAACTTAAGATCTTTTCTTCTTCTTCACTCATTGTCGCTTATGTCAGATTAAAGATGTACTGCAACATTCAACTAGGCCCGTTTTTGCATCTTTCCAAGGATTCTGGGTTGCTTTTTGTCCACATACTGTACCATGACAATCACCTTTTTTGCACAGTATTGTGTGTTTATCTCCGTAGAGTTGATATTCAGTTTAAGTAGAAATGGCAAAAAGATGTCACATGTCACTTTTTTTGCATCTTCCAATTCTATTGGTTTTCTCTGGTAGAAGACCTGATGCTGAGTTTAAAATATTGAATGAATAGGATATGTTGCTGTTAATCAACATATAGCATTGTTTCTATTGGAAGTAAAAGGGAAATGTATATTTAAACATTTCATTTCTCATTACAAACTTTGTAACATAACCTCACTTAATGTTGACTATACCCCCCGCCTTTGAATCTTTACACTTGACAGTTCATGTGGCTTCACGTAACGTTGCCTATATTGTGGCTGCGACATTGCCAGAATGGTTAGTAAACAACAACAGCTGATTGTTCTCCTTTCTATCGCGTATAAGCCGCATACAAAACGTGTACGTAAGTGGCGAACGTCGTTGAATAATAACTATTTCGTATTATTATTATTATTATTGCTAATTGAAAATAACTCAGCATAAACATTGCAACGTATGTAGAATAAATTAGCACTTTTGAAAATATAGGAACAAAATAATGCAAACGTGCCTGCTACAGTGAGGAGAAATAAAACAAATTATAAGCTGCAATAACAAAGTTATTTTCACTCACGCTGTATTCTGGATAGTTCAGGAATTTGGTCCTCTTTTTCTTGGGCTTTCACTTCCTTGTGATTAGTTCAAGAGCTGCTGCAGTTTGTTGTATGGCTTTATCAGCAGGAATAGAGGGATACCCATGAACCTTCATGTACTCCTCCTGTTCAAAGAATTCCTGGATCCTTCTTAACAGTTCCAATGCCTGGCTATTAAGTGGCACATCTCGATGCAAAAGATTATCACTTTGTGAAACATCACTTGGTAATCGGGTTGTTTTTGAGGCATTGTCGCACTTCAAATCTTGTATAAATAATATGAATGAAATATATATAAAAAAGATAAATAAATAAATAAATATATATAAATATATATATATAAATATAAATATATATATATATAAATATATATATATATAAATATATATATATATATATATATATATATATATGTGTGTGTGTGTGTATTTATGAACAAACAACCATAACCACAAATATAATTAATAATGAACAATATTAGCTTGCAAAGAACAACTCGGCGCACGTGCTAGAGTTTCACAAACTGAAACACGTGGATGGAAATTGCTACATCCGGCAACAGAGCTGCTTTCAGTTCTGCTTCCACTATGTCATAGACCACCTGAAATGCTGCCTTGTGATTGGTTTAGGAAGTCTAACGGTTAAAGCTTTTCATTGTTTTTTATGCAAGTGTACCAACTTAATCACTAGCTGTCAAGTGCAACATTTCAACAGCGGGGGTATACATATCAGGGATTAACAGAAACTATCAAGCCAGAGAGAGTATGCTTTTATGCCCTGTTGCCAACCATCAAAACATTCTGTGGAAGACAGTGGTATACTCCATTGTTCATCTGTCCAATAAATCTTAAAACTTGTCCATAGGTAGCAGTAAGACACAACCACTGCTGCCGGAAGTTACCTCAACTGGTCAGGGACAGGTGACATTGCCATTTATCGCAAGCACATGGAATGTGCGCTAGGACTAGGTTTGTACAAAGGCGATTGCGTTGCACCTTTTAATGAAATAACTGCATTGTAGAGGAGTATTATTATTATATTATGGGTTACAATCATATCGGATCAACACAAAGATGATAGCAAAGGATAGAAATGGACATGTAATTATCACCCTAAACTAGTATGTTAACGAAAGAGATGAGACAGAGATTGGAATAAGAGTCCTCCATTTAATTTCTCCTCTTTAAAATATCCTATAATAGGCATATTATTTCCTGCACCTGTCCTTTAATTGGTATTCCTTTACCAAATAGTTTTACTTGGTTCCTGAGAATACTCAGTTTTTGTTTTGGCTGTGCAGTCTTTGTCATTATTCTTAGTCATGATTAAAGATCATTATATGTATTTATAAAGTTGTAAAATTCACAACACACATCCTGCAAGGTATTAATCATGCAAATGGGATGATGCAAACATTCTTCTCACTGTACACAAACTTCTAAAAGCTCACAGCAAGAGTTAAAGAAAAGTATTCTTTGTTTAGAATGCAACAACAGCATATATAATAAAGCATGAAGCCTGTGTCACTAACCGATGCAGGCCAGGCACATACGAATCGTGTGTTATATATTGGCAATGCCATAGTGGCATACAAGTTGCTATAGAAATGTCTTAACTCTAATTGGTTCATCTACATGTTGCTGTGATGCTTCAATTCCTTCTCATCATTTTAAAGATTTGAGCCATGTGTTGAGGAAATGCCAATTAATTTCTTAACATGTGAGGACTTTAAACTGTGAACTATTTATATACGTTTACTTAGTTGCTTTAAAGATTAAAATTGAATTGATACATACTTAATGAATCTGCCTAGTCTGTGATTATCAGAACATCATTTGCAATACTTGCGTTGTAGAATGTGAACTAACAAGGCTAAAAAGCAAAAATATTTTCCATCAATGAAGAAATCAACATTTTAAATCAAAGTGATGCAAATATTGGATCACTTGTGGACTTGGCTTCATTACTCTGTATATCCGTTTCTATTTTTATCACAATTATTAAAATCGCGTTGAAATTGAAGAAGCATATATGCTTGGAGGTGATTTTACAAAATGCAAATCATTAAATCAGTCTCTTCTGCAAGAATAAGAATCTGTCCTTGGATTGAGGTTCAAGCAAGCCCACACAAAAAAGCATAACTGTGGATGGAAGTATGCTATGAGAGAAAGCTTTGTATTTAATGCTCTACTTGGATCAGTGAGTTAAAGGTTTTGAATGGAGGCACTGACCAATTAAAAAAATGCCACATCATTGTATATTATAAAAAAAATCTGATGTGTTACACTCACATGACTTTCTCTACTCTTGTACAAACTATTTTTACAAACGCTTATTCTCCATATGCTTCATGTTAATCGAGATATTGAGATGTTAATCTTATTGCTAATTATCTTGTAGATGCAAGGCGAATATGGTAGGTTTTAAGCGATAGTCAAATATTTTAAGCGCTGGCGCATTCCATTCTCTTTGCATGTCAAGGACATAAAAAAATGAATGACTAATTTCAGAAAAAGTATAAATATTGGTAAATTTAAGGGAATAACAAGTAATATCTCGAAAACGGTTCACTCAACAAAAAAAATGTATATGACATAAATTGTGTATTTTAATGCGATCTACTTTTTTGTGTAGCAAAATTTTGTCTATCTCTTATGGTTTACCAGTTATGCAAAAGTCGTTCACAATGAAGAATACTTTTGGAGACATTCCCAGAAAATTCTAGATATACATTTCATTTCTCATGACAATATCTTAAACATATGATATTTTAATCAAAATCGTTAGAGCCATTTTTGAGAATATTAAAATTTTCGAAAAATGTTCCATGTAAAGGGTAGTCTGGGGTGGGGGGAATTTTCTTGAAAACCTTCGTGTCGCATCTGTGGAAGATACTGAACCTAAATACCAAGTTTGGTGTTTATCCGACTGTTCGTTTCTGAGTTATGCTGTTCATAGACACACAGACACACACACGGACATGTTTCCAAAAATGTTTTTTTGGATTCAGGGGGTCTCAAAACATGTATTTCTGGTGAAATCTTGGTATCGAATTTTTGGGTGGAATACAATACTTCCCCTACTTACTATACATAGTAGAGAAAGTAAAACGTCTTGTTGGGTGAAAGCGCAAGTGTGCATTGAAACTTTTGGAAGATTGGAAAGCCTTAGTTCTTTTGAAAGTAGAGGGGTACAAGCTGAAAAATATGTATATTGTTGATGAAAAACAAGTTTTATAAGTACAGCCTCAGAAGACACTCACATTCAAAAGGTGAGTTGCAAAGATTTACAGTTTTGCTATGTTGTAATGCTGAAGGAAGTGATTAATTGCCACAATTGGTTCATTGGTAGAGCCAAGAAATCTCACTGTTTCAAAAATGTCAAGCCTCTGGCAACACTCTGCAAGAGTAACTGCAATTTATGGATGGCTGTATAGTTATCTTTGAAAACTCTCTGCTGCAGCTTCACAGGAAGACGGGGTCTCAATATCTTTCTTCCTCCCTCCCTCCCTCCCTCCCTCCCTCCCTCCCTCCCTCCCTCCCTCCCTCCCTCCCTCCCTCCCTTCAAGAATGTTGTGTCCACTTTAAGAAATGTAAGACTTGTTTTCTTCCTAGCAAACTGCATAAGTAAGCAGCAACTACTGGATTCGAACATAAATAAGTGTTCATTACAATAGTTGATAATGGAGTGATGGATGTAGCAAAAATAAAGATAAGTATGCATTAGCAATGAACTTCAATGCAGAAGCATGGCATTCTGTAACTCCATCCCAATTCAGAACTGCTTCAACATTGTAGTTTCTCTGTAGAGGGTCCTGAATAAGGAGTGAATGATTTGGAGAAGTCAGCTTGGGAAATAGCCAACTCCAGTGAAGCAAATTTCAATGACCATGTCAATTGTGATATTCATCTCTCAATATGTGAAGACTGACCAAGTTTAATGGACAGCAGATTCATCTACCACAGGAAAGAATCTTGATGAGGAAGACAGACTTGAACCAGAAAAGGCCACATTTGATGTGCCTTTAAATGGCTTGGAAGCAGTAAGAAAATATCTCCAGTTGTTTGATATGGACAATGAACGTTTAAATGTATTCGGCAAACTAGAAAATGAAATGAAATTTTAACAGACTTAAATCTGCAGAGACAATGAAACAAATTTCCAACTTGAACTGGCTGAAAAAAATAATTTCCTATATATAGGTGCATTCACCTGTTTACGTGTTCCTTCTTTATGCACTTTTTATACACGTATACATATATTGTATAATATGTTAATTTGGATATAACTACACATGTGAACATTTTTCAGAAGTTTGCAGAGAAATGTAAAATAGGGGTTTTCACTGTAGAGACATAGATGAAAGATGCACTTTATTTTTATTTGAATATACTTAGTAGAATACTTAAATTATAGCTTTGTTTATGCTTCCATAAATTCAATGACATGATGCGAAGTTCTGATACTAGGTATTAAAGACTTAATAGTGTATCATACAGGTAGATCCAGGTGGCCATATCAGAGTTGCTGAATCAAATCTGGCCTTTGCACCATTCAGATGGAAGTTTGAGCATCCATCAATTTATGAAGTATCTATTGAGGTGAAACTGCTATAACATGGAGATAAAATTGTAACATTCTAAACGCTGTCAACAGCACAGTCTGCAATACCATCTTTACCCTGAATGTTACACATTTGTTTTCAGAGTTCATTTTTTCAACACCAGATTTTCTGTCAGTATTGAGGGAAGTTTTAGAAGTATCTTTGACATGGGTGGCTGAAGACGTTAGGACACGGACTCGTGAACTAGAGGTCCACGGCTCAAATCCCACCATGACTTCCTCCCTGTCTGAGGTTTTTGGTTTTTGTTATTCCTCATAACTGGTATGGAGAGGTACCCTAAACTTAGCCCTGGAACATTTCTTTCCCAAATACAATTTCATTTCTTGTATCATCAGTGTCCACTGCCTGTGGTGCCATATGTGGTAAGAACAAGCCTTAAACACTACCAAAAATAATTAGTGTAAGCATCTAGTGAATTTTCCTTTGTTCTTCTGCTTCTCATTTTGCACTCTTTTAAGCCTACTGTAAGAAATTCAAGGATAATTACCCTAAGATCACAAAGAGCCTGAAATGGCCACTCAGGAGCATTAATTGATGGCTGTCATCAACAGCCTTAAACAATCTATACCAGGGATATGGTATTACATATACTGGGTCATTGAAGGAGCGGTTTACCCTCCTAACTTGTTCAAAATTTCAGTAGGTTTTGACCACAACAAGCTAGATTATGAAGGTTGTTCAGTGAATGCAACATCTCTCATTGTTTAAAATAGAGAGTTGAGGGTTGTTACACTACATCACTATGCTATTCTTACTTGAACGCGTTTCGGGAGACGGCTTGTTCCCATCGTCAGCATTTTCTCTCAACTGATTTTTGCTGGTCATCGTCTGGGGGATGTGTGTGGTTTGTGGTGTTCTCTGGTGCTGGGCTGATGAACCTCCAAAGGCTGTTGGGTGGCGGCAGTTCGAAATTCATTAGGTGATTCCTGTGTTTGACAATATGTATTTTTTCCCAGATGTCCAATTCATTGCTGCTGTTGATCGGTTTTAAGAGTTTTATGTTTGGAGTGATATCATGGTTTGAAGACCAGAAATGATGTGCTACTGCTGATTTATCTTGCTGCTTTTGGTAAATGCATCTCATATGCTCTTTAAGTCTTATTTCAAGATTTCTTTTAGTTCTTCCTATGTATACCAGGTTACATTCATTACAATCAATTTGATATATACCAGCTGATTTATCGTTGGGGATAGGATCTTTTGTTCTGTTGCATAGTAGTTTCTGTATATTGTGGTTATTCTGTGGAGACAGGGTGATGTTGTATTTTTTGAAAATCCTTTGAAATTTATGATGTGTCCAAGGGTGATAAGTGAATTTTCTATATGCTTGCGGTTTTTGTTGTCTGAGTAACGTAGTCATTTGTTGGATGTATTTCTGTCTTTCAAACCTTTTTATCTTCTTATCTATTGTTTTTTTCTGGTATCCATTCATAGTGGCTATGTTGATAATGTGTTGGTATTCTTTCTGGTATTCTTCTTTCTCCATTGGTATATGTACTAACCTGTTTGTAATACTATTTAAAATTGCATGTTTGTGGCTTGTAGGATTGTAGCTATTGTTTTTAATATAGTTTTCCGTGTGCGTTGGTTTTCTGTAAATGCCGAACGTTAGTTTGTTGTGTGCATTATTTCTGATGATCCTGATGTCTAGGTAAGGTAATTGGCCATTTTCTTCTTTTTCCATTGTGAATTTTATAGATCTTTTTTGTAAATTTAATAATTTCAAAGCATCTTCTGAAAGTTTTTTTGGAACAATAGCAAAAATATCATCTACATACCTATACCAGGTTTTGAATAGATGTGGGAAAGATTTAGTAATATGGCATTCAAAATGGCTCATATATAGTTCTGCTAAAAATGGTGAAAGGGGGTTTCCCATAGTTAGGCCTGAGGTTTGTTTAAAGATTTTGTGATGGAATGAAAAGAAATTCTGGTCCAGACATAATTTTGTTAGTTTCAGGTAATCTTCTGTTTGTGCTCTAGGTGTGCCATTGTTTAATATCCAATTTTCTAGGAGTGGTAATAATTCTTCTTTTGGTATGCTTGGGAAGAGTGCAGTGACATCAAATGATACCATCATGTCTGTGGGTGATATATTAATATTTGAAAGGTGACTGGTTAATTCCAAAGAATTTTTTATGCTAAGACTTTTGAACATAGGCATGGAGTTAAAGGTATTTGAAAGCCATTTTGCTAGTTTATATGTGGGAGAGTTTATGTTATTCACTAGGGGCTCATTTTGTTGCCGAGTTTGTGTATTTTTGGTAGTGCATATAACCTAGGTATGATGGGAAAATCTGGTTTAATTCTGGATTTTTCGGCTTTTGTTAATGTTTTGGTTTCTATCAATGTGTTCTGGAATCCAGAATTAAACCAGATTTTCCCATCATACCTAGGTTATATGCACTACCAAAAATACACAAACTCGGCAATAAAATGAGGCCCATAGTGAATAACATAAACTCTCCCACATATAAACTAGCAAAATGGCTTTCAAATACCTTCAACTCCATGCCTATGTTCAAAAGTCTTAGCATAAAAAATTCTTTGGAATTAACCAGTCACCTTTCAAATATTAATATATCACCCACAGACATGATGGTATCATTTGATGTCACTGCACTCTTCCCAAGCATACCAAAAGAAGAATTATTACCACTCCTAGAAAATTGGATATTAAACAATGGCACACCTAGAGCACAAACAGAAGATTACCTGAAACTAACAAAATTATGTCTGGACCAGAATTTCTTTTCATTCCATCACAAAATCTTTAAACAAACCTCAGGCCTAACTATGGGAAACCCCCTTTCACCATTTTTAGCAGAACTATATATGAGCCATTTTGAATGCCATATTACTAAATCTTTCCCACATCTATTCAAAACCTGGTATAGGTATGTAGATGATATTTTTGCTATTGTTCCAAAAAAACTTTCAGAAGATGCTTTGAAATTATTAAATTTACAAAAAAGATCTATAAAATTCACAATGGAAAAAGAAGAAAATGGCCAATTACCTTACCTAGACATCAGGATCATCAGAAATAATGCACACAACAAACTAACGTTCGGCATTTACAGAAAACCAACGCACACGGAAAACTATATTAAAAACAATAGCTACAATCCTACAAGCCACAAACATGCAATTTTAAATAGTATTACAAACAGGTTAGTACATATACCAATGGAGAAAGAAGAATACCAGAAAGAATACCAACACATTATCAACATAGCCACTATGAATGGATACCAGAAAAAAACAATAGATAAGAAGATAAAAAGGTTTGAAAGACAGAAATACATCCAACAAATGACTACGTTACTCAGACAACAAAAACCGCAAGCATATAGAAAATTCACTTATCACCCTTGGACACATCATAAATTTCAAAGGATTTTCAAAAAATACAACATCACCCTGTCTCCACAGAATAACCACAATATACAGAAACTACTATGCAACAGAACAAAAGATCCTATCCCCAACGATAAATCAGCTGGTATATATCAAATTGATTGTAATGAATGTAACCTGGTATACATAGGAAGAACTAAAAGAAATCTTGAAATAAGACTTAAAGAGCATATGAGATGCATTTACCAAAAGCAGCAAGATAAATCAGCAGTAGCACATCATTTCTGGTCTTCAAACCATGATATCACTCCAAACATAAAACTCTTAAAACCGATCAACAGCAGCAATGAATTGGACATCTGGGAAAAAATACATATTGTCAAACACAGGAATCACCTAATGAATTTTGAACTGCCGCCACCCAACAGCCTTTGGAGGTTCATCCAGCCCAGCACCAGAGAACACCACAAACCACACACATCCCCCAGACGATGACCAGCAAAAATCAGTTGAGAGAAAATGCTGACGATGGGAACAAGCCGTCTCCCGAAACGCGTTCAAGTAAGAATAGCATAGTGATGTAGTGTAACGACCCTCAACTCTCTATTTTAAATTATGACACATCACTGTTACCAGCTTCTAAATCTTCAAAATTAGTTAATAATCTCTCATTGTGTCGTTGTTATGAACATAAAGCAGTGCTTCTGGTGAAGGAATCAACTTTTGATATCCCTGCATCATTCTTCACATTTGAAAAAGTATCGTTTTTACATTTTGTTGACCATTGTATTAGAATAACTTGGATTTACATATGTAAATGAACCTGAATGAATGAAAATTTTCTTTCTCAGGCTTCAGAGAGTGCAGCAAGACTTGCCTTCGGTCAGCTTTCACTTGATCCAGTTCAGAACAACACTCATTCTCACAAAACTCAACACAATCAGAATAGTAGTGGTGCAAATATAGGATTCATGGCTGGGAAGCCTGGTACAAATAAGCTTCCTGTTCCACCACAGCAGTGGTACAATCAGCAACACTATAGAGGCTATCACTTTAACAGACAAGGTAAGAATTCTACTTGCTTGATTTTAAGCTGGGATGGTTGAAATATTACTTCTGGAAAACTTAAAATACATAGAAATAAATGTATATAACTGAGTTTGCCATTGAGATTTGTCAAAGAAAGTATAGGAATCAGATACAACAGGTTTATAGCATGGTTAGTAGTGAAAGCCACATAACTAAGGCAGAATGAGCATTGGCATGAAAAGCCAAAGATGCATGGTTAGAATTTTGGCCATGCCATTTAATTTTTTTTAAAGTCTTATTCACCTGTCCATATTTGATGTACTCACATTCAGTGCAAATAAGGAAATTTTGGCTGGCCTTGCAGCTCAGCTGGTAGAGCACCTGCCTGCTGTGCAAAGGATCCCGGGTTCGATTCCCAGTGGGGTGGTGGGAATTTTTCTGTAGCCAAGGTTATTCCCTATCCTCCCCAGTGTCTGGAAGTATGAATGATAGCATTACCTAATGAAAAAACCCAAAGACAAGCAAATATGAGTTATGTTCCAAAGGAAATGCATGGAGAAAAAAAAAATCTACAAACTCAATAGGCATTATTGAGTAAGGAGTGAATGATTGAGAAGTCAGCTTGGGAAATGTTTAACTCCAGTAAAGCAAATTTCAATGACTAAAAACAGTTTCATAAAAAGATGGAAAGGAAACAATGAAAACAATATCACAGAAGCTAAAGTTCTGATTGGGTCAAAAACTTCCAGTGGGTTTTACGGTTGTCAGTGCACCCCCAAAACCATTCGCAAGTTTAAAACCATGTTTAAGTTTCTTTGCATTCTTTGTAACTTTCATTGCATTGTTGCACCATTATCATCATCATCTAAATTTGTGTAAATTTATACAATATCCATGTGCAATGCTATTTTAAATTTTATTTTAAGGATTTATGTTGTGTAAATTTCTTCCCTTTTTTTTATGTATGATTTATCATACTTTTCTTTTTTGAGTTATGCGATTCCTAAATACACAGACCTTTTTGACATCAAATTTTTGGGTGGAATACAATATTTCCTCTAATTATTGTAAGTACATAGTAGAGAAAGCAAAACAAAATGATTATGATATGATTTTCTTTAAGGTGCATTAACATACCAATAATTATGCAGATATAAATTACAGTACACTGGTAGTTATGAATTAGCTTGGAAAGTATGAGTGGAGTTGAGAAGGAAGAGAACACACTGATATCTGTTTTTCTCTCCTTATCCAGAAGCTGGGAATAGTAGACATCAGTTATCTTTCTTAGTGCAAGACTTTTCTGATAATGCTTGTCCATGATCTTCATTAGTGTAGCTCATTTTCCACAGGCTTTAGCATTTATTCCCCGAATGCTGCCAGCCTTTTCAATATTTCAGATGGTTGTATGCTTTCCTTAAAGAGAAATTCTATGATAATGGATTGAACAATGGAATATTTACCTTTTGCTCACTTACCATGCTACTGATTACATGCTTTGCTGTTATGACCAGTAAGGAAATATCCTCGTCAGAATATCCAGAGATCTTCATAACTCGGAGTTCAAGGCTACAAACCAATTCACTCTGCCTGAGCTTCTAGAGAAAAACTTTGGTTTACATCTTCTGTTTCAAAGAATTCACACATTGTTTTTAGTGGAAAGCTTTTAAATGCTTTTCCCATCGGAAACTTGGCTGATTCCCTTGCACCCTACAGTAACAGCAAGATTATTAATTATATTAATCCATAGTTTTTTCTTTGTAATGGATTAACGATTATGTTTTGAAAAGAATGTTTTTTGCAAACAGGAGATTGGTGGCGGGGAGCTGATATTGTTCAACGACAGTATAATCGTCAACAGCAGCCACCACATCAAGATCTGTCTCCAGTTGTCAGGCCTCAGCAGTTTACAGGTTATCCACAAATTTCACCACATCAGGTAATGGAAATTTCTTGATACTTACCCTTATAAATCTTATTAAGTGTCTCAACTTCTGAAAATATTATGTTTTTGTTTAACTTAACAGGTTGTACAAACAACATGATACCACTATCAAGAATGGTCTTTGAATTTGAATTCTTTAGGATAATATGTTCAGTAGCATATTAGCTTGAATATAAAATAATAGATGGTTTTTACCCTAAAATATACTAATGTTATATAGTTGCAACTTCACATTTGAGATTATGTTTATCAACGTATGTACGAGATGTGATCAAAAAGTTTCCAGAAAGACGTCATAAATACTACACAACAGTTTGTTTTGTTTAATCTGCACTGTCACCCTCGAAGTAGTCTCCTTGGGAGTAGATACACCTGTCCCAGCACTTCTGCCACTGCTGGAAGCACCTCTGGAAGTCCTCTTCTTTCAACATGTTCAGAGCCTTCTGCGATTCGCAATGGATGACATCAATGTCCTCAAAGCAGTGTCCTCGGTGCCGCATTTTAAGTCGCAGGAAAATAAAAAAGTCCACTGGTGCCAAATCTGGAGAATAGGCAGGAAGGGGAACAGTATTCATCCTATTTTTATCAAAAAATTGGCGAACAGAAAGGGCTTTGTGCGCAGGCGCATTGTCATGATGCAGGAACCAGTCACCACTCCTCCATTTCTCTGGCCGTTTGCGTCGAACATTCTCTCTTAATCTTTGCAGCACTTGTTTGTAGAACACTTGACTCACTGTTTGACCCTGTGGCACAAATTCCTTATGTACAATGCCTTTAATGTCAAAAAAACACAATCATCATTGACTTCACTTTGGATCGAACTTGTCTGGCCTTTTTCGGGCGTGGAGATGAACTCTTCCATTGTGAAGATTGTTGCTTCATTTCTGGATCGTACCCATAAATCCATGTTTCATCACCAGTAATAATTTTCTCCATAAACTGTGGGTCATTTTGTAGCTGTTCTTTAAGATCTGTGCAGGCAATCACATGGCTTTCCTTTTGGTCATTTGAGAGCAGGCAGAGCATGAACTTGGCGGCAATTCTTCTCATGTCCAAATTGTCTTTCAAACTGCTTTGAACACTTCCAAAGGACAGTCCTAATGAGTCAGAAAGTTCTCTTATTGTAATGTGCCTATCATTTAAGACCATTTCCCTCACATGATTGATATTTTCATCAGTTTTGCTGGAACAGGGTCGCCCCGAACGATCTGCATCTTAACTGATGTCACACCACTTTTAAATTTTGAAAACCACTCAAATGCTTGCATTTTGCCCATTAACTTCCTCCCCATAAGCTGTTCATAACATTTCATAGGCTTCTATTGCAGTTTTACCGAGTTTAAAGCAAAATTTGATGTCCATTTTTTGTTCTTCATAATCTGACATTTTTGCTACGCGGAAAAATTGCAGCACATGCAAAACATGTGTTCACCTCATCACTGCATGGTCTCAGGAAGTCACGTGACCTCTCATTTTTATCAGGAAGGAACGCTGCATGTACAGTCTGGGTAAGAATTAAAGAAATCTCAGCATCAGCATTGTTGTGAAGCCATTCTGGAAACTTTTTGATACATCTCGTATATAACTATCACCCAATTGCACATGATTGTACACCATGAATGAAACAGCTTACAGATCTTAGCTGAGTTAAAGTTCATCTGAAACAGGGTTTCCAAAGTTTAATTATGCACAGTATTGTTTTGCAGAACACTATCACATCAATTAGCCTCCTCTTACCATTGTTGCTCCCTTAAGAGTTGTTACTTCACATAAAACAGTATATGACAGTATACTGTGATTAAATACTGAATTCCAATCTATTCCAGTCCTTTCAGTTTTACTTTCTCTACCATGTACCTAGTAGATAGAAGAAGTGTTGCATTTCACACAAAAATCTGAAACTAAGATTTCACTGCAAATTTATATTTTGTGGCCCCTGGAAACAAAAATAATTACACATTTTAGAAAAGGGTGTATGCATGTGTACCTTCTTCATTCAAAAGCAATTTTGTATAACAGGTAACGCAAAAAATCTACCACACAAAAAATGTAGAGCTCTTTAAAATTCACAGTTCATTTCAAAATAACTGTTTTTGAGGCATCAGCCATTTTGAGATATCCGTTATTATTGGTTTGAACTTTTCAGTACTTTTGTCATTTTTTCAAGTGCTCTCATTCAATTTTTTTTTCTAGGAAAGAGTATAGAATTTCAGGCCATTATATAACATCCAGTTTTTAAACATTTGACTCACCTTTTGTACATATAACGAAATGTGAATTGAGCTATTTATGCAAACATTTATTTTAATTAACTTGGAGTAGATAGGAAAATAAGCTTTTAAGGCAATAGTTTGTAGATGTTCTATAAAAATAAATGCTAGTGAGTAGAGAAAATCTTGTGAATATGGCACGTCAGAAGTTTTTCTTAGACTAGGATTATTTATTATTAGTTTCTCTTGTCTTACCTATGGTAGGTAGAGGAAGTACTGTATTCCATCCAAAGATTCAGCATATACTTTGCGAGAATTTTTTTTGAGATCCCTAAACCCCCAATAATAATTTTTAGAAAAAAGTGTGGGTGTGCATGCCTGCGTCCCCGGATAACCTGATCTGTAATCATTTCCTGGCAATCCCTATTAACCCAATCGCATCATATTTAAGTGCCTATTCAACTAACCAAGAAATCACATTTAAATCCCCTAGCACTGAGGGTGATAACAGCTTAATACTTAAAAAATCATTTAAAATCAATCAATAAGTATTTTGTGCTGAAAATTTGTGTGCACAATATTAAAAGCATAAACTCACCAGTACTGCTGTTGTGTGTGGCAGACCTCAAAACAAACCTTTAAATAATGAGCAACATCACACATTCTACAACGGGTGTCAAGGCATTAGTTTTTGCTCTGGTACAGTTGAATACACAATTTTTGCACTAGACACATCAAAATAACTAAAACAATATAGGGTCTAATTTCATCTGCCGTAGTGTTAGACCATCTTGCAACATTTTTCTGTCGGGCTTGTTCAACTGCCTTGTTGCCTAAGCATTAGTTTTGTCACACATTTTGTCAAACAAAGGTTGCATGTATTCCGAAAAAATTGAAAGCGCAGATGGCATCTGTGACACATGCTTATTCAGCAAGTCTTTACAAATGCCACTTTTGCAGTAAAAGGGTAGAGAATGGGGTTATTGTCAGTTTTAGTCCAATTCCAGGCACACTGTTTTTTCTGTGCTGTGGTACAAATGTGTTTCAAAGGGCCTGATGCACCACCATTGGTTTTATAATTGTTTTCCTCACTGCTTCATGCACTAGATTCATTATCACTCTCTAATACACTTTGTATCAATTTTCTCAAACCCTTGTCATCATCCGCATGGATTGTTTTTGCTGCCATAATGGCTATGGATGTGAGTGCAGGAAGAATAAAATTGCTTTTGCTTGGTTGAAACACAGTTGTTGAGGTCATACTGAGGGAGTTACAAACATCACATGCCAGTACTTCATTCCAAATGTATACAACTGACATCTGTGAGAAGGAATCTAAACTACATGCAGTTATATAGAGTAATGCAGCCTTTTGAGCTGAGCTTGTCAAAATGTTATACACCGGGGTGAGGCTGAAAGGTTTGCAGCTAAAATATTAAATTTAGTTACCCCAGCATAAACATTGGGGGACGTAAACTCAGAGGCACAGAAAGAGATACCAAGAACTTGCTGCACAAAGCTAAAGCGGATGTGGGATATTTATAAATAATACATATAAATTCACATTTAACTCTGGTTTATTATAATTAATAAGGTGCCCTACATTGTACACAAAAGATTACAGGCAAACACTGGGGGAGATGCCCCACGCACACACATGGCAACACACACTCCTACATACAAACCATACACTCAGAAGACCTACTCTAGACTGATTCTACTCTCAGACCCAGCTATCAGACAGGCTCTTCCCTCAACCTGCCTTCACCCCCCTTGACTAGGAATTGGAGTGAAGTATGCTGCGCTGGACAAGAATTCAAAGTTACAAATGAAATAATTAGTTCAACAATATATTATACACAGCAATAATGTGTCTGACGCGACAATGCACACACATACGCTACAATACGATTCATGTGCCAAAAATGTGTGTGCGAGCCCTGGTCATCAAATGATGTGAATGGGTTAAGGTAAACTGGATAGGAGAATCACTTGTTATTTGAATAGCACAATATATAAGGCATATTTGTGAAATGATAATGAACAGAGAAAGTAATGTGATATTTTTAATTTCTTTGACCTCACTCCAAAAAGCTTGGAAGCATTAAAGATGTGAGGCACTTCAAAGACTTTTGTGTTCTAAGAGTAATGCAAGTTATCCCTATATCTCTGTTCTCTTTAACATTAGTTCTGGCGGGGGCCTGCAAATGCTAGTAATTGGAGACAGCAGACACAGCAGCGTCAACAACAGCAACTTCAGTTGCAACATCATCCAACACAACTACTGCAGCAGCAACAGCAGCAGCATCATCATCATCAATCTAGTCAAATGAAGACACAGGTATGCTATATTTTTTAAGGACAGTTTTAATTTGATCTTTGCATTTCTTTGAAGACAATGTTATGTTATGTCTTTGAAGTGGCCATTGCCAGCCCCTCCCCCCAAATTCACTTTTGAAGCATTTGGTCCTTTTTATTGTGGCACTATCCACATCATCTGCTTTCTTCATTTTCCTGCACGAAAGGCTGAGTTTTCCACTCATTATTTTTCTCTTTTTATATTTTGCATTGTAGATTGTCAATATCCATAATACTTTACAACTCAATCTATTTTATTCTATCATCTAAATCAGCTGTTAATTTTGTATTCAGAATATTGAGTTAAATTTAAAACATTTGAACAGTACTTGTTTTTTTTCTTTCTTCTTTCTTTCTTTTTTTTAAATATTGGCAAAGACAGAAAGTTGATTCAAACTTGAAAAGTTCAGTACATTTTGCTTACCAATCTGATGTTCTCCCCCCAGAGGCTCACCTTATGTGAGTACAGGTTTGGCGTACCCAGGGGTTCCCGAGCCAATCATCGCCATCATCATCCTTCCACCACCGTCCGGTTGAGGTGGGTTCGTTCTCGTGACCGGGGGACTCAAGGTAGGCTCTCGTGCGTTCTGTGCATTTCATTCCATGTCGCCCCTCGCCATCGTTTCTTTCTTCTCTTCTATTTATGCACATTTCGCCTCACGTCCATTCATTTCCACATTCTTTTACTTCGCCGACCTACCTTGCGTGCGAAACGCCCACACACTTTTAGTTTCTTTTATCCTTTTATTTTAATCCTCCATGAACACAGCCTGACGGATACCCGCGCACTCGGTGCGCAGCTGGGTGAGTGGGTAATGGCGTCATCCCTACCACCCGGGATCGTCATGTAGGGTTTGTGTTCGTATACGCTGTTCAACTGCAATCCCGCGGGGGGTCCATTGCATGAGCTGCTGACTTCTGATGGCGATTGGGTCCCTCTGTCTATGTTCTGGGAGGTGTGACCCTGGGGTGAGATAGGTATAGATAGGCCACTCACCCAAGCCGGAGTAACGCCCGGGAAGTCAGAGCCCGAGGTCGGAGACGGTTGCAATGGTGGAGGATTTTATTCACTATGGAGCACGCATTCTCCATTAATACAAATAAGTGCCGAAAAGTTATTGTAACAGAAGTAGCACCGCTGACATCTGGTTGTTACTTGGTCATTTCAAGAACAGAAGAAGGACAAAACTTTGAGAAGGTGAACCCTTTTATAATTCAGAAGGGCATTGATGCAATTGCTGGTGTGGTTCAGTCCTGCACTCGTCTACGGAATGGTTTCTTATTGGCACAAACTAAGTCCGATCAGCAAAGCAAGACCTTGTTGCGCGCTACGCTTCTCCACGGTTATCCCATCCGTGTCGAGAAGCACCACACATTGAATTCCTGTCGGGGCATGTTACCACGCATAGCCTCGATGGTATATCGGACGAGGACCTAGTCGAATATCTATCAGATCAAAAGGTGACAGCAGTGCATCGAGTGCAGGCCAAACGCAACGGCGTATTGGTACCCACTCGAATCCTGTTTCTAACATTTGATGGCGTCGATCTGCCCACAAGCATTTCCGCAGGGTTCAAACGGATTTCTGTGAGGCCTTATATTCCTAGACCTCTGTGTTGTTTTAAATGCCTACGTTTTGGGCATACGCAAGTCTCATGTAATAGTGCCGTTAACATCTGTGCAACATGTAGCCAGTCCTCACACGAAGGTGCCTGTTCAACAGCCCCCGTCTGCGTCAATTGCAAAGGGTCACATTCTGCTTCATTTGGCGACTGTCCGCGGTATTTGGAAGAGAAGGCGATCCAGGAGATCCGGGTAAAGGAGAAACTCTCCTTCGCCGAAGCTGTTACCATGTGCGCCAACCTTTGCTCCTGCGATCGGGAACATTCAGTTCTGTTGTTGCCTCGCCAGTACCCCGGAAGGATGCTGGGACTCAAACTTGGACCATAACTGCCTTGACCGCCACTAACATCCGGCCGTCATTTCAGCTACTGTTACCAAGCCCTTTAAACCTGGTCCAAAGTCTATGAAGTCACAAGCCACAGAGAAAAACCGAAACAGAAATTTTGAAGAGAGGACTTTCTAAAAGATCCTCCGCGTGTTCACAGTAAGCAGAGTTCACCTCCTCCTTGGAGGTCGCAGTCCCAGGAAGCTCCTGGGACAAACCGCGCTCAGCGGCACTCCTCACCCATCGCCACCCAGAACCGATTCTCGGCACTTGAATCGGTTTCTGACTCTGAGCGCGTGGGCACTCCCTTTGAGGAGGCTATGGAGTCTGACCAACTCCATAACAAAAACCCGAGCCCAAAGGTTAAACAAAAGGTAATTTTAAGCCGCCCTTCTAAGTAGACAGTTTATCCCTTTTTCTTAATGGCTATCCTGACCTGGTATGTACGTGGTGTACGATCGCATAGGGCGGAACTGCAACTTTTATTGCGTTCCCATTCGCCTATGGTCATGTGTTTGCAGGAGACTAAGCTTCGCCCTCACGATCCTTTTGATCTCCGAGGATATACTCCGGTTCGCTACGACCTTGAACCGGAGGAGGGTACTCCTGCTCATGGAGGTGTCATGTTGTTAGTGCGTAAGGATGTTCATTTTCAACGTCTCACTCTTACATCCGACTTGCAAGCTGTTGCCATTAGACTGCAGTTACCCGGTTTTTTCTTTTCTGTTTGCTCTGTGTATTCACCTCCATCGTCTTCCCTTGCTCCTGCGGACATTCGAGCTCTCCTGTCTGCTCTCCCAACACCATTTCTTCTGTTGGGAGATTTTAATGCCCATCACCCCCTGTGGGGTTCGCTAAGGGCTTGTGCGAGGGGAACTCTTCTTTCCGACATTTTTTACCAGTTCAATCTCTATTAATACAGGTGAGCCTATGTTTCTTTCTGATTCTTCCAGTACATTTTCTCACTTGGACCTTCCGTTTGCTCACTCCAGCTTGCTAGTCGTCTGCAGTGGAACGTTGTCGCTGACACCTACTCCAGCGACCATTAGTCCTGCATCGTTTCTTTTGTCACACCACGTACAGCATTTCAGAGTACCTACCTGGATATTCACAAAAGCCGACTGGAGCTTGTATTCCAGCCTCGTGCATTTTGATGACCGGCCCTTCACCGACATGAACCAACCAGTGCAGCACCTTACGTCTATGATTTTCTCTGCCGCCGAACGCGCCATTCCCCGTTCATCCTCTCAACCTCGGTGAATGCCTGTTCCATGGTGGAACGAGGATTGTCGGGATGCAATTCGTGCCCGTAGAACTGCACTTAGGGTGTTTCGGCGTCACCCTACACTTGATAATTTGGTGACTTAAACAATCACGCGCCAGGGCTCGTCGCATTATTCAGGATAGCAAGAAGGCATCGTGGACTCGTTTTGTCGAGTCTTTTAATCGCTTTATGCCTTCATCTGTTGTTTGGGATAAACTTCGTCACTTCTCAGGTAAAGTGTTGCATTGTACTGTTTCTGGCCTTCAGGTTTCCAATGCTACCATAGTGGATCCGGCTGCCATCGCTAACACTCTAGGTGCTGCCTTTGAGTCGGTTTCCAGTTCAGACCATTATTCCACCGGCTTTTGCTCTATCAAAGACCGGCTAGATTCCCCCAGCTATAATTTTCGGTCTCCTAATACCGAGTGTTATAATGAACTTTTCACAATGAGGGAGATGGTGCACGCTCTTCATTGCTCTAGGCACTCCGCTCCTGGGCTGGACGGCATTCATGTCCTGATGTTAAAGAACCTTTCAGCCGACAGTAAAGTCTTTCTCTTACGGTCTATAACCGTATTTGGCAAGACTGCCTTTTTCCTTCCGTTTGGCGCGAAGCCACCATTGTCCCTATACTTAAGCCTGGGAAGGATCGCCAACTACCTTCCAGCTACTGCCCTATCTCCCTCACCAGTTGCATTTGCAAGGTGATGGAGTGCATGATCAACGGGCAGTTGACATGGTGGCTTGAGTCTCAGAAACTTCTAGCGAATGCTCAGTGCAGATTTCGTCGCTATCGCTCTACCGTCGACCATCTGGTGTCCATTGTCGACGCATATTATGAATGGATTTCTGAGAAAGTGTCAAACCGTGGCTGTGTTTTTTGACCTGGAGAAAGCTTATTACACTTGTTGGAGGGGCGGCATTTTACGTACACTTCACGCATGGAATATCCGCGGTCGTCTTCCCATATTTCTTCGGAAGTTTATGACGGACTGCGTCTTTCGTGTACGTGTGGGCTCGGTTTTATCTAGTCATTTTATTCAAGAGAACGGAGTACCGCAGGGCTCTGTACTTAGTGTCACACTTTTTGCAGTTGCTATCAACCCCATTGTTGATTGTATTTCACCTGGCATTTCATCGTCCTTTTTCGTTGACGATTTTGCCATTTATTGCAGTTCACTGCGGATCTGTCTACTCGAATGCCATCTCCAGAGCTGTATTGAGCGTCTCTACGCCTGGAGTAACGCTAACAGCTTTAATTTCTCCGCCGAGAAATCTGTCTGCATCAACTTCTGGCGCTGGAAGGCTTTCCCTCTGCCCTCTCTCCATCTTGGATCGGAGGTCCTTCCATTTGCAGACGAGGTGAAATTTTTGGGGTTGGTCTTTGACTGGAAGCTGAGCTAGACTTCCCACATTTCCTTTTTAAAAGCAAAGTGTGACCGTTCTCTTAATATTTTACGTGTTTTAAGTGGCACATCCTGGGGAGCTGATCGGACCATCTTTCTTCGCCTTTATCGTTCTTTGGTCCGATCCAAGCTTGATTACGGGTGCATTGTCTATTCGTCGGCGCGTCCATCTGTATTACGTCGATTGAATGCCATTCACCATCGTGGCATAAGAGTCGCTACAGGGGCCTTTCCAACCAGCCCTGTACCTAGCCTATATGCTGAAGCTGCAGAGCCTCCGCTGTCCTTCAGGCGTGAGATGCTCTTGTGTAGCTATGCCTGTCGACTCTCCAGCTTGCCTGACCACCCGTCCTTCGCGATATTTTACGAGGATTCGCTTGATCGGCAATATTTAGTTAGCTCCTCTGCATTGCTCCCTCCAGGGGTTCGATTTCGTCAACTTCTTCGGCATTTGGACGTTACGCCAGCGCCGGCCCTTCCACGGGGGAAACGCATTTTCCTCCATGGTCAACACCCTGAGTACCACTGTCAACTTGGGTTAACGTCGATGCCGAAAAATGAGACCCCTGCTTCCGTCCTTAGATCCGCTTTTTTAGGACTACAGGTGCAGTTTGGGGACTGTCATTTTATATATACCTGATGGGTCTAAGACTGATGTTGGAGTAGGATGTGCCTTTGTTTTTGGTGCACAGAGTTTTACTTTTCGTTTACCTGGACAATGTTCGATTTATACCGCCGAACTTTTTAGTATATATCAATGTGTTTTATACATTCAGACGTCTTACGGCGCTGTATTGTTTGTACAGACTCTCTGAGTGCCCTTCATAGTATTCACGCGCTATATAGTTACCACCCGCTCGTACAGCGCATCCATGACCTGCTCCACTCGCTTGTTGCTTCTGGCATCAGCATCTCCTTTGTGTGGATTCCAGGTCATGTGGGCATCTCAGGCAACGAGTCTTCCGATGCCGCTGCGAAATCGGCCATTTTATCACCCAGATGTTTTACCTGTGTTGTTCCTTCCTCAGATTTTTATGTTATTTTACGTTACTGTATCCTCTCGCGCTGGCGCGATGAGTGGGCAGCTCTTAAGGGGAACAAGTTGGGGGAGGTTAAACCTCTTCCGTTAGTCTGGGGTACCTGTTCTGGTTCTTCTCGTCGGGAAGAGGTACTTTTAGCTCGTTTACGAATCGGACATTGTCTATTTAGCCATAGATACCTGCTCAGTGGTGAGCCCGCACCACTCTGTGAGCAGTGTGATGCGCCCTTAACGGTGCGTCACATTTTAGCAGAGTGTCAAGTTTTAGCTCCGTTGCGTGTTCGTGTTGGTCTGCCTGTTGGCCTAGCCAACGTTTTGGCAGATGGTGTGCGTGCTGTAGAATGTCTTTTATGTTTTATCAGTGACATTGGCTTTAGCCGACGCATTTGATGCGCTAAGCGTCTTTTGACTGTGTGATTTTATATTGTCTTTTTAATGGGGCATCTCCTCCCCAATGGACATCTGTCGCTCGTGTCCCTCGCATTCTACAGTTCTTGACACGTTGTTTTACTCTTTTATTGACCATGCTTTTAGTGTGTTCGTTTTTGGAATTTGGTGTTTTGTTCTTTACCTTTGGACATCACGGGTTTGTGTCCCGTTTTTTAATTATGCGGTTTTTTACCAGTGTTTTATTTTTGGACTGTAACTTTTATACTTTGTAAGGGCGCTGATGACCTTAGCTGTTTAGCGCTCTTAAACCGCATCTCATCATCATCATCATCTGATCTTCTCCACTGATCTACCTGGCTTTTGTCACTGGGCGTGCATTAAACCCTTCTTGTCTGAATCAAATGTCACAATTACTTGAATAATAAGATGACTTTTTCAGCTGTGATGCTCAAACAATCATATCGGCCCCGGAGATATGCCATGGAATATATATAACTCAGCCAAGAGGGCTTCAGTGCCATATGCAAATGATCCAGTGAAAGAATATTGGTACAAAAAATCAAAACTACATGCTTTGAATCTGTCTATGGCATTGAATTTTTTACTGAGTTACATTGGGCAGATATAAAATAACTAGGAAGATTTGCCTATTTTTAAAAAGTTGTAATGTATGTTGCTTCTTTTGCTGCTACATCATGAAAAAAACCTACAATTAGAGCCTCTATTGATGATTTTGCAAAATTTGTATTTGATCATTTCTCAGGTAGTGTCATTTAACTGGCCTAGATATGTTATAATTATGAAATGATGTGAAATTTATCATAAATGTAAGATGGAAATATTTTAAAACAAAACTGCAACAAACTGTACATTTCATTCGAGTGTAATATTATATTGATTCTGTGTGCAAGTTTGATTAGCTTCTGTAAAGACAAATAGCACCACTCAATTGAAGAAAACCATGTATTGCATATTGGAACTGTGGATAATCTGAAACAAATACTTTGCTGAGCATTGTTTCCACAAATAATCTGTAGCTTCTTTGATATTGACACAGTATTGCTGTGTACATATATTTAAAACCTGTTGCTTTCAAATAGCTGGAACTTGGTTTCAAACCATTAGTCCTCCTGCTTCCCAGTGGAGTCCTGCTAGATCTTTTTGGTATTTTTTCTTTAGGTCTAATCATTTGCAGTGTAGCAAGTGCTTGTTGTTTAAAGATACACTTCTCCACACAAGGAGTGCCTGTTCATGAGACAAATCCCATCCTTTGAAGGCATTTTCCTAAGTAGTAGTTCTACCTTTTTGGATTGGGACATGCCTCCAGCATTCCAATGTAGTTAAAAAATTTAAATGAAGAAATTTAAGTGGTTACAGTTCCACTCAGAGCCAAAGAAGGCGTATTTCATGCTTTTGATGAATAAATATTATTATAAATATATTGCATTGTATAAAATTAACAAATGAAAGGCCCAATGAAATGGCAACAACTTTGGAGACACTTTTGAGGTTGCAAAGAAATTGAAACCTGACTCATGTTGTCAAAGACATTTTTGCAGCAAATTATTCCTTGAAAAATTAAATCGTCTGAAAATCTGATGCTTACAGCCAAGTGAATTAAATTCTGCTGTGATAATCTGGAAACTAAAAATAATCCTGTTGTGATTTGAATAATTCTACAGACAGTGTAAGCAGTTAGACTGGATGGCACCCTAATGCCATCTGCACAGTAGGAAGCAGGGGTTATAGGGATGAGTCCTAGAAGGCTAACTGTCCACCTTTCTGTGTGAGAGCTGTGGTTAGACTGGACGTGCCATCTGCCATCTGCACGGTATGAAGCAGGGTTTATAGGGATGAGTCCTAGAAGGCTAACTGTCCGCCTTTCTGTGTGAGGGTGGCGGTTAGACTGGACTGCACCTTAATGCCATCTGCATGGCATGAAGCAGGGGTTACAGGAATGAGACCTAGAAGGCTAACTGTCCATCACATATCGTTCTAAGAGATATCCACCAACAGATCTGTTGTGATATGACCAAGGAGTTAAAGCGACGTAAAATAAAATAGAATAATAAAAAAAAATAAACATAATCCTGATAGAGAACCAAAATTTCATCATGATG
The DNA here is from genome assembly GCA_030765065.1 of Deroplatys truncata. Taxonomy (NCBI): domain Eukaryota; kingdom Metazoa; phylum Arthropoda; class Insecta; order Mantodea; family Mantidae; genus Deroplatys; species Deroplatys truncata. Next base: position 146,463,675 of record CM060975.1, read on the forward strand.
AGATATTAGAAGTGTGATATACTGTGATAATAAAAAATCTGATGCGTTATATTCACATGATGTTTATCTATCCATTATTGTTTATGTATGTGTTCTATAAATATTGTTACTAAAGCTTATTTTTCTATATACGTCATGCTAATCGAGACAAACAGAGATTGTTTCATTATACATTACATTGTAGGTACAAGAGGAATACAGGAGGCTAAACCACTAGTCAAATCTTAATAAAATGGGTGACTATATGCTGGTTTTGAAATTCCATACTCTTTGTACAACATTGTGTGAGAAGCAAAAGAGTGGTGCCGTAGCACTTAAGTATTCAAAGTAACCAAGCGTAATGAATATCTTTGTAGTGTAGTTGTTGTTCACCAATGACACTGGGGATTATTGATCTGCATCATTTTCCCTCTGGCTTCCCGGTATAAAGTCTGTAAATTATCACTTTTAAGGCCTCTGCATTTGTTGAGATGCTGTTTGTTCAGGATGACATCTTCTTCACAGAGAGTGACTTGGGTGGAGGTAGGCATCGTATTATAGAGAAGTGTTCTGCGAGGCAATCGTGGCCAGTTGCCATCCTAAATAAGGTCACTGCAGTCTTCCTTGGCATTTTTTGTATATCAACTCTATCTTTAATATTCTTATAATCTTTATCCTTTAATTTATCTTCATCATGTCTCTGCTGTCTTTTGAAATGTTGTTTAATGTTATTTAATTGTTTATTTATTTCTATTTGTCCTGCAGGTTTTATTTGTTGTATTGCACCTTTCTTTGCTAATTGATACGCATGTTCATTGCCCCAAAGTCCAACATGAGCTGGGATCCATTGTAGAGTAACATGATTTCTAGTTTCAACCTCTTTAATTAAGCTTCTTATTCCTTTAATATTTCTTGTTGTTTTATTATTGTAATTTTCTATCCCGTCAATGGCTGATTTTGAGTCTGATAAGATGACCATTTTTTGTTTTATGTATGTTCTATATAAAATGTTCTGTAATGCTGCTTTTATAGCTGTTAATTGTCCATCATAATGGTTTGACGTTTCATCTAATGTTAGATACTGTGCAAAGTGTTTACAGTATACTCCTGCACCGGCGTTTTTTTTTTTATTGATGAGAGATCCATGTGTATATATTCAGAGCCATTCTTTTTCTGGGTATCTTTCATTTTCCATAGCTATTGCTATGGCTCTCATTTCATCTGGTACATTGTTCTGTTTGTGTATTGTATATATCAGGTCATTGACATGGAAGAGGTCATTGTCATTAGGTCATGGATGTGGTTAATGCCATGAAAAATTTGTCAAATTATGTACACTATGTGATCAAATGTATCCGGACATCCCCACAAACATACGTTTTTCACCTTAGGTGCATTGTGCTGCCACCTACTGCCTGATGTTCATTATCCATGACCTCAGTAGTCATTAGCATCGTGAAACAGCAAAATGGGACGCTCCGTGGAACTCACAGACTTCGAACGTGGTCACGTGATTGGGTGTCACTTGTCAGAAGTCTGTATGCGAGATTTCTACACTCCTAAACATCCCTAGGTCCACTGATTCTGATGTGATAGTGAACTGGAAATGTGAAGGGATATGTACAGCATAATACCGTACAGGCCGACCTCATCTGTTGACTGACAGAGACCGCCGACATTTGAAGAGGGTCGTAAAGATTAATAAGCAGACATCTATCCAGACCATCACACAGGAATTCCAAACTGCATCAGGATCCACTCCAAGTACTATGACAGTTAGGCGTGAGGTGAGAAACCTTGGATTCCGTGGTCGAGCGGCTGCTCATAAGGCACACATCACACAGGAAAATGCCGAAAGACGCCTCGCTTGGTATAAGGAGCGTCAGCATTACACAATTGAACAGTGGCAAAATGTTGTGTGGAGTGTCGAATCATGGTACACAATGTGGCGATCCGATGGCAGGGTGTGGGTATGGCGAATGCCCGGTGAACCTCATCTGCCAGCGTGTGCAGTGCCAACAGTGAAATTCGGAGGTGTTATGGTGTGGTCTGTTTTTCCTGGAAGTGGCTTGCACCCCTTGTTGTTTTGCATGGCACGATTACAGCGCAGACCTACATTGGTATTTTAAGCACCTTCTTGCTTCCCACAGTTGAAGAGCAATTCGGGGATGGCGATTGCATCTTTCAACACAATCGAGCACCTGTTCATACTGCACGGGCTGTGGCGGAGCGGTTATACAACAATAACATCCCTGTAATAGACTGGCCTGCACAGAGTCCTGACCTGAATCCTATAGAACACCTTTGGGATGTTTAGGAACGCTGATTTCGTGCCAGGCCACACCGACCTACATCGATACCTCTCCTCAGTTGCGCACTCCGTAAAGAATGGGCTGCCATTTCCCAAGAAACCTTCCAGCACCTGATTGAAAGTATGCCTGCAAGAGTGAACGCTGTCATCAAGGCTAAGGGTAGGCCAACACCATATTGACTTCCAGCATTACCGATGGAGGGCGCCACGAACTTGAACATCATTTTCATTCAGGTGTCCGGATACTTTTGATCACGTAGTGTATATGCTTTAAGAAGATCTACATTTTTCGTAAAGTGTTTTACTTATAGTTTGCTAATAATATAAAGTTATACAAAATTAATTGAGAATGAAGAGGAGTGCACAGGCTCTTTGCAGAAAATTCAAGATGTACATATTATTATAGACACGTACATCTTGAATTATGTATAGATATCTTAAAAATATGGTATTTTAATCAAAAGATTACAGCCATTTTTGAAAAAATTAAAAAAAAAGTAAAAATGTTTTCATGTGAAGGAAATAAGATTTGGTGGGAGTTTTATTGAAAATCAGTGTGTCATATGCTGAACTTGAATGCACATGAAATTGGTATGTATCCAACTTTTCATTCTTGAGTTGCGCTGTTTGCCGTGACTCACACACATAAAATCATTCTTTGGGTTCAGGCACCTCAAAACAGTATTTCTGGTGTAATCTAGAGAAATGTTTTTGGTGGAATAAAATACTTCCTCTAATTACCATAGGTAAGTGGTAGAGGAACTCAAATTTTCAGTTAAGCTTATGCACATTCAGTTATTAAAGAATTACACTGCAACAAAACGTTTACTAGTTACCTGTGTAGTACAGGAATAGTATGTCATCTCATAATCTGTGGACAGGGATTGAATCTCAGATTTGGTAGATTTCTTCTAGACTTTTCCCTTATCATGAGAAAACAAAGTTCTATGGGCCCTGTGCTCGTTTAAGCATTCATTCCATAGAGTTTATTTCCCATTCCAAATGGCCTCCCAGTTAAAAATATTTAAGATCACGTTACTGCTTCTGCTGCAAATTTTTGTCACAAAATAACCACTGCTTCACATGTGTTATAAACATCACCTTAAAAACTTTAATACAATGTAAAATATGGGCTATACCTATAAACCATGACTGTAAAAGTGATAAAGTCTCTCACTACTATCTCAAACATTTGGTTTTGCAGGTGCAAAGGCCTTCTATAGAGGAGTCACAGTGCCAATTTGTGCCCCTACAAGCAGTTAAACAACAGAGAAATAAGGCTGGTGTTATAGCTCCAAGTTGTCCACAACAAGCTCAACCAGTAGAGCAAACTCAACAGGTCCAACAGAATCAAAGTGTTTCTGAGTGCAAACATACCATTAGTAAGGTAATAGTATCATATATTCTTTTATGGCTTTCTCGGATGTTTAGTCATGCATTCTAATGCCAGAATTATAAAACAGTTTGCCCCAAGAAGTGGAATAGCTAGTCAGTTTAGGCACTATAGGATTACGATCCATTGGGCAATGCTATCATTTACAAATAAAGATGTGGTTCCAGATAAAGCTAGAATGCTATCAGACCCTTTAGATTTGAAAAACAATGTAAGAGTTCTACTTCAATATGTCAAAAAGTATAAGGCATTCTATTTAAACTAAGAGTGTTCCAATCATTTATTGTAAAACCAAACAAAATATAAAATTAAGGGTGTCATTTTTTAATTCCTAGTATTTATTTGCCTTATTTACTCTCAAATATTTTGATCAGTCTTTTGAGACAGAGGGGAGGGGAAAGTAGAAAACAGGTTGCTTGTGTCCAGGTCTGTTACTTGTGGTAACACTTTACAATAGCTACCAGTGTGGCCATGCGACATCCTTGTCTCCCACTTCTACTGCCTCTAAAGCCTAACCAAAGTATAATTAGGTTTTTTGTACAATTTGGAGGGGGTACTTGGTTCACTTTAAGTACAAAGTAATGTACACCCATGCACTAACAATAAGCATGTTCAGGCAAGTAGATGGTATAGGTTGTGTGAACCTGTCACTGTAGGAGAGGTGACTGATAACATAAATTAGCGTTATGTTGCTTTTACCTCTTCTCTTTATCTTCCATTCTCTTGAATGCTTTCTTAAACATTTCTTCATCAATAATTGTCTGTTGGGTCTTTCATCTCTATAGTTCTAGGAATTTTACTCTTTATGTTTCCATCATTTCTCCCTTCATTAACTCAATGGGCTTATGTCCTCTAGTTGGGTTACTATTCTCATTCAAAATATCCTCAGTTTTCTGACAGTAATTTGCCCAGTTGCTGTGTTTATTACTACTCAAGGTCCTCAAATATGTCTGTCAGTATATGCTTGCATGGATTACTTTGAGGTTGGTATTTGGAACAATGGTGTAAGATTGTCATTTTCTGTAGATTAGATGACTGGAGGTTTCTGTCGGAGTTTTACAGACCTCCCACATGTCATCCTAAAAGGCTTATTGTACAACCCCATCATTTTCTCTAAGAGTCTCCACAAATTTCTTGTTGGTGAATATGGTCGCATTATTATCCATCAAAAGAGCTTTCATTTTTCCGAATTGTAGAATGTATGATTTCTTTATTTAGTCAAGCTTCACTGCTTATTTTCCTTACTGGATAAATCTTCACAAATTTACAAAGTATATCTATCAACACAATCATATATCAGTATCCAGATTTACTGGCTGCCATCTCCCCATGGCAGTCTAACAAAACCGACATTCCTGGTTTATTCCTCAATATAGAATTTGTCCCAAAATCATACTGCACATTAAGTGGCTTTACTCTATGGCATGTTAAACACATTGAAATTATCTCCCAGACTTTATACTGCAATTTTGGTGTAAATAAGTTTTCAGAAATCATTAAAGCTGTTCTATCAGTACCTGAATGAGCTAACGCTTGATGAAATGTGGCTATAATTTCATTTTCCGTGTCTTTTGGTATGTGTGTTTTTCACTTCCATGTAATTTGTACAGAACACCATCTTTTATCCATACTGTTCCCTTAGCATTTTCACTTATTTCTGGGTCCTATCTATTAATTACTTTAACTTGCTATCCTTTCTTTGTTGGTTTCCCACTTCAGGTCACTCAATAAATAAGGGTATCCCTATGTTATTCAATATTACTTCATTACATGGACATTCAGTTTTCTCAGGAATTTCTGTACTACTGTTCAATCTTGATAATAGGTCACTAGAAGCATTTCTCTTTTCTGAATGTGAATAATTTAACATCATATGTTAGAATTTCATGGATGTACCTAGATATTTTGGTACTAGTAAGCTTACACCTTTTCATAAATGAAAGATTTACATGGTCTGTATAGATAATTTCTGCTGGTATATATGGCTTAAATTTCTGTAATGCTCCAATTTCAAATTCTGTTACCAATGTATTTTTCTTTACTTATAAGTCCTCTAGATGTCATGCTAATGACATGAAGTTGATTATCCTGTGATTTTTGAGCAAGGACACACCTGAAACCATGTCCTGAGGCATCTATGTAAATAACTTAAAGTAAATTATCCCTTGGTCTCCCCATTAGTACTGATTTTGAGAATAATTCCTTCATTTTTTAAAATGCATTTTGATGTATCTCGTTTCATTTCCATCCCACACTTTCAATAGATTGTGTAATGGAGCTATTTCTGCAGCATATCTCAAAATAAATTTGCTCTGCTAATTTAGTGCTGCTAGGAATGAATGCTCAACACTTGACACTGTTAGGTGCTGGTATTCTTACTGCCTCAACTCTTTCTTGGTTCAACATGATTCTTATACCTCTGACTATATAACCCAAAAATTCAATTTTTTTGATGCAGAATTTTGATTTCTCTATGTTGCATTCTCGCCAAATGCAAAGGCCTTAAAAGTGATAACTTACAGACTTTATATTGGGAAGCCAGAGCAGAAATGATGCAGATCAATTAATCCCCAGTGCCATTGTTGAACAACAACAACAATGTTAACTGTCATGCTTTTTTCTTTCAATTTCATCAGTACATAATGTGTTTTCTAAATGCTTTTCAAAATTTTCATCCACAATAAAAGTCATTGATTTATTGTATAAAAAATTTGTTGGTTGTGTCACCAAATATGGTGTTTATAGCTCTTTTAATAAACCACTCCCTGACACAAGCATATCAAAAGGTGTTCTTAAAAATTCATATCATTTATCACTGAACAAAAAGTTCTATTTTCTTATGTTCTCATGCAGTTCAATTTGCCAACACAATGCTCTTAAATCAAAAGACAAAAAATATTTTTCCCTCATGATTGGATGATAATTTCTCCACATTAATTTTCGTTCCATCTATTGTCATTCTTAGGTCCCCATTCTTTTTGACCACCCAACAAATAAGTCTGACGAAAGGCAAATGTGATACTTAGAATAGTTTTGTCATCTAACATTTTGTTGATAACCTGGCTCACTTTTTCTCTTAGTGCTATAAGTATATCACTATATTTATGTGAAAAAGCCTTAATGTTTTGCAAAATTATGCTTGTAGGCTAGGCATTTTCTTGGAATGTCTGAGAAAATACTTTTGTGGGCCTCTAATACGTCTGATAATAATGCTCTTTGTGTTTTCATTATATCTTGAGCTAAGGTAACCTTTTCTTTAAGAGCATTTCCAACTTGTTCTCTTACCAGCAAATCAGCTGTTCCATGTTCCGTATGTGCATTTATTTCTTCTGCTTCCTCATATTCATAGTAATCATATACTCTATCCACGGAGGCAGATTACATGTTCCTTCTGCTATCTTCTCTTCTCCCTCTGTTCTCTTCAACTATTTTCAGTTTTGCTTTGTAGAAACAGAAGATTTATATCTTTTCTCTTTCTCAATTTTTAATGGCAGCGATATCACGTTGACCTGAATATTTTGATTTAGATTACGACAGTTGACAATCAATCTAGCATCACCATTTGGTTTAGATACCAAAAACAAGGGCTCAAATTTGAGCTGTGCAAAGGTTCAATAATTCCCTGTCGTAAGAGTTCCTCAACTTTTGAATGCAACATGTTGTCTTTTGGTGCAGTAAACTGATATGGTAGCAAACACACATCTTTCAATAATTGAATTGAATAATCCAGATACTTTACCATACCAAGGGTATCAGTAATAACATCTGAAAACTGCTGAACCAAAGCGCAAGAATTTGGTAGCGAAAATCAGTAAGCAAATCAATAAATCAAAATTTGGAAATGCATTTACCAACAAAACTGATAACAACAGAGTTATAATGGAATCTAAGCTGTGAAAGCACAAACAGGAATGTAACTGGTAAAGTTTGAGAATTTCAAAATTAAACGTGTCTTGAGCAAACGGTAAGAACCTAAAATAACTGTATAAGGAAGATTTTCGACAACATGGAAACTTACATCCCTTGAAAAATTATGAAGCTTAATATGAAGCTGCACAGTACCTAATATGTGCAACACTGATCCAGATTGTCACTTTACGAAGTGTTGTTGGTTGCAAAACACCGCCTGATGTCTCAAAAGAGAATGTAAAAATTGCATATCAATCAGATTCACAGAAGAGCCCGAATCAATTAAAGCTTGAGCAGGTTTATGTAGACAAGAGACTTCAATAAAGGTAAGGACAAAAATTGTAGCCCATGAATTGGTGCTACTGAATTTTGAAAACTCGAGTACCATGCTAGTCAGAAAGGAATTGATTTAAACAACTGCATTTGATGGTGTCGAAAACAAAACTGCCGTGAATGGCCTTGTTTACGACAGAATGTACCATTAGAGGATAAATAACTGTACTGGTATTATTTGACAAGTATACCATGCAATTAACTGAATGCAATGATGACAATGAAGTAGAATATCCCCCTGTTTTATTAAACTCGTTTCCACCGGCACAATTGTTTTCATGAGAGAAACTGATAAAGTTTGGATAGAATTAACTATATAATCCAAATTTGCATAAGACTGTGTTAACAGTGCAAACATGCATTGTAGACATGTAGAAGTATTTAACCCAGATACTATAAGCGTACATAGCTCTTGTTCTGAGCAAAGTTGAAATACATCTGCAAAGTTCCTAACCTGTTCTAAAAAGGAGAGAAAATCCTGTGATTCTTTCTGAGGGTCGTAATAGTACTGCATCAGGAAGTCCTTGTAAACACGTAGTGGAAAGAAAAAATCTAGAACCTGCGCATGAAAAAGCAGTAAGCGTCTTCGTTGTGCTTGTGTTGCAGTAACCAAAAAGAGTAATTTACCCTTGACCATATTCAATAATAATGCATATACATCTTGCACCACAGTTGTAAATTTTTCACATGCATCCAAGAACTGAAGGAAAAACACTGCAAAAATTTCAATGCGTAAAATCTGTTAACTTTTGAGCAAGATGATTAACCTGTAATAATTTAAAGAACAAAGATAACGCCTGAGGCAGCACAGAAATTAGAACTAGTGGAGAATCTGTTTGAGGATTCGTGCCCAATTGTACCATAGACATGTGTGCTAAAGCTGACGTAACCCTTGAATTTTCCGAAAGTAATGATAATTCAGAATATTGACCACGTAACTTATCGTCTATAATATGTTTCGACGACAGTAAGATTTGCATATGCTCTGTATAATAAGAAATCCGTGATTTTAAGTAATGTATTGTGGCAGAAGAAAAAACTCCTGCTTGCTCTGCTAAAAAATGTTGAAATTCTTTGAATTGAAAACAGAATCTTGTATAAGATTTTACTTTTAATTTAGAAAAATTACTCACATCCGCCCTCACATCTCCTGCATCTTTATACGTACTAATGAGGCATTAGTACCAGATGTTTTAAAACCATTAAAAATAGAGCGAATCCAGAAATACAGAAGCACGTTTACAAGTGTTGCACAGAAAGCAAAACAAAGAACTAAGACATTTTGTCATTGCTTCAACAACTTTAAAATGCTTTGACTGAATACATTTACTGTCTGCATTTGATGACAATAAGCAATCTCCTAAACACCAATTTGAACACTTTAAAATTCTTTGCTTTCTGGTACACTCTTCTGACTACTTAATTATAAATTTAATAATCGTAATGTTTGTTAACCTTCATACCTCCTACTAACATATGTGTAGCCAAAATAACAACCAGAACTTTGAATGTAATTACCGAAACAAGTATATAGAAATTGTGAGTGATCCGAAATGTAGAATTTAGCTTCCCCTTGCTACACTGTAAATGTTGCTCTGGATTTGCCAATAATCACTGTTCATCTGACTGCTCTCTCCTGTGCTGGTAGGTACCTGGCCACTCTCGATGCATTGGTTCTGCAGTCATAATTTCGTGATCGATGCCACTCCCCAGCAGGCAACCCCTACCTCTTAGAGCATTCAGGAACTTTCCTTGGTGACCATCTGATAAGATGTTGTGTGTTGCATATACCACCTGACGATATGGGGAGTAGAATTGGTACTCAAGATTACAGTAGCATTCTCCTTGTCCAGTGAGTAGACAATGATGTCTTTGTTGGCATTCAGATTCCTTAATGCACTCTCTTGTTAAGTTAAATTGCTAGGTGGAACCTTGGCACCTTGGAGAATCTCATCAGCTGCTGCCCTCGGAAGACCCCATATCCATAATTCAATGTTGGAAATTATGTTCTCAATTCATAAAGTCCGTGTGACTACCATGTAATTACCTCCATTTGCAAGGTGACAATTGATGATCTGATAAATTCACTGCTGTATGACTGGTGTCCAGACGAATAAATAGTTTGTTGGAAGTTGAAAGGTCTTATGTCAACTGCTGGTGATGTTCTGGTTGTAAGTCATGGAGCTGTATGTAATCCCATCTGTGTTGTCCCAATCATATCTATGAAGTGAGTTGCTCACCCAGAGACGTTTGACGAGCTGCTGACTGTTGTGAGAAGGTCTGATATGGTGAACACATTCCAGGAGCATGCTCAGAGTGTTTGTAGATACAGTTAGTGGCAGCTGTTTCTGTCAAAGGAATTTTGGAATATTTCAGATCACAACAGTGTAGAAGAAAAACAAGTGAACACAAAACAGAAGATTTCTGCTTGCGTAATGCTTCTAGTTGATGAATCAGACAGTAAATCTCCTCCCTGTAGAGGCCTGTTATGAGAGAATGTAGGCTATCAGGGCCAAGAAAATAAACTCATCATTTTCGTCCCCAGTTTTCAATTTAAACATAATTTGCATTTTTATTCTCTGGACCTCTTTGTTCATGGCTACACAACATACAGTATTTTAGTCAGTAGAGTGATGAGCTTCACATTTCTATTTATTAAATACTGGTACAGTCGCATACAACATACACTTATGTTCGTGCCAGTATCAATCAATGCTTCATACTTCTCTCCTTCAATTATCGTTCGTTTTGTTTGATTTTCTGATACCTGGATAGTTAAGTTGATCTATTTCCCTAGTAATTAACATTCCCTTTCTTAACAAGATATGATCACTTCCTATATCATCACTTTGCATGCTTGTATTACAGTAATACACTTTCTACATTCTACTATTTACAATGCTTATATCTTACTTTTCAGCTACTTTTCTGTATGTACTGGATTTGGATCCTGGCATTCTTGGAGTTGCGTTGTTGTTCCTTTTTTCAACGGAGGTTATACTTTGATGCCCATTCCTCTGAGATATCTATTTCCTGGGTGGGTGTTGTCACCTTCCTTCTCTAGTCCACACTGGGCGCCAAGTTTAGAAAGGATGGCAACTTCATTGCCAATTTGAGGCAGGTTACTTGCTCTGCTGATTGATGATTGCAGCAGTATTGAAGTTGATTCCTCTGCCTTTCGTTCTCTGTTGCTGAAGTCTGCTTTGGACATTCCTTCACCAGCTGTGATGTTCTGCTCATGCTTTTGCCTCAGCTAGTTATATTGGATTATAGGATGAGCATGCATTCTGGTACTTTGGTAAAGGATGTCATAAACCTACAATTCATAAGAATCGTTTTTTAAACCTCTCTGCTCCCTATTGGATAAATTTTTTACGCTCTTGAACACATCTTGTTTTACTACTTCTGTTTTATACATTTAATGGCTAATCCTAACATCACATGACTTATTTGAAACATGGTGACAATTCTTCCCCAAAAGATCTGCTCCTCCCTTGAACATAGGCACAATGAATTATGGAACAAACACACAAAAGATTTCTATTCTCATGCAAAGTTTATAAAGGATTTTCTTGCTAGCGAGGTTATAAAATGTCAACTTTCCTTGCTGGATGCAATTATTCTGTAAACTTGATAATTCCGGACAGTTTCCTAGTATTACCTTACAAATATATATGCTTTCATCTAATTGTAATACATTTATAAAAGTCTTAACCTAACAAAATTAACATGAAAAGAGTACAATTATTATGATAAACAATCTGCTGTATGAGTATTTATAAATATCTGTCATCCAACATGTAATCATGCATATCATTATGTACGAGATGAAATTACAGCCTCATATGACAAGAAAACAAATGAAGGTGCTGTATATACAATGTTATTAAATCTAAGTGAATGTAACTTGTTTGAAATTTGTTCAAATTTAAGAATAATTTATATGAGAAGCCTGATAAAAATGTACAATTCCTAAAATGTTTAATAAACACCAGAATGCAGGACATAAAATGTTGCAAATGCTTCTGAAATGTAATGCTATGTGTACATTTACTATCTTGTTGTTTTACTAAAAAGTAATTTTGTTGATTCTCTGTATAGAGTAACTGGAAATAAAATCATTGTAACAGAGAGTGGCATTAGCTGAAATACAGCTAAAAATATTTGTAGTAATATATATTTATAACAAGGCTCATAACATAAGTGGTGTAAATTAAAACTAAAGCGAAAAAACTACCATTTTGGTATGCGTAATCAAATTAATCAGCATATTTAATTTATATAATTATTTCCTATAATTTGTATTCTTTTTCAGGAAAATCAGAGTCAACAAGCAACACCTAACAGTGTGGCACCAAAGCCATTAGTGGTTCGTCCTAGAAAGTGTCGACTTGCTGCAAACTTTAACTTAAAGCCAGCAAATGAGCAGTGAAGTACAGAGTAGTTCATTTTAATGTGATCGTCTCTATCGTTTCTTCCACTTAAGATGTGTGAGATGTTTATATACAGTGACAATTTTATTTTCAAACTAATATAAACAATGAAGCATCATGTGCAACAAAAGTGTTTTACAACTTTTAAAAGTTATATCATTTAAAAATATAGTTTGATTTCTTCAAGTATTCATTCATATGAAATATAACTCTGATAAAGTAATGCAAAGCTTTGAGATCAGACTGGCTTAATCATTGGTGCAAGAGGCTGCATTCACTGAGAAAATTAAAATGCCAGTATAGCTACCATTTATTTTAGAAAGTAACACAGTTCCATATTGTGTACACAGTGAGAATTATTAAATATTTTAATAAGAGAATAATATAGCTTTAGATGCATACATCATTCATACTCTTAAAGCAAGTGGTGTTAGTTGTATTCATTTTTCATCCTATCCATTCTCTTTCCTTGATTGTTAAACCCTTCACTTTTTAATGGAATGGAGGTGCCTTCCACATATGACTGAAAGCAGTGAAGACATAATATGCTAATCTTACTGTAATTAGGATAAACACACAAATCTAATACCGGAGGTGTACTATGTTGACACCTCAGTAAGCTTATTATTTCAAAAATATATGGTTTATTTATGAATTCATCAAACGCTCGCCATACTTAAAATGTTTGTCCAATCACACGAATTTATTACAAAGGAAAACTTACTATTTGCTTACAATGCTTCAAAATTATTGAAATATGGGTGTTAATTGCCTATGATAATTTCTGTACTCAGGCATCAAACTGCAGATTATAGATAAGATATTCTTGGACTTCAGGATAAAACACAAATGTCCCGAATTTATAGAGCAGAAGAACCTATGTAGAAGTGTTGGTGCCCAGAAAGATTTCCATATGGTCCAAGTAGGTTTATACTAGTATATACTGCTCTGAACTAAGGAAACTGAGATAATGCATAACCATTTATTCTCATATCATAGCATTGCACGGGAACTCAAAAAGATGAGCTTACATTTCCATTTGGAATTGCTTCTCCTCACTGTGTCGCTGGGCTGGAGGATAAAATTCTCATTATTAGCCCTAACTGTCTTTAAAGTTGATAATGCAATAAAATAATATTAAAAATTTGCACCTAATAATCATTAAAAATATTATTGATAATACAAACATTAAAATAAAAAAAAAATAAACCAATTTAATGAAATATCTCCCTTTATATAAACCTCACTATATAAAATTACTGAAGAAGAAATTAAATAACAAAACTTTTAAATAATAGTGATATTCAATCCAATAATAATGTTATTTATTTATATTTTTTATAATCCAATAATAGAAGAAGAATTTAATCTAACAATCTCTCATTCAATAAAATAAATTAAATCATTTATAATACAATACATAGCAAATATAAATTCTAATAAAGAAAATAACAATAATAATAAAATCCTATAAAGCAATGATAAATAAACCATAACTCAAGATAATTTAATCTATTATATCTATGACACCACAAATCACAATTTTATTTTAAACTACTTAAATAAACATAACAATATCTAAAATCAAATTAATACACAATCTCTTTTCAAAATCAATAAATTTAAACTTTGTCAATGTAATATTAACAATAAATATTCACGACAATAACCTCTCTCTCTTCTATAAATACCAGAATAATACATACCATGTTGACTATATGAATATAAATATAAAGTATAAGCAGCTCTAAAAATACTTTAATACAAGAAACAATATTACTATTCATATTCAACCCACTATACTGTTTAATAAACCAATTTCTCCTAATAAATTTAAAGGAGGAGGGGCTGTTATATTAGGTAATGAAAATAAAAATCATCACAATGTTATTCTAGGTATTAAACTTAATAAACCTTCATTAATTAATATTCGTCTTCCCAAACGTTCATAACTAATATTAGCTAAACAAAATAAACCAGAGGAAACATAAACAATTATTAAAACCAAAGTTATATAACATCTCCAAACATCTAATGTTATTAAACCTTCAACAATTAACCTTATATGAGCTACAGACAGGTAAGTAAGCAATCAATGCTTTTATATAATCTCCTGAGGCAAGCATATTAAATTAACTAAAAAAACCCAATTAATCTAATTGAAAATCAAAGTATATTAACATCCCAATCTCTATTACATATTCAAAAATTTGTAATAAACCATAACCATCTAATTTCAATAAAACCTCAGCTAAAATTATTGATCCAAAACTGGGGCCTCCACATGTGCTTTTGGAATCATAAATGCACTAAATATATGGGTATTTTAACTAAAAACACTAAAATTATTTCAAGATATAAATAAAAATTTATAAAATCATTTCTATAAACCAATGAAAAAACTAAATAATTTAAATTATTATAAAGATATATTATTCCTAATAATAATGGTAATGAAGCAAATAAAGTATAATATAGTAAACAAATTCCAGCCTGTAATCGCTGATAACCTCATCCAAAAATTAAAAATAAAGTTGGAATTAAACTTCCCTCAAAACAAAATAATAAAATGAAATCATATTTATTCTACAAAAAGTACAAATTAATAATAATAATAATAATAATAATAATAATAATAATAATAATAATAATAATAAAGTCATAAATAAAGACAAATAATTATAAAACTGATATCGAATAACAGAATAAGTAGCTAAAATTATTAAAACACAAAACCAAAAACTTAATACAACCAAACCGTATGATAAATAATTGTATCCAAAAATATATCTTAATCCTCTTCAACAAAAACAACAAAAAAAGTCTATATTAACTAAAGATATTAATGATATAAGAAACAATAAATTCTGAATTAACCATCAACCTCTATTTATAAAACACAATGTGGTTAAAAAAAATCAATACATATAATATATTTTAACATTGCAATAAATCAAATGAAATTATAACAATCATTTCCTTGAGTTCAAATTATTGAAACTAAAATTGAGATCCAAATACACCTTCACAAACTGCAAATGACAAAAAAAAAGCATCGTTATATAAATTCTAAACTTAATAAAGTTATCAATAAATGTTTACGTTTAGAAGAAAAAACCCATAAACCACAATATATATATAACAAACAAAATATTATTAACATTAAATGTTTTAATAGTTTATAATAAAACATTGATCTTATAAACGAAAAATAAGAATTAACTTTTAAAGCTTCAAACGAAAGAAAATCAATTTATTAATTTCCAAAATTAATATTTTATTATAAACTACCCTTTGGCATTTTATACTTATTATTACGAATCAGTTTAACCCTCAGAATCACTTTTCTATTTTTAAACCACCCTTTATCCATTAGGATTAATTCTCTTTCTCCAAGCAATATCATTATGTTTAATTAGAGGATTTATATCATTAAGATTTTGATTTTCCTATGTATTAGTTTTAATTTATTTGGGGGAATATTAGTTCTATGTACATATGTTACTAGATTAGCTTCAAATGAGATATTGTTTTATTCAAATAAGATTTTATTAGTAATTATTTCTTTGCCAATTATTTTTATATTCACTTACTATATAAGTTTTACTTATCCTATAAATCTATATGAAAATATAGAAAATAGAGTAAACCTAACCCTTATATCAAATAATTTTTTATTAAAATATACAATCAACCTACCAACATTATTACAATTTTAATTACCTCTTATTTATTTTTAACTTTAATTGAGTAGTTAAAATTATTAATATTTATAAAGGACCTTTATGACAAATTAATCAATAAACCCTTACGTAAAATTCATCCTGTAATTAAAATCTCTAATAGTGCCCTACTAGATTTACCAACACCGTCAAATATATCATCATGATGAAACTTTGGTTTTCTTTTAAGTTTATGTTTAATTATTCAAATTATAACAGGATTTTTTTAGCCATACATTATTCAGCCCATATTGATTTAGCTTTTTCCAGAATAGCTCACATTTGTCAAGACGTAAATTATGGGTGATTCTTACGAACTCTTCATGCCAATGGTGCTTCTATATTTTTTATTTGTATTTATGTTCATATCGGATGAGCTATATATTATGGTTAATGTAAATTTTATTATACAGGAATAGTAGAAGTCATAATTTTATTTTTGGTAATAGCAGCAGCTTTTATAGGTTATGTTTTACCTTGAGGACAAATATCATTTTGAGGTGCCACAGTAATTACTAATTTATTATCCGCTATTCCATACTTAGGAATTGAATTAGTACAATGAGTTTGAGAGGGATTTGCAGTAGATAATGCAACTTTAAATCCATTTTTCACATTTCATTTTGTTCTTCCATTTATTGTAACAGCTATCGTTATGGTTCATTTATTATTTCTTCATCAAACAGGATCAAACAATCCTTCAGGAACAAATAGTAATATTGATAAAATTACTTTTCACCCCTATTTCACATTTAAAGACATTTTAGGTTTCATTATCCGACTTATATTTTTATTCTTGGAGTTCTTGACAATTTTATCCCAGCTAATCCATTTGTCACTCCAGTCCATATTCAACCAGAATGATACTTCCTATTTGCTTATTCTATTTTACATTCTATTCCTAATAAATTAGGAGTAGTAATTGTTTTAATTATATCTATTTTATTTTTTATACCTTTTACAATTACCAATTCACTATCCAATTAGTAAGTTTATGTTTTGTTTTGTAGTTACTATTGTAATCCTTTTGACATGAATTGTAGTCCACTAGTTGAAGATCCCTATATCTTAACAGGACATCATAAATCCCTTAATTATTAAAATTTGAGACAATATACTTTATCTTTAATCAAGTAGGTTATAAACTTAATGATAAGATTATGTCTTGAAATCATAATTTAAGGGTTTAAGTCCCTTATTAAACTTTCTTATTTATTCAAACCTTTAAAAGAAAATTCTTAACCTCAAATAAAAAAATAAAGAATTCAAAGATAAGGGTAAAAATCTTTTTCATGTTAAAAACATTAATTTATCATATCGATAATGCGTAAAGTTCCTGGAACTCAAATATACAGAAAAGCACTAAAAATTAATTCCAAATAAAATATAAATTAACTTAAATTGGAACCAAGAAAAGCAACACATATTAATATACTTATAAATAAAATTCTTGAATATTCACTCAAAAAAGTAAGGGCAAAACCTCCTCTACCACATTCAACATTAAATCCTGATACTAACTCTGATTCACCTTCAGCAAAATTAAAAGGACTACGATTTGTTTAAATTTAAACAAGATACAAATCACACATTGCATAAAGGTAAAAATAAAAAATAGAAATGAAATTCTCATTTGATAATTAAAACAAAATCTAACAATGAATAACTTCCAATTAAAAAGATAAATGATAACAAAGTCAATGCTAATCTTACCTCATAAGAAATTGTTTGTGCAACAGCACATAACCCTCCTAATAAAGTATAATTAAAAGGCATAGCTAGTATTACAATATAAACTGCTATGCTTGTACATACTAAAAAAAAATTAAATAACCTAAATTAGAAGTCAATAAACCTCTTATATAAGGTATCAATACACAAGATTCAAGATAAAAATAAAGAAAATACAGGACACACATAATATAATAAATAATTTGAAACTGAAGGACTTGTGTGTTCCTTACAAAATAATTTAATAGTATCACTAAAGGGTTATAAAATCCCTACAAATTCCAATCTTATTAGGACCTTTACGAAGATGAATATAACCTAAGACTTTACGTTCCAATAAAGTAAAACATGCAACCCCTACTATAACAAAAATAATCAAAATTAAACCCACTAATATTAACATAAATACCTTTCTTCTTATCATTTACTATGTATGATCATTTCATCATATTTACAGATTCTAAACTATTGCACTCCTTTTCTGCCAAAATAGCCCTTATTAATAAAATTCAGTTTTTAAAAAAATTATTTTAAATATCTGGTCCTCTCGTACTAAACTATTTAATAAAATTAACGATAAAAAAACCAACCTGGCTCACGCCGGTTTAAACTCGGATCATGTAAGATTTTTAAGATCGAATAGATCTACTGTCCATTCCAAACCAGAGTGCCTCTCACTATAAACAAACTCTTTGTATTATCCGCGCGAAAGTAGTTCGTAATCCTCGCCCGTGCTTGTTGAACATTGCTTCAATCTATAAAAAGGCGCCTGCGTGAAAATCATAGTTCAAAATGCAACCTGAAATAACAATTGATTTTATAAGTATGCGGAAATGAACATTTTACTTGCTTAATTGCAATCAGGCAAAGGTGCAACAGCCAAATCTGAATCCTCCGAAGATAATTCAGCTGCCATATCGGAATAATAACTTTTCCAAGTTAATGACAAGTTTATCCACAGCACTGTCTCACACAAAACAAGTTCCCACATTTGATGCTCTTCTTCTGTTATGTTCTATTATGTCTGTTTATATTTTCTGCACAGTTTGGTTACATTTCTCACTGAAATGCCTGTAAAATTGGATATTAGTTTCGTAATGTGCACTAATGCAAGTCTCAGATATTTTTCTAATAATGAGTTGAATACATTAAGTATTGTTTGTTTTTCGCCACTTTTTAATTGTTTCCCGCTTTTGTGTTTGAGCAGTTTATTCGCACTACATGCACCTTCCTCTGCCTTGTAAACTCAAATACCAACTGACTAAATCACAAGATTTGACATGAGCTGAGCATATGTGTGCTAGCGTGTTATGAGTGACTGTTTGCTTATCATATTTCCTGTGTAACGCAAAATGTTTATTCGGTACTCGGATAGCACCTCTGGGAATTCATTGCTGCATTTCTCGTATATGTAAGAGAATGGCAGTCATGCATACAGTTAGTAATTAACAAGCAAGATACTTTCGACGTTAGCGCAATAGCAGACAAAATCATATTTTGTAATCTCTTAACAGTTAGTATCTATACAGTACCTTTACCAATGAGTTCTTATGATAACCACAATAAAATGTGCAGTTCTACACCTTTCCTGCCCCAATGTTTCATGATACAATATATGTATTAAGGAACTATTTACGTTGGTGTAAGAATGTATGCTTAGGTTCGTGATGAGTAGAAGCACGTGTTTTTGTTTACATCAGAGGGAACTCTGGTTTGGAATGGACAGTAGTCATTAAACACCTGCATCCAAAACTAACCTTAATGTGTTTTATTACCTTATTGTGGAATTATGAAACAATCCTCACTGTTATAAACAGACTTTGAACCAGACTTTGAAACAGCAAATTCTAAAAATTCTGTGAGACCTCTGAAGCTCTCTTCATTGTGAAGGAATTTTGTTAAACTGGTAAACCATACGAGATAGACGAAAACTTACTACACAATACATGTAGCTACATATGATTAAAGTTGTGTCAACTTTTTGTGACTATTGTTATTGGTTTGAATTTTTACTTTCTCTACTACGTATAGTAAGTAGGGGAAGTATGGCATTCCACCCAAAAATTCGATATTGGGATTTCACTGGAAATACCTGAATCCAAAAAAAGCATTTTTAGAAAAAGGTCCGTGAGTGTGTCTGGATGTGTGTGTGTGTGAACAGCATAACTCAAAAATCTGATGTGTTACACTCACATGACTTTCTCTACTCTTGTACAATCTAATTTTACAAACGCCTATTCTCCATATGCTTCATGTTAATCGAGATATCGAGATGTCAATCTTATTTGTAATTTTCTTGTAGATGCAAGGGGAATATGGTAGGTTTTAAGCGATAGTCAAATATTTTATCGCTGGTTGCTATGTGGCGCATTTCATTCTCCTTGCATGTCCAGGACATAAAAAAAATGAATAACGAATTTGAGAAAAAGTATAAGTATTGGAAAATTTAAGGAAATAACAAGCAATATCTCGAAAATGGTTCACTCAACAAAAAAAATGTATATGACATAAGTTGTGTATTTTAACGCGATCTACATTTTTTGTGAAGTAAAATTCTGTCTATCTCTTACGGTTTACCAGTTATGCAAAAGTCGTTCACAATAAAGAATACTTTTGGAGACATTCCCAGAAAATTCGAGATATACATTTCATTTCTCATGACATTGTCTTAAACATATGATATTTTCATCAAAATCGTTAGAGCCATTTTTGAGAAAATTAAAATTTTCGAAAAATGTTCCATGTAAAGGGTAGTCTGGGGTGGGGGGATTTTCTTGAAAACCTTCGTGTCGCATCTCTGGAAGATACTGAACCTAAATACCAAGTTTGGTGTTTATCCGACTGTTCGTTTTTGAGTTATGCTGTTCACAGACACACACACAGACACACACACAGACACACACACACACAGACACACACACAGACACACACACGGACATGTTTCCAAAAATGCTTTTTTTGGATTCAGGAGGTCTCAAAACATGTATTTCCGGTGAAATCTCGGTATCGAATTTTTGGGTGGAATGCAATACTTCCCCTACTTACTATACGTAGTAGAGAAAGTAAAAAAGCAAAGTCAGATAAATACCAAACTTGGTATTACTATCCTTTACATGGAACATCTTCTGAAATTTTTGATTTTCCCAAAAATGGCTATAATGATTTTGATTAAAATATCATATGTTTAAGATACTTTCATGGCAAATGAAATTTATATCTTGAAATTCTGGAAATGTCCCTTCTGGAAATGTCCCTAAAAGTCGTCTTCATTCTGAATGAAGTTTGCATAACTGGTAAAGTGTAAGAGATAGACAAAATTTTACTACGCCAAAAATGTAGATCTCATTATAACACACAATTTATGTAATATACATCTTTTATGTCGAGGGAACTGTTTCTGAGCTATTCCTTGCTATTTATTGGAATTTTCCAATACTTATACTTTTTTCAAATGGGAATTCATTTTTTTTTTTTTTTTTTTTTTTTTTTTTTTTTGTACTGGACATGCAAAGAGAATGGAATGCTCCACATAGCAAGCAGCTCTTAAAATATTTGAGTATTGCTTAAAGCCTACCATATTGCCCTTGCACCTATAAGAAAATTAGCAATACGATAGTTTCTGCAAATTTTTATCTCGATTAACATGAAGTGGATGGAGAATAATCGTTTGTAAAAATAGTTTGTACAAGAGTAGAGAAAGTCATGTGAGTGTAACACACATGATTTTTAACTTTACATACCTTCTGAGATAACAAGAGCTAGTGACATGTGCGCAGATGCAATGATTTTGTGTCTGTGAGTTCCCATTTTGGGTATAAGGGACAATACAAAAGACCTTTCTTTAATGGTCGAGGTGCGAGGGTCTCCGAATCCTCCCAGTCCCTCAAACAATACTACACTACACTACACTACCTTATTACTATTCTACTCCCCCGTAGTTTCTTGTACAAGCATTAACTGTCAGTCCTAATGTTCTGGCTATCTTGTTGGGCCCTGTTAATAATTAGCCTAACTGTTATGTTCAGCAGTGCTGCAAGCCGGGATTCGAACCTGGGCCTCTCATCGTTACAGAAGCAGACCGGGCTGCAATGCCCAAAACGATATAGGTAACAAGTCGCCTAGCTTTATGCCTAGGTGAGCCATTCGGTATTCGAAACATGATCCTTCACCACAAATGAAGGATAGCTTGCTGTTAAACCATTACACCACGATAGCTGATATCATTAGTAGGAGAACACCCACCCCATAATCAGTATGCACAAATGATTATAAAGTATATAATCATAGAATGTTAATAAAAAATGGGGAAACTAATAGCAAAGAACTTGTAGTTAAAAGCGAAATAAGTAAGAAAGGAGAACAGCTATAAAAACAGAAATATTGTAAATAATATTGTATATAGTGTGTAACATAAAATATTATACGGTACTTTTATGTATGAAACATTGTAAAATATACGTTGGACAGAAAAACAGCTAGCACGTAGTCCAGTTAGTAGCTGGACTTTAGCAGCACAGTAAGCTGGTAAAAGAAATGGCTTGCGTTAGAAAGAGAGGACCGATGAGAGAAAGAAGTAGAGTAGAGTTCCCCAAGATGCCATTAGCAGCACAGGGATTTGGAAAATGTGTCAGCTTGTATGAAAGAGAGGGCCAAGAGAGAAAGTGGCAGAGATACATCGGAATTTCCAAATATGACATCAGAAGCGTGACAGCAGAAATAAGGGTGATTGGACTATCATACAATTCTATGTAAGCACCAATCAAAATAGATGTTACAATTATTGGCACGAATGTGAGCGTCAGGGCATATAAAAAGGGAAATTTTTTCCAAGCAACCCACATTTGGGATTCTGATTCTTAGGCAGCATTCTTAGCTGAACGTTGTGTGAAGGGTGGGGAGACATCATGTGACGATAATGAGTTAGCTTCCCATAAATTATTACAAATAATAGGTTATCGAGAAAGAGAGTTGAGGGTATAGAAAAAGCGTGAACATGTAAATAAGGGAAATGACTTTCCTAGCCACTTTTACTTTTTATGTCTGGAATAAAGTCCAACTAATAATCGAACACTAGTTGTATTATTGCCCTCAGCCCCTCCCTAGATAAAGTCAGCAGGGATTGACTTAATTTACAGCATCTTCCAGCACGAGAGAGCAGCAGCGGAATTAGAACCAGAGACCACCTGAAGGCCAAATGAGCACCTACGCTGAACTTAGTGTAATCTGAGCGGCATATTTCCCAACCCTCTACACATTGGAAAGGTAGAATCAGACGACTGAAAACTCCAATGCTATAGCCGGGATTTTAACCAAGGACCTCCCAGTTTCCATCCGGTTGCTCTAACCACTAAGCTACTACATCTCGATGAGCTATGCCATCTCAATACAATTTGAGATCTCCTTGTGGTTTGCGGGAAAAAAATGCGAATCAGTTGGGGAATTTAATGTTGTACCAGCATGTTGCCATGGCAGCTCAGTGGTTAGAGCAACCGGACGGAAACCGGAAGATCCGTGGTTCAAATCACGGCGATAGCATTGAATTTTTCAGTCATCTCATTCTACCTTTCCAACTTTGTCCAACACATGGCTTGTGTGGAAGAACAATCAATTCCATTAATTGACCTAACAGTGGTTGAAACTATAAAGCCCGGGGCTTAAAGTACTTACAACATTGTAAGTCGTCATTGGTATATGCCATCTCAATACAAGGGAATTTATCGGGAAAAATGCAAGTCAGCTGGAGAATTAAATATTGTACCAGCATGTTGCCTTGGTAGCTCACTTGTTAGAGCAACCGGACAAAAACTGGAAGATCCGTGGTTCAAATCCTGGCGATGGCATTGAATTTTTCAGTCGTCTGATTCTGCTTTTCACCCTTGTCCAACACACGGCTTGTGTGGAAAAACAATTAATTCCACTACACATTACTTGAAAGCGACTCTTAAACTTATATTTGAAGACCGTTGAAGGCAGGAATATGTTAGAAAGAAAGACCCGTAGACTGCATGGGGATTTAAAAAGTAGTACCTGTCTCTAACCACTCGGTCAGTCCTGAGCACCTTGTTTTTAAAGAATAAGTCGAGCTTAAGGACCTTAACTGTTGAAAAAAAAAAGTTTCACACAAATGCAATGGGAATTGAACCCAGAACACCTAGTTTTGCAAGGTAGGTCTTGAACCACTAGTCCAATTAGCCCTTTCGATATTTTTATTATTATCAGCAGTGTTTTGTAAGCTTTTTATAACGTTTGTGAACATATGCGACTCATTGTAGTAGATGAACGGAAGTCAGGGTCACTCACACTACTGTGAGGTTCAAATCTCTTTTGACGTTTCCTGACAACCAATACAGGGGGACCGCGCGGTTGCCATACTACTTCGTCAGAACATTACGCATTTGTTATAAATGCCATCGCAATGTTCACTTAAAAACTACAAGAAAACAAGAAGATACACAATAATGGAAATATAATCCACAAATAGAGAAATAAAATCCATACTTTTCTATGAGCCCTTTGTCATTCAAGTGGAACAGATAACGGCATATCCTTTTTCGCTTCCCTACGCACACGTGAAACAGTTGGCGTAGGTAATGAGCACGCCTCAGTCGTAAGTCGTTGACATTTCTTGAAGTGAGGATTTTGCGGATTTTTTTCGTTGGCATATTTTTTAAAAGAAATAATACACACTGAAGACATTCCTAGCCTTAATGCTATATCTACTGGTGTTACTAGCTTACTAAGCAACATTTTCATGAAAGTTAACTTTATAAACGCTAGGACACTATCACTGTAAGAAATGAGTAGCTACACGAGTTGAAAGTTGAATTCACAACTGGGTCGCTTAATTTTCCATTATGCGTGCTTTAAAAAGTGCACTAGCAGTATTTTTTCTTTGTCAATGTTTTTAACATTGAGCTATCGCGTCAATGGTGCAATGAATTCCCTTGTTGATGCTTCCTCGAGAATGTGATGATAGCTGGTGATTCGTTATACGCATTCCAAGTATCAAGGTGTTGAATGTTGTTAAAAACCACAACACGCTCTTCTTATGTAACGATAGGTGTTTGGTTCTAGGACTCAGCATTATGAACATTGGTTTTCCAATGGTATTTATTCTGTGGAACAAAACCATACATGAGGTTTGTTAAAGAACGTCATGTATGGTTTTCTAAAGCTGCGCCAAAGGGCTTTGAAAATATTTTCATGACAAGCTTGTAGCTGTATTAGAAAACTTCGTGGGACAACTGTTTTTTTAAATTTATTTAGGATCTGAAGAATTGCACATTAATAAGTGATAATTATGTCTATGACATAACAATATAAAATAACTACGACAGCAGTTGATTTATTGTTATTACAAGCATAACTTATAACTGAAAGTCTCCGTTTAAACATCCCGAAAGATAACTGTAAATTAATGGCGAACCATTGGGTGTAAAAGTGATTCTTTTCTACTTTCTCTGCTACATATAGTAAGTAGGGGAAGTATTGAATTCCACTCAAAAATTCGATACCGAGATTTCACCGGAAATACAAGTTTTGAGACCCCCTGAATCCAAAACAAGCATTTTTGGAAACATGTCCGTGTGTGTGTGTGTGTGTGTGTGTCTGTCTGTCTGTCTGTGAACAGCATAACTCAGAAACGAACAGTCGGATAAACACCAAACTTGGTATTTAGGTTCAGTATCTTCCAAGGATGCGACACGAAGGTTTTCAAGAAAATCCCCCCACCCCAGATTACCCTTTACATGGAACATTTTTCGAAACTTTTAATTTTCTCAAAAATGGCTCTAACGATTTTGATTAAAATATCATATGTTTAAGATACTTTTATGACAAATAAAATGTATATCTTGAATTTCCTGGGAATGTCTTCAAAAGTATTCTTCATTGTGAAGACTTTTGCATAACTGGTTAACCATAAGAGATAGACAAAATTTTACTACACAAAAAATGTAGATCGCGTTAAAATACACAATTTATGTATATACATTTTTTTTTTTTTTTTTTGTTGAGTGAAACATTTTCGAGATATTCCTTAAATTTTTCAATACTTATTTTCTCAAATGGGAATTCGTTAGTCATTTTTACTTTCTCTACTACGTACAGTAAGTAGGGAAAGTATTGTATTCCACCGAAAAATTCGATACCGAGATTTCACCGGAAATAGATGCATGTTTTGAGATCCCCTGAATCCAAAAAAAGCATTTTTTGGAAACATGTCCGTGTGTGTGTCTGTGAACAGCATAACTCATAAACGAACAGTCGGATAAACACTAAACTTGGTATTTAGGTTCAGTATCTTCCAGAGATGTGACAGGAAGGTTTTCAAGAAAATCCCCCCATCCCAAATTACCCTTTACATGGAACATTTTTCGAAAATTTTAATTTTCTCAAAATGGCTAACGATTTTGATTAAAATATCATATGTTTAAGATATTTTAATGACAAATAATATGTATATCTTGAATTTTCTGGTAATGTCTCCAAAAGTATTCTTCATTGTGAACAACTTTTGCATAACTAGTAAACCATAAGAGATAGACAAAAGTTTAATACACAAAAAATGTAGTACGCGTTAAAATACACAATTTATGTCATATACATTTTTTTTTGTTGAGTGAACCATTTTCGAGATATTGCTTGTTATTCCCTTAAATTGTTCAATACTTATTTTCTCAAATGGGAATTCGTTAGTCATTTTTACTTTCTCTACTACGTACAGTAAGTAGGGGAAGTATTGTATTCCACCCAAAAATTCGATACCGAGATTTCACCGGAAATAGATACATGTTTTGAGATCCCCTGAATCAAAAAAAAGCGTTTTTGGAAACATGTCCGTGTGTGTGTCTGTGAACAGCATAACTCATAAACGAACAGTCGGATAAACGCCAAACTTGGTATTTAGGTTCAGTATCTTCCAGAGATATGACA
Organism: Deroplatys truncata; assembly: GCA_030765065.1. Classification (NCBI taxonomy): domain Eukaryota; kingdom Metazoa; phylum Arthropoda; class Insecta; order Mantodea; family Mantidae; genus Deroplatys; species Deroplatys truncata. The sequence goes on from CM060975.1 coordinate 146,490,420, forward strand.
CGAAGGTTTTCAAGAAAATCCCCCCATCCCAAATTAACCTTTACATGGAACATTTTTCGAAAATTTTAATTTTCTCAAAATGGCTAACGATTTTGATTAAAATATCATATGTTTAAGATATTTTAATGACAAATAATATGTATATCTTGAATTTTCTGGGAATGTCTCCAAAAGTATTCTTCATTGTGAACAACTTTTGCATAACTAGTAAACCATAAGAGATAGACAAAAGTTTAATACACAAAAAATGTAGATCGCGTTAAAATACACAATTTATGTCATATACATTTTTTTTTTGTTGAGTGAACCATTTTCGAGATATTGCTTGTTATTCCCTTAAATTTTTCAATGCTTATTTTCTCAAATGGGAATTCGTTATTCATTTTTCTTGTCTTGGATATGCAAAGAGTATTAATCTGTGGCAAAGGGAATGGTGCTGCACCTAGCAACCAGCTATTAAGAGATATGTATGTGCTTAAAGGCTACTGTATTTCTATATTGCCCTTGTAAATATATATTCCCCTTACATCTACAAAAAAATTAGCAATAACATAGAGTCTGCAAATGTTTATCTCGATTAACATGAAGTAGATGGAGAATAAGCGTTTGTGTAAATAGTTTGTACAAGAGTAGGGAAAGTCATGTGAGTGTAACACATCAGATTTTTTTGTACTTGTTAAGGAAAACTTCGCCTTTTATCCCAGCTACTTGTTGCTTATCTAAAATATGAAATCCGCATGCGCGCATAGATATTGCAATTACAGTTTTACCAGCGACGAGGTGTACTGTCCGTATGAGGCAACGTCATACTGCTGCTATTCGTTAGTGCCGTTTTAGTGGACATCCTCAAACGTCAAGAGATTTAGACCGCATAATAGTAATGGTTACCGTAACCTCTGACTATTATGGTGCGTATTGTTCTACATGCTCACTTAACGACAAAACTTAAAAAGAACCTCTAAATGTTCCTTACCAAAACTTTCTTAATATGGACATTTCTTTTTAGATTATATCCATAATTGACAATTACAGTCGCACCAGCGGAATAAATTTTGAAATATTGTTTGAATATATGGTTCACTTTCAACATCACATTCGCTTTTACAGCTGCAAATTTAATCTCATAATTTCTGTATGAGTTGAAATATTTAAAATACAGTTTTACCTCTGGTTTGCAATAAATTGAATGCGTTTTACGTCATAGCTGCTTTATAAATTCAACTATCGAGAATTTCATTTCATATCTGAATTTTAATAATCTCCAACTTTCCAAAGTAACCTGAAACTCAAATTGTTTTTATTGACATCAAAAAATGGCAAGGCTTTATTTAGGCACAATTCTGGACTTCTACACTAAAATTTAAATACGAATTTTACCGAAAGGACAGAGCCAATTCCACCAGCGCATTTTTCATTGGTAGTGATTTTAGACGATTTTTTTGGTACCAAAAAATGTGCAAAATGTATTATTCACAACTTTAATAAACTTCAAAACCAGGTTCCAGTGAATTGAGAATTTTGATGAAATTCGTTGAACTCCAGCAATCCAGCAATCGAGAACAGGTCGCCCAGGTTTACCTGGGCGGAATGTAATCGCCACAGTACCTAGCCGCGTATGCGGCTTTACCTGTGCGATAAAGGAGGTTAAAAGAATATACACAAGCTTTTGATGTTTGTCAATCTTATAGTTTCGAATCCCGGGATCACGAGTCTGGCCCTAATTTCTGCAAATTCCTATTTATTATCATTTGATGACGTCGCAAAGTTTATGAAAACCGATTCATATGTCTGTAATTTCAAAATAGTGAGGCTAGGATAAAAGTTTAAGCTATTTCGCGTCTCGTGTAAAGAATGTTTCTAACGTCAAACATTTTGACATATAATTCTGAAAACAAAATTTAAAAACGTAAAACCCACAACGGACGTTGCGAACCCGAGACTCAGCGAAGCAAACGAGCGATGGAGGTGCTCCGAGTCTGAATCTAGCGTTTTCCTAGTCCTTATTTATCTGTGTAAATTTAGGATTCTAGTACCCTCAGAACTATCGATCTCTTCACACCTACCAACGGAATAAAGCTCCAAGTTCCATAGATATTTATCTATAGTTCTGCAGTAGATATGACAGATTTAAAACACTAAAATAACGTAACACTGAGCCTACTTCCCTGCAAACGCCCCTGGTGATCAATGAGAATATATTGCACCATAACTGAATGCGGTGTTACTGTTTCGCAGTTAAAAAAAGTAAACAGTAATCAAGAGATCTTAATAGAGTTGCAGAAATTTTAGTAGGCATATTTTTTGTTATGCTAATATTTCAATTATATAATAATATTTTAATAAAAATTATTGGGCTGATTTTGACAGAACTTTTTCCATTTAAAGGGTTGCTTGGTTGGGGTGAGATATACGCTTTGCATGGTTAAAAGATACCAGCCTTAAACACTAAATATGACAATTAATTGTTCTTCCATGCAAGCGTGTTTAGGTTAAAATTGTAAAGGAGAATCAAACTGAAAAATTCAATGCTTTAGTCGTGATTTGAACCATGGATCTTCGCTTTCCGAGTCGTTGCTTTAATCAACTGAGCTACCATGGCAAATGCCGGCACGATATTAAATTCTGCAGACTGATTTTATTTTAGAATTTCAGCCTACAAAGAGCTTATATGGAAGAATTATCATTGATGACCTAATAGTGGTTAACTATGAAGCTCTGGACTTAAAATGCGAGGACGATACTGAAAATTTTTAGAATGCTATGTTTCTAAAAACAAATGAAATGTGTTTATAATTGACAACTGCTTTCTAATGTTTTTCGAGTTGATTGCCGCGTAGTTTGATTGATTTTCTCTAGTAGTTTGTTAATTATCGTCATTTAAAGATTTTGTGTTCTCCCAAAATGAAATTGACTAGAGAACATTTCCAGGCTATGATTTCTTACCATTTTAAACCGTCATTAACGCCTAAACAATGTGAAGAACGGCTTAGAAGTGCATTTGGCGAAGAATTCTCATCTAAGACAATTTATTAGTGGTGCAGCGAATTCAAAAGAGATCGGCGTTTTCTTGGTGATAAATTTCGTGAAGAACGCCCAAGAACTGTTGTTACTGATGAAAATATTGCCGCTGTTCGAACAATGCGTGAAGAAGTTCGAAGAACATCTTTTCAATTTGTTTGGGCGATACTGGGCATTGGTATGAGTCAAATTCAAAACATTTTACATCAACAGTTGGACGTGATAAAACTTTGTTGTCGATGGATTCCACATAAATTGACTCCTGATCCAAAACAGCAACGCATTTATTGGTGCAGAAAAACTCTGGAAAAATTCCAAGACGGTTCCTCAAATTTGCTTTGGAATATCGTTACTGGTGATGAATCTTCGATTTATTGTTATCCTGAAAAGAAAAGCCAATCGACATAATGGGCCTTTCGAGCAGTACCTAAGCTTACAAAAGTCCGACGAATTCGCAGTGCTGATAGGAAGATGGTTGCTAGTTTTATTTCTAAAACAGGCCCTATTGCTGCTGTAGCATTAGAAGATAGACGTACCGTTACTGCCGATTGGTACACAAATGTCTGTTTACCGCAAATGTTTGAAAAATTCGTGAAAAACGCCCAAAAGGAAAAGTAATGTTACATCATCACAACGCATCGTCGCATACAGCAAAACCAACAGCTGAGTATCTGGGTGCCCTAAAGGTGAGCGCCATGGAGCCTTCGCCGTACTGCCATGACCTAGCACCTTGTGATTCCTTTTTGTTTCCAAAAATTAAAGATAAAATGTGTGGAATCACTTTTTCATCAGATGAAGCAGCGGAACACTATTAAAACCTGGTTTCTGAAGTGCCTCAGGAAAAGTGGCATCATTGCTTTTGTCGCGGTATCTTCGTGTTATCTTATTTGCTGAGCGCCTGTTATTCTTTTACTATTTTGAATTTTTGTTCTTTGTCCTCCGGCTAGCTATTATTACTCAGTCGAGCAAATCTCTTGAACAGGGCGTGTAAACGGAAAGGAGTTGTTACTAAAAGATAACACTGATAAAAGAATTTGTTTTTACACTTTTATTGCTGTCTCACTATTCATTTCACATAATTACTCTTGATACACGACTGACTGAAACTGTTATATTTTCGAATGTAACTATAATCACTTATTTGCCGCACATTATTAATTCGTGTATTTCAATTTTATAACTAACTTTACGACGCGAGAGATTCTGTAGAACTGTGCGACATGTAACCCGTGAATGATTCTGTTGAACTGCGCGACGTGTAACTCGTGAATGATTCTGTCAAACTGTGCGTTACCCGTCTCTGGCTTCAGAATTTATACTCCCTCACCCCGGTATGCCTAAAGATTATAATCGAGCTGCTATTGGTTAATAAAGCGCGCCAACATTAGCGTCTATTTTTATATCCAATCAAAATTACGAACACATATGCTCTAGGGAAGATATTTTCTCCATTTCTAAAGAAAAGCGCGCTACTCTGACGTCATTTGTTTGCCTCTTATAATTAATAAACACTCACCCCCTCGCTCATTGTTACCCGCTCCTATTGTCAGTTTCAGTGAGGCCGTGTAAACTTATTTCATAACAATGCTTATAATTAACAAACATCTCAAATCATTGTCATACAATAATGTTAATTTACACTACAATCACTCTGGCATTCACAGTGTTGTGATATAAAATACTGCCTCACTTTAAGGACGGTTTCTTCGAATACAAAAATGTATTGATGTTAAAGGGGAATATTTTGAAAAACAACAAAAACATTTACATTTTTTTAAAATTAATACTTGTTTCATTTTCTAAAACTTTTCAGTGTCGCCCTTGTATACTTACAAGATTACAAGTCACCATTGGGATACCTTATCTCAAAATGACTGAAAACGCTTGTGGTTTACCGGGAAAAATGTGTCAGTTGAAGGATTTAATGTCGTACCGACACGTTGCCATGGTAGCTCAGAACAACTGCACGGAAAACCGAAGATCCGTGGTCGAAATCCCGGCTATGCGTTGAATGTTTCTGTATGATTCTATCTAACGAAACATAACATTAATCTGACTTCTCGCGCGCTCTCTCTCTCTCACACACTCACTCACACATACACACACGCACGCACACATTTAATTTTCTTCAGGGAGATTAAAACCACTCGGTATCACAGTTTGATCGAATGCAACACTTCAACTATCTTATATAAGCGTTCAAGAAATTAGAACTATAAATGTATCTTAGTTACCAAGAAAATGGTAACAGGTGAAAGTGAGAAAGGCAAATAATAATTGCCGACTTTATATTAAAGCAGTTCCTTGTTTCCTTACGTGTTGAAAGGCGACACGGTGCCCTCGTTAAGTCCCTAGCCTATTGACTTGGATTAAGCAGATGCGTAAAAAAGTGCAAGGTATTTTAGATTGGGAAGATGGTGTAACGTACTGTCGTCGTTTTAATGATTCCCTAACAAGGGAAGCATAAAACCTCCGCTTTTTGCTCTTACACAATGAACAAGTTACATCGGATCCCGAGGAAGCACATTAACAGTCGAAGCTGTCTGTTTACATTTGGAACGTCATTCGCTGGAGTAGGGTAGAAGAAGAACATTTTGGAGGTGTGAAAGATTTAAACCGTTCGTGGCCGAGTGGTTAAAGCAACTTTTTTCCGATGGTGCGGACGTCTCGTGTATCAAATCTCCTTCCCATAATTGCTTTTTATTCTGAAAATATCTATACACGCTGACTTAAACCGCTACGACTGAGAGAGTTGTTTAGATGAGAGGCTTAACACTGAATTTGCAAAGCATTTTGGATAAGTACTGTGAATGAAAAAAATGCTACGATAGGCAGTGAGGTTTGAACCTGGATTTTCAACGGCGCCTTCAAACCATTTGACCATGCCTTTGCTTGAATGTTCTTTTGATGTACTGTGCATTGTGATGTTAGATTACGGGCTGATTTAAGCAGGAAAAAATCCATACATTCACATAGATTCGAATCCAGACTTTTTGCTCAGAGACATTTCTTTTAGTTACCGTGCGAGGTGGCGCAACGGTAACGTCGCATTCGGGCGACAGCCTACTCTGGCCCATGGGATTTTCGTAGTTTCCCCGGATAGCAGGCGACTGCTGGAATTGTTCCTCTTCTACAACGACTTTCCTGTACCAATCATCTCCTTTATAGTCATCTGTTTCAGTGTTGTAGGACCAGGCGACGGTGTTCGGCGGCTTGCGGCTGGGCGAGTTTTGTAGAGGTTTTTTCCCTGGCATCGTTGCGGGCATGCTCACCAGGGGAGTCCGCTGGGGTTAGGCAGCCTGTGCGGCGTCGGATGCGTTCGAACTGGAAACGTTAGGGACCCAGTCCATGCTTGGGCCCGTCGTCATCCGGATCTGGTCACCCCTCGGACCACCCAGCCTCATCCCTCTCAGGGTTCACGGTAGAAGCAAAAAGGACCGTTGCGACCGGGTTGCGGGGCCTCTCTCTTCGCCCGAAGTCATTTCTTTTGTCATTCAGCCACCATGCGATTCCCTTCATGGATATTTTATGTTTGCTACATCTCTTATTTACTGCACGTGCTGCTAGTAAAATAAATGCTGTGGCTTCAGAGTTGAACCAACTATTAGGTCAATCAATGGTAATTAATTTTCTTTCACACAAACAGTGTGTAGGACAAGGTTGAACGGCTAGAATCACACTGAAAAGGCTAACCAGGACTTTAAGTACTTACGATATTGCAAGTCGCCATTAACATGTCACCTCAAAATGACTTGAGATCTCCTCGTGGTTTACTGCGCGCCAGTTCAGAAATTTAACGTCGTACCAGTATGTCACCATGGAAGCTCAGTTGGCTAGAGAATCCGCTTGGAAATTAAATTAAATTGAGTTTTATTTATGGACGCTCTTTAACTACTATGGTCCTTAGTGTCCCATTCTATTTTGGGCGTGAAGGAACGGTAATTTTGCTCAGAGACCTCTTTATCAGGCTTGAGACTCTTTTACGTGCCGTAAATCTACGACATGGGACCACCGGCTGTACTTCCCTTCCGAAGGAAGCCATGCTAAGGATTTTTACGCTCGAGAAACTCCATCGCCTTCTGCCGGGTTTGAACCCGCGACATTGGGAACTAGAGGCTATCACGGTACCACTAGTCCACGGAGGACGACAATCCGCTTGGAGAGTGGAAGATTCGTGGTTCAAATCCCGGCTATGGCATTTAATTTTCCATACTGATTCTACCTTTCCAATATCTTACTCGCAAAAAATGTAGATTTCTTTAAAGCACAATTTATGTCAAAAATATTTTTTGTGGAGTTAACTGATTTTAATATGAGAACTTTTATAAACACCCTTTTATTTGCAGATGATCAGGTTCTTATATCTGACAATGACATCTTACAAAGCTAACTCTTTGAATTACAAAAGATCACTGGAGAATATAACTTAGAGATATCTGTCCAAAAAAAACAAGACAATGACATTCGAGGAAAATTTCCTCTTAGATGTAAATTAGTGATACAGAACCAAAGCATTGAGCAAGTAAGCTCCTTCAAATTTCTAGGGTGTGACCTGTCATATACACTACGTGATCAAAAGTATCCGGACACTTGGCTGAAAATGACGTACAAGTTCGTGGCCCCCTCCATCGGTAATGCTGGAAGTCAATATGGTTTTGGCCCAGCCTTAGCCTTGATGACAGCGTTCACTCTCGCAGGCATACTTTCAATCAGGTGCTGGAAGGTTTCTTGGGGAATGGCAGCCCATTCTTCACGTAGTGCGGAACTGAGGAGAGGTATCGATGTAGGTCGGTGAGGCCTGGCACGAAGTCGGCGTTCCAAAACATCCCAAAGGTGTTCAATAGGATTCAAGTCAGGACTCTGTGCAGGCCAGTCCATTATAGGGATGTTAATATCGTGTAACCACTCCGCCACAGCTCGTGCAGCATGAGCAGGTGTTTGATCGTGTTGAAAGATGCAATCGCTATCCCCGAATTGCTCTCCAACAGTGGAAAGCAAGAAGGTGCTTAAAATATCAATGTAGATCTGCGATGTGATCGTGTCATGCAAAACAACAAGGGGTGTAAGCCCCCTCCAGGAAAAACACGACCACACCATAACACCACCACCTCCGAATTTCACTATTGGCACTAAACACGCTGGCAGATGACGTTCACCGGGCATTTGCCATACCCACACCCTGCCATCGGATCGCCACATTGTGCACCGTGATTCGTCACTCCACACAACGTTTTTCCACTGTTCATTGTGCAATGTTGACGCTCCTTACATCAAGCGAGGCGTCGTTTGGCATTTTCCTGCGTGATGTGTGGCTTATGAGCAGCCGCTCGACCATGGAATCCAAGGTTTCTCACCTCACGCCTAACTGTTCATAGTACTTGGAGTGGATCCTGATGCAGTTAGGAATTCCTGTGTGATGGTCTGGATAGATGTCTGCCTATTACTCTTTACCCTCTTCAAATGTCGGCGGTCTCTGTCAGTCAACAGACGAGGTCGGCCTGTAGCTTTTGTGCTGTACATGTCCCTTCACGTTTCCACTTCACTATCCATCAGAAACAGTGGACCTAGGGATGTTTAGGAGTGTAGAAATCTCGCGTACAGATTTCTGACACAAGTGACACCCAATCACCTGACCACGTTCGAAGTCCGTGAGTTCCACGGAGTGTCCCATTCTGCTGTTTCACGTGTCTAATGACTACTGAGGTTGCGGGTAATGAGCACCAGGCAGTAGGTGGCAGCACAATGCACCTAGGATGAAAAAAGTATGTTTGTGGGGGTGTCCGGATACTTTTGATCACATAGTGTATACGAGAGATAGAAGCAGAACAGAAGATTGAAAAATTTAATCGCATGTGTGGGACTATCAGAAGAACATTAAAAGGTAAGTCCAGGAAGGACACATATATGAAATTTTACAAAACAATGGCGGTACCATGTGGATTACATGGCAGTGAGACTTGGACGCTTGATACAAAAACACGTAGTAAGATACAATCAGGCAGAGATGAAATTTTTGAGAGGATGTCTAGGAGTCACAAAAAGAGATAGATTGTATAATGAAGACATTCGTAATCGTCTGGAAATATATGAATTAAATGATAAAATAGCTGATTATAGACAGATATGGGAAGACCACGTTAATAGAATGGGTAATGAGAGAATGCCAAAGAAGATTTTAAAGTACAAGCCGAGAGGGGAAAGAGGAGTTGGAAGACCCAAGAGAAGATGGTCGGACCAATGAGACGCAACAGAGCGTGAGGTCTAATGCCTGAAGAAGAAGAAGAAGAAGTTAACTTTTTCCGAGATATTCTTTATTTTAATCATTTTCGAGATATTCTTTATTATTTGTTCGAATTTTCAAATACTTATATTTTTTTTTCAACTTGTAAGTCGCTATTAGTTTTTTCCCCCCGTGGTCATCAAAAAGCATGGAATTTCAAAGCCATCACTTAGCGACACCTTTTAAATATCTGACTATCGCTTTACCTACTGTATCCTACAACGAAACGTGTAAACGTGAACTGAAAGTTTATCTGAAAGTATTCAAACCTACAAGACAATTAAATAGCCTACTGCGCTCTTCCAAAGACCCCCGAGATCCCCTGTCATCGGCCGGTGTTTACCGTATTCCTTGTTCCTGTGGTTCAGTGTACATTGGTACCACACAGCGGAGCGCTAACACCAGACTGAGCGATCACAAAAGAAACTGCCGCCTGGGCCATACAGAAAAATCGGCAGTCGCTGAACATGCCATTGAAGCCGAGGGCGAACACATTATTAGATTTCAGGACACCAACATTCTTTCCTCCATAAAGCATTACCATACCCGGCTACAACGCGAAGCAATAGAGATTTACAAACATCCCAATAATTTCAATAGGAAAGAAGAAGCATTGAAACTCAACAGTAACTGGCATCTAGTCATCAAAAACAAGAAAGGTCATACAAAACCGAAAAACACTGCGAGCCAATCAGAAGAGAGCAACAACACAGCCGGCGCCAGCCCCCTCATACCAGCGGGCCAATCAGCAGAGAGCGTCCACACTATAAAGAGAGCGGCACTAACGCAACGAAGTGCCCTCCTCAATTGCTTTCTCCCTTGAAACCGAAAACCTCACTTGCCACTTCGGCGACCGCATAACTCATGACCGGATACGAAAGACCAGCACACACGAAATCAATTGGCTCATCCAACATCTGCCCAACCGCAAGGCACCGGGCCCCGACAAAATCCCGAACATCGTGCTCAAACATTTGCCACCTGACGCCCTAAAAGCTTTGGAACAGATTTTTAATTACGTTCTACTGCACGGTATCTTTCCCAACACCTGGAAGACTGCCCTAGTGCGCCACTTCCCAAAGAAGAACAAGAATCACGCAAACCCTCACAGCTATCGACCAATCAGCTTATTAAACTCACTCAGCAAGTTGCTAGAGAAAATCATCCTCAAACGACTCAACCGACACATTTTCAGACATAATATTCTCATACACGAGCAGTTCGGCTTCCGTAAAAACCACTCCACCACTGTCCAGCTCCTACACGCAACTGAATTCATCACGCGGGGTTTCAACACCAACCGCTCTACCGGAGCTGTGTTCCTTGATATCGAACGCGCATTCGACCGAGTGTGGCACCCAGGTCTCCTGCGCAAGCTAGCTGATCTCAACTTCTCTGATACGCTTATTAAACTCATTGCAAACTATCTCACAGGCCGCCATTTCTGTTCGGTAGTAAACTACGCTCACTCCACTCCGCGCCCCATCCTAGCAGGGGTCCCCCAGGGCAGTTTGCTCGGACCGGCGCTGTTTAACATCTATATGAACGACATACCCAGCTCACCGTTCACTATGAAACTCCTCTATGCAGACGATACTGCCTTCCTGACTCACTCTACAAAACCGCAGTTCATCCGCCGCTACCTGCAAAATGCACTAGATACACTTACAGCCTGGCTCATAAACTGGCGCATCAAAGTCAATCCCTCAAAGACACAAGCGATAATTTTCACTCGCCGCATTACTCACCGCTACCCCGGACACCAACTTGCACCGCTCACAATGTTTGGCGAGAACATTCCGTGGACCCCACAGTTACCTACCTGGGACTTACCCTCGACCAAGGACTTACGTGGAAGGACAACATTCGCCTAGCGCGCAACAAGGCAATTGCAATCCTATGGAAACTGTACCCACTACTAAATCACAGCAATTCCCTACAATTGGACACCGGCCTTACACTATACAAATCCCTTATCCGCCCAATCCTGACCTACGCAGCCCCCATGTGGGGGTATGCCGCGGCCAGTCATATTACATCCCTCCAGACACTACAAAATAAAACACTACGCAAGATCGCCAAGGTTCCTCGAACAGCCCCTGCCGACAGGCTCCACACCGAACTTAGGATCCATTCCATCGAAGAATTTATCAAGAAACTAACAGCCGACCTGTATGCCAAAATACCGTATAATACCAATCCGCTCATACACGAACTAGGGTCATACGACCACACCCACGACAAACACAACCGCCCCCTTTCACTTTTTGACCGAACTATCACACCCAGCACTGACGCCATTGACGCACGCGTACATCTGGCGCGCATCACTGGCTACATACCTTAAGAACTAACTGCTCTCTAGTTTCAGGAACTCCAGTCACCCTGCAAGGCCACGCGAATCAGCAGAGAACCAACCACTCACATCACGAACGGTAAGCCTTGACGACGCCTGCCCCCACCCTGTACATACGTTGAAGCATGAATAGTTATTAACCTCTAGATCCCCACAAACTAACATTAACCTAACCACGGACACCGACCTTCTCTTCACTACGCATATTCACGCCACCTTTCATTTACTCCCAGCGATCCACACAGGGCTTCGGTCATGTGTGGACCCCTGGAAACATCACTGACGCGCTCGCATCCTTGCATGCCAGCATTTCATTTACCGATACTAACCGGGGTGCTTCCGCGGAACCCGACTAACACCTTGCAACTACACTAACAAAAGCACCCCCTGCATCCTGCATGATTAGTTTACTAACGGCATGTGCATGGGGAGACGATGTAGCCTCAGAGGATGATCGTCACCGGGGGCGGCGGGTGTGGGGCCGCCCCCAGAAAAAAAAGCCAACGCAGAGGACTTCGCTTCCAGCTCTCGTCGAGTCAACATGGGTAGGAAGAAGACCGCCGCAGCCTCCAAGCCTCCTCCTCGTGAGGAAGCCACTACTAGCTCCGCCGCCAACGATGAAAAGCTTCCAGCCTCTCCGCCGCCGCCGCCAATCGAAGCGCCCAGCGCCATCTCTCCAGCCAGCACAGCCGACCACACACCGCTGACCAGCGTGCCCGCACGCTACTCCGCAGTCGTCCGGGAAGTCCACCGACAGCTCCCTGACGTGCTACTACTCACCGCCGCTCAACGCTTCTGGCCGTCTGCGGCCAAGGCGTCTCGCATTCGCAATGACAGGGGTCCTACACCGCTAGTCCGACTCACCTTCTTGGACGAGGGCGAATACTCACTGGCCCTCGGCGCAGGACTGCCCTTGTTAGGGCAAACACTGTCGCTCGAGGCCAGTCGCAGTGTGCGTCCAACTCCGTGCCGACGCTGCTGCCTGTACGGGCATACCGCCGCGTCATGTGACGCCGCACCCCGTTGCCCTTACTGTGGCAATGGAACACTCACCTCCGACTGCAGGGCACACGACCTGACACACCGCCGCCGCTTCTGCGCCTCCTGTGGAGGCAAGGGGCACTACACTGGCCAGGCCGTCTGCCCACTCTATCCTCGTAGAGCCACGCCGCACCTCTCAGAGACACCGCAGAGCTTCACACCTACGACGCAGATCATCACTTCATCATGCGACTCATCACAGATCCAAGCACAGATAACAGCTTCGAACCAACCCATCCTCGATGCCATCCAGGACCTCCATGCTGAGGTGTTAAACCTAGCTGGCAGGATCAGCTCTCTGGAAGAGCATCTCAGTGTGCAGTTTAATGGAGACACCGAACGCACTGACAAATCCCTCGACGTAACGAAGAACCACATCCTCAGCAACATCAACAGCCACTTCAAGGAACAGCAAGAGTGCCTACAGCAAATAAACGCCAAATGCGCACTCTTGAACGACATCAAGCACCATCTCGAAGACGAATACGGCTCCGATGATAACCGGCTTACCCTCCTGAATCGGCTTCGCCTTAGCAGACTGCTTCGGCATGCCGTGCAGCGTCAACCACCTCATCCAGAATATCATCCTCAACAAAGTGCCAATTCCCGGAGGTAACAGGCCCGGGATTGGAGCCTGCATCTCCTGTTAATTCGCCACCGTTACAGGTCCCTGTCAGGGCTATCGCAATGGCAGATACCTGACCTCCACAGCGGAGAAATCCGCCAACTTAGTAGTCACCCACAAACAGCGGGTTTGCTTCGGCGGTACCAGCCATCATGTTCACCACGATGCCCCAAATAAATTGTGCCATCACAGCATCACATCCTTCTTTTCCTCCTCCTTTTTCCTTTCTACGCCTATATACATACTCTTGTTTTTCCTTCAATCCTTTACTCCTGTTTTCCCAAAAAAAAAAAAAAAAAAAAAAAAAAGCCAACGCATCAGACGCTGCGATACTTTCACCGAGAAGACTTCGTCCGCGCCACTGAAGATGTCCACCGCAGTTGTGGACGAAACGTCTGGGAAATCTTTCTTCAGCAGACCACGGCATAACAGCCCGGAAAATTATATTAGTTATAATTGTGACACCGGCCGTGAAAGCCTACGTTCTTACATGAAAGTTTATCTGGCTAACAAGAACTAGAAGAATAAGTTTTTGTAGGAATGGTTTGTAGAAGAGTGAGTAGAGAAAGTAAGATTTGTTTAGATATCTTTTGACCACTTGCTTATTAAATGCTATGTTAACAAGCTTAAAACAACACGGGTAGCCGAGGTCTTTAAGGTACAGGCACGTAAACGAGAGATCTGCGGTTTATATCCCTCATGGCCGTCCTCCCTGATTGAGATTTCTTTTAGGTTTTTCTTAATCCTCATAGCTGGCAAGCGCCGGGAGTTTTTTTTTCCAAATTTCCTTTCCCAATTATAATTTGATTTGTAAATTTGTACTATTTTGTATTAAAAAAGTTGGTGCAGTACTTCAGCTATGCTAGATAATATGTGTACGATAATAATGTATGGTCACATACATGTGACACTTTCCTTGTGTCGTGCTCCTTAGATTAGTGGTAGCGTGCTAACCCCCAGCTCCCAAGGTCGCGGGTTCAAACCCGGTGGAGGAGGATGGATTTTTTTCGGACGTAAAAATCCTTAGCATGGCTTCCTTTGGAGGGAAGTAAAGCCGTGGTCCCGTGTCGAGATTTACGGCACGTAATAGAGCCTCAAGCTGATAAAGAGGCCTCATAGTAAAATTTCCGGTCTTTCACGCCCAGTATAGAATGAGATTCTAAGGACCACAACAGTTAGAGCGCGCCATAAATAAAACTCCATTTAATTAAATTTTACTTTTCCTTGTGGACCTCAGCTGTCTGATTGCCATTAATTTCCCCGTCTAGTGGTTGGATGATGAATGCTTTGGAAGAATCGAGATGTAGGTATATCGACAGTCTGTATGCTTTTGTGACACCCAGTGCCATATATGCCGTGGACCTCTTCATAGAACATATCTATTGTATCTGCAGGGACGCCAGTACTCAACCTGTGAAAAGTTAATCACAGCACAGAGACTATTCTTGAAATGTATACTAATATTATAAAGAGAAAATGTGTGTGTTTGTATATGTAGGGTAATCTCAAAAACCACTCAACCGATTTTGATAATTCTTTCACCATTGAAAAGCTATTCTTTCTGGCAGGCATGGGGCTATAAAGCATCTTCTAATTTCATTTCATAAATTATTAAAATATTTAAATAAAATTACAACATTTCTTGTACTTGAATACAAACACATGGTGTTATAAAACAACATGATTACGAAGAAAACCTTGACTTTTAGCTTTTAATTGAGAATGCCATGGAGTAGAAAAGCAGTTGTTACTCCACAGAATATAAATAGTTGCTTATCTCCGCTGACTATATAAACAATAGCCGGTTACTTTATTTGCAAGGAATATGTACGTAAGTAGATGGCCATGATGTAACACTTCAGCAACCAGAAAACAGAGTTTAAAAAGCGACAATCGATGGTGTGTAATATTTGTTTCTTTAATTGCTCTTGATCAGGTACTGCAGATGGTGTGTACTGACTTAGTGTCAAACCTCTGAATAATCTTTATTCTAATTCTATAGCTGTATGAACTGAAGTTTCTAAATGCCAAAATCTTCTAAGTACGGGTATCTGTTTGGTATACGTGACAAAGGTTTTTAGTAGTAAAAACTCACGAAATTGTTTTTTCGTATGTAGGCCCACCAGAAATGAAGGAGGAATCAACAGGAGATGCCTCGATGAAGTCATTTTGCCCACCCACTCTTTAGGGATCCTTCTTAAGTAGTCGAAACTGGCGACATTTTGAGTGAAGTGTTACAAACCAAACAAGGTAAAACGCAGCTAATGAATGCCGCCAACATATGAAAATGTAGCTGGATGATTGGGGTTTAACCTCACAAATCCTACGGCTACGCCCTGTCGTCGCCCCGCAGTTACGGCCGTGCCTCAGGTGGGATGCGTGTGATGGGTTAGGAGTAACTAGTGTTTTAGTAACAAAAGTGTTAGTGTGTTATGTTATGTAAAAGGCTTAAGCGTGTAACTTGTGTATATTTTGTTACTCTGAAGCAATAAAACAAGCATGTGAATACGTGTACGTCATGTGTATAGTGATTCGCGCTTGTCCCGGTATACCAAATATGACCAAAATTTCGGACTTTGTGTCTTTTCCAAAGAATTTAACTTGGTGTCCTGGGAGTGAGGTATCTTATTGTATAGAGTCTTTCAAAAGCCAGTTCAAACATTAAACTGCTATAAATATTATAATATTTGAGACAGTAAAAATACACAGTGTTGAGCAAACAATGAGATTTACAAAACATTGGGAAGATGTCCACCGTTCTCTTGTTCAATGTATAGCATTCTGTCTGCGACACCATACACAACATTTTTCAGGTAATGTCTTGGAATATTGGAAATTTCTTGCGAGTTGGCATCTTTCAGTTACAGTGGGGTTGCTGGATGTATCAAGAAAACTAGTTCTTTAAGGTAATCCCACAACCAAAAATCGGAGGGATTGAGATTCGGAGATACTGGAGGCCACATTGTTGGAAGGTGCTTACTGATTATGACACGACCATAATTATGACACGATGCCAAACATCTACGTAATGAATTGTTTTGTAGGGGTGTAGATGTGGAGTGGAGCGCCATCTTGCATGCAGATATATTTTCTGTATTGTGATTCCTCAGTCTAGGGATGACGAAGTTCTGTAACATGCTGTAGTAGCACTCCCCGTTTACTGTAACATTCTATCTTATTCCATTGTTGTCTTCTTCGAAGAAATATGGGCCAATGATGACTTGCGAAGTGAAGCCACACCATGCAGTAACATTTAAATCATGAAGACCTTGTTAAATTAAAGTCTGAGGGCCATTTTCTGTCCAAAGTCTGCAACTACGCGTGTTGACTCCACTATTAGGAAAACGTTGTCCAACCAATCACTATTAATGTCAATCTCTGCTAGTACAAATAAAGAAAAACTCGCATCTTTCCCGTTTGTCACTTTCTTTGAGTGCAAACGTTGCTTTTGGTTTATATGGATACAGACAAATATGTTTTATCACATTTCTCCAACTTTGCTATTACTCACCTGAAGTTGCCTGGATACCGGAGCAACACCACTAATTCCATAATAATTATTTCTACTTATTTCATTATGTGCATGAAGCAACTCAGCAACAGTGACATCTTGATTACCTTTGGTTTTCCAGATTTCTTCTTATCAGCACCACAGTCAGCTTTTCAAACGTCCTGATTAAATTCCCATAAATACGAATAGAACATGGGCCTGCTCTTAAATTGTTAAAGAGTTCTAAATTTTCTCAGACCTGCTAGTACTTTCATAATAGCACTGAATCAGCTGTATTCTAACATTTAGTGATAGGACCATGATTTCAAACTTACAAATTCCTGTAACTGTAGGTAAAATCACTAATGCTCAAATCAACAAAATAATAGCAATTGCGAAATGCAAAAAGAAAGAAATGAAAACCAAACCCCATTGTTTGCTCAACACTGTGATGCTATTTCCCCTATCTTAAATATAATATTTATAGTTATTTTATGCATGAACTTACTTTTGAAAGTCTTTATATTTGTTAAGGGTGGTCTCCGAGTCCCGGGCCCCTCAGTGGGATGTGCAAGCAGGGGAGCCAGCTGAACCAGCTGCCATTTGGAGAGTTTCAATCTGTAAAGTTAGGGAACCTTCCCTCTATCCTGTAGTGCTTCCTGATCCGGCCGCCCTCCGTCTCCTCTCACCTCACCCCTCCCTTCTGGGGGCGCCCCGTCAAGGGCTTAGGCAGAAAAGATCTTGTAGGTGGAGGTGCTAAGTCCCCTTCCGCTCCTAGTCCTAGTGCAACATACAAATCGACAGCATTTGACTTATCTACGCAAAAGTTTATACACATACTTCTGTAGTAAATAATGCTTTCACAGTCAAGTGCATGTTTCTAAAATTATTGTCTTCTGCATTTGATGCCGTGGTCCATTTAATAACTAGCAACATAACGACAAAAAATGATAAGTAAATTAGAAACTTCAAAAGCTACCTGTTTACAAATCCGTTTTTTACTTTCTCTACTACGTATAGTAAGTAGGGGAAGTATTGTATTCCACCCAAAAATTCGATACCGAGGTTTCACCGGAAATACATGTTTTGAGACCCCCTGAATCCAAAAAAGCATTTTTGGAAACATGTCCGTGTGTGTCTGTGAACAGCATAACTCAGAAACGAACAGTCGAATAAACACAAAACTTGGTATTTAGGTTCAGTTCTTCCAAAGGTGCGACACGAGGGTTTTCAAGAAAATCCCTCCACCCCAGACTACCCTTTACATGGAACATTTTTCGAAAATTTTAATTTTCTCAAAAATTAACGATTTTGATTAAAATATCATATGTTTAAGATATTTTCATGACAAATGAAATGTATATTTTGAATTTTCTGGGAATGTCTCCAAAAGTATTCTTCATTGTGAACGACTTTTGCATAACTGGTAAACCATAAGAGATAGACAAAATTTTATTACACAGAAAATGTAGATCGCGTTAAAAACACAATTTATGCCATATACATTTTGTTGTTGTTGGGTGAACCATTTTCGAGACATTGCTTGTTATTCCCTTAAATTTTCCAATACTTATTCCTTTTTTTTTCAAATTTGTTATTCATTTTTTTCTTGTCCTGGTAATGCAAAGAGAATGGTGTACCGCCTCTTAAAATATTTGATTATCGCTTAAAGCCTAGCAATTCCCCTTGCATCTATAAGAAAATTAGCAATAAGATTAACATCTCGATATCTCGATTAACATGAAGCATATGGTGAATAAGCGTTTGTAAAAATAGTTTGTACAAGAGTAGAAAAATTCATGTGAGTATAACACATCAGAATTTTTGTCCTGGTAATGCAAAGAGAATGGAATACTCCACATAGAAACCAGCTCTTAAAAGATTTGACTATCGCTTAAAGCCTACCAATTCCCTTGCATCTACAAGAAAATTAGCAATAAGATTAACATCTCGATATTTCGATTAACATAAATTGATTTTTTTTTTATTTATGGATGCTCTTCAGCGTCCCATTCTATATTGGGTGTGAAAGACCGGTAATTTTGCTCAGAGGCCTCTTTATCAGGCTTGAGGTTCTTTTACGTGCCGTAAATCTACGACACGGGACCATTGGCTTTACTTCCGTTCCGAAAGAAGCCATGCCAAGGATTTTTACGCCCGAAAAAATCCATCGCCCTCTGCCGGGTTTGAACCCGCGACCTTGGGAACTAGAGGCTAGCACGGTACCACTAATCCACGGAGGACGACAATTAGCATGAAGCATATGGAGAATAAGCGTTTGTAAAAATAGTTTGTACAAGAGTAGAGAAAGTCATGTGAGTGTAACACACAAGATTTTTTTGTCTTGGATATGCAAAGAGTATTAATCTGTGGCAAAGAGAATGGTGCTGCAGCTAGCAACCAGCTATTAAGAGATATGTCTATGCTTAAAGGCAGCATTTCTATACTGCCCTTGCAAATACAAAACAAGGGGAACATAGTAGGCCTTAAGCGATAGTCAAATATTTTTGGAACTGGTCGCTATGTGTAAAATGCAATTCTCTTTGCATGTCAAAAGATCGTTTCTGCAAATGTTTATCTCGATTAATATGAAATAGATGGAGAATAAGAGTTTGTAAAAATAGTTTGTACAAGAGTAGAGAAAGTCATGTGAGTGTAACACATCAGATTTTTTTCTTTTGGTGGGGTTGTCCTCCGTGGTGTAGTGGTTACCATGCAAGCCTCTAGTTTCCGAGGTCGCGAGTTCAAACCCGGCGGAGGGCGATGGACTTTTTCAGATGTGAAAATTCTTAGCATGGTGGCTTCCTTCAGAAGGGAAGTAAAGCCGGCGGTCTAGTGTTGTAGATTTACGGCACGTAAAAGAATCTCAAGCCTCTGAGCAAAATTACCGGTCTTTCACGCCCAATGTGGAATGGGACGCTAAGAACCACAGAGTTAAAGAGCGTCTATAATCAATTTAATTTTTTGTTTTGGTTGACAGAATGCTTAGATAATCTATAACTTAAAAATATACGCTTAATCTATCTGAACAAACTTTTTAATAGCTAGAGTTTAGGATCGGGCAAATATTATAGGCTTTCAAAAACTACTTCTACCCTTATTTTCAACTCCTTATATATGACTGTAAATCGTATGACAGAACTAGACAAAACTTTAGACACGTAAGGTTGGTTCACAATAACCCGAGAGCGGAACCGGGAACGGGAAGCAAAACCACAATCAGCATTTTGGTTCACAGTACTCTGGGAACGAGAACGGGAATGCATAACGATAGTAAAGTGGAAAGTCGATTTTGCGCATTGGGACGTCATCTGTTTGTAACTGACGAATGATATGTTTTCAACTGCTTCCAATTCATCCAACATAATGCAGGTTAGCAGACGTCTAAACCCAGATCCATTACTATTTCCTATATCTTAGTCGTACCAAGTGTCATTCCTTTATTAATAGCATACATTAGGGTTAACTTTTATTTGTTATTTATTGTTCTGTATTTCTATCAGTTTTTGCTGTTCATTGTGTAGTTTTTGCTATTGTTTTTGAGATTATAGCCAGTTTTGACTTGCGTAGACACAAACCACAAGTTATGCTCTTGCTAGAAGAACCATCGCTCGGGACTCAGGATGCAAATTTGCAGGACTTTCTTCCTGTTTCATTTTGCCGGTTTGTGACTAGAGAGAGCTCTTGCGCCGTTTCATTACACGGCCTCCATGAATAATTTCTTCACTGAGGAGTGTAACATACACAATATGGAACTAATATGCCGTCTCCGGGAACGAGTTAAAATTTGACCAAGGCTTCTTTCCTGTTCCCGGGACCCAGGAAAGCTTCCCGTTGATTGTGAACACTCAAATTATAATACATGTAGGATGTATTTATCGGAGGAGAAAACCGCCCATGAGGCAGGGATGAGGTGAAGGAGTCGGATGACGTCCCAGGTTCGCAGGCAGACATGCGCAGAGACGCGCAGAAGTTCTTAACGTTTCCAGTTTGAACATCCACGTACAGAAAACTCAAATGTTTTCCGATGGAGCAGGGGTGTAGAGGAAGAGAGGGAATGTCTTCTCGACTAGTCATGCCTGTGTATAGCCGACAGTAAGTGCCAACTCAAAGGTCACATTTACTTTTGTGTACGCTCGTATAATTCAGCGACCTAGCTCTAAGAGGAAAGAAGACGAAACTAAATACTTTTCTCCTTACTAGATCTATCCAAGAGAAATAAATTAACATTTTCTTTATATAATATGTTGTTTAAGAATCAAATATTGCTCTGCTGATGCGAGTGCTTCAGAAGTTTAAGATGCATTATTCAGTAATTTTCTTGAGAAACAATGTGTACATGATGTATATCTAGCTTTTTAACGTTTGTTGCTAATAACAATAATAATACTAATCGTTTCATAATTACCATTAATAATATTAATGCCAGACTGTTGAAGCAGTCTGACCACAATGAAGTGCAACAGTCAGTTTTCTTCAAAATGAAATATATTTTACGTTTGTTACTGACAAACGAATATAGATTGTTTTATTTCAAACTTAATTCCTCCTTCACACACTCACAGGACAAAGGAAGAAAAAGTGTGCCAACAATATAGTGGACGTAGAGTAAAAACAGTTATTGTATCTAAAAGGAGAAAATGTTAATAGATAACGAGGAAACAACGTTTCATTCGGTTAGGGCAACATATAAGCTAAATTATCAAAATAGTGATCCAAAAGTGTTAATGCAGAACGGTTAATGTGCTTTTGTTGCAATTGGTTCATTTGAAAGCATTCTATTCTGAAAATTAAATTGCTTTCAAAAGTAAACTTGCTTTCAAACTGCAAATCTGAAGAAATAAAAAAAAGAAGAAGAAAAATAAGAAGAGTTAGATATTTTGTATTACGATTCACGTTCTGAATTCTTAAAATGCTTCTCTTCTCTTCTCTTCTCTGGTCTGGAATGGAATGGGATGTGTAACGGAGAGGATTCAACCCGATCCGGTGAATGAGGATATTGTGCTTGTATCCCTCGAGGGGGTGCCCTCGGGAGGGAAGGATACCGGGCTGTCGGAACCAGGAGTGAAGGCAGAGCAATGACAAGGTCCATAAAGTTTCCAGATTGAGACGCCCCGACAGTCAGGCAGGCTAACCGGGCACCCCACCGCACACAGAGGTCCAACGCCTTCCAAGAGGTATACGTCGGCAACCAGCCGAAGATCAAGAGACGGATGAGGTTCCACAGAGATCATCCTTTTTCCCTGCCACGGAGCTCCGGAACACCATCGCCGACACTTCCAACCCTGAAACAGACCTAACGGGATTAAGGATGCATGAAATGAGGAATGGAACGATATTCGGGGGCTGAGAGAATCAGCATTCGCCTGATGACCAGGAAAACTCCCGAAAAAACTCATGGGTCAGAGTTGGCGGTCGCCGGGAAGCAAACTAGGAATCTTCCGAATACGAGTCGCACGCGTTTCCACAGCGCCACCTGGACGGAAACTGGAAGATCGGTAGTTCAAATCTCGGCTATGACTGAATGTTTCAATCTGACTCTATCTTTCCAACCTTGTCCTGCACACTGCTTGAGTAAACGTCTTCTTGTTAATTGAGATAAACTGTCATTACAAACTTCGTTGTAAGTATAAGAAGAATGCAGTAGCTCAAACGATAGTCAGATTTTTATGTGATGCCTTTGAAACTTCACGCTCTTTACATTACCATGAGAAAAATCTAACGTGTTGCATTCACATAACTTTCTCTTCTCAGCATTCTACAAATTATTTTTGCTAAATCTTATTTCTCTATCTACTTCTTATAATCCAGATAAACTTCCAATTCACATTTAGGCCATCTGTGTGGTGTGGAGGTCATTCAAAAGCTCCCGAGTTCGAATCTCGGTTAGAGTGAGTTATCTGGATAAAGCTTTTTCCAGGATTTTCTCTTTCCTGAGAAGATGAATGTTAGACAACTCTAGGCTCTAGGGACCTCGGGCCCATTTGAGCATCATTTTAACCATTTCGTTCATTCACCGTCAGTGATGCTCTACCCGGTTAAAAGTCTAATTAATTACCCCCCCACCAAAAAGAAGCTCACATTTACACATTTCGTTGTAGTATACGAGATAAAGCGATAGACACATTTTCAAAAAGCATATTACTACGTGATGCTTTGAAATTCCATGCTGTTGTATGATCGCGACAAAAACAAAACGAATAGCGACTTCTCAGTTACAAAAATATTCAAACCAATACAAAAAATCTGATGTGTTACACTCACATGACTTTCTCTACTCTTGTACAATCTAATTTTACAAACGCTTATTCTCCATATGGTTCATGTTAATCGAGATATCGAGATGTCAATCTTATTGGTAATTTTCTTGTAGATGCAAGGGAAATATGGTAGCTTTTAAGCGATAGTCAAATATTTTAACGCTGGTTGCTATGTGGCGCATTCCATTCTCTTTGCATGTCCAGGACATAAAAAAAATGAATAACGAATGTGAGAAAAAGTATAAGTATTGGAAAATTTAAGGAAATAACAAGCAATATCTCGAAAACGGTTCACTCAACAAAAGAAATGTATATGACATAAGTTGTGTATTGTAACGCGATCTACATTTTTTGTGTAGTAAAATTTTGTCTATCTCTTATGGTTTACCAGTTATGCAAAAGTCGTTCACAATGAAGAATACTTTTGGAGACATTCCCAGAAAATTCGAGATATACATTTCATTTCTCATGACATTATCTTAAACATATGATATTTTCATCAAAATCGTTAGAGCCATTTTTGAGAAAATTAAAATTTTCGAAAAATCTTCCATGTAAAGGGTAGTCTGGGGTGGGGGGATTTTCTTGAAAACCTTCGTGTCGCATCTCTGGAAGATACTGAACTTAAATACCAAGTTTGGTGCTTATCCGACTGTTCGTTTTTGAGTTATGCTGTTCACAGACACACACACAGACACACACACACACACACAGACACACACACACACAGACACACACACGGACATGTTTCCAAAAATGCTTTTTTGGATTCAGGAGGTCTCAAAACATGTATTTCCGGTGAAATCTCGGTATCGAATTTTTGGGTGGAATGCAATACTTCCCCTACTTACTATACGTAGTAGAGAAAGTAAAAATATCTGGGAAATAGTTAATCTCATAAAATATATGTATGACAAACTGCGTGCTTTAACGGGGTCTGCATTTCTTGTGTAGCAAAACTTTGTCCATCTTTTACAGTTCACCAGTTATACAAAAATCATTCAGAATGAAGAAGAATTGAGAGGCTCTTCTCAGAAAATTCAAAATATATATTTCGTTTGTCATGGAAATATCTTAAACAGAGAGTATTTTAATCAAACTCGTTAGAGCCATTTATGAGAAAATAACAAATTTCGAACATATTTCCTTGTAAAGGGTTGTTCGGAGTGGGGGAGATTTTCTTGAAAACCTTTGTGTCACATCTTTGAAAGATGGTCAACTTAAATATCAAGTTTGGTATTTAACCGACTTTTCATTCTGGAGTTATGTTGTTTACAGAACATACAAGCATATGGAGCTTTTGCTATAAAATATGTGTTGCATTCACATGACTTCCTCTCTTCACTCTTCCACGAACTGTTCTTACAAAGCTTATTCTTGCATCTATTTAATGTTAATACAGATAAACCTTCATTACTTACTTACGCAATTCGTTGTAGGAAGGTCGGCCACAGGAATCGAACCTCCCGAATGCGAGCCACAGACGTGATAGCTTAAAGATTCTGTTTTCTTATATGAACACGAGAAAGAAGGGCAGGGCAGGGCAGGGCTAGGCAGGGCAAGGCAAAGCAAGGCAAGGCTAGGCAAGGTAAGGGGCAAGGCAAGGCAAGGCAGGCTAGGCTAGGCTAGGCAAGGAAGGCAAGGGGCAAGGCTAGGCTAGGCTAGGCTAGGCAGGCAAGGCAAGGCAAGGGGCAAGGCAAGGGGCAAAGCAAGGCAAGGCAAGGCTAGGCTAGGTTAGGCAAGGCAAGGCAAAGGGCAAGGTAAGGCTGGGTAAGGCTAGGCTAGGCTAGGCTAGGCAAGGCAAGGCAAAGGGCAAGGCAAGGCAAGGCTGGGTAAGGCTAGGTTAGGATTGGCTAGGCTAGACAAGACAAGACAAGGCAAAGACAAGGCTAGGCTAGGCTAGGCAAGGCTAGGCTAGGCCAGGCAAGGCAAGGCAAGGCTAGACTAGGCTAGGCAAGGCAAGGCAAAGGGCAAGGCAAGGCTGGGTAAGGCTAGGCTAGGTAAGGCTAGGCTAAACAAGACAAGGCAAGGCAAAGGCAAGGGTAAGCTAGGCTAGGCTAGGCAAGCCAAGGCAAAGCTAGGCTAGGCTAGGCTAGGTTAGGCTAGGCTAGGCAAGGCAAAGCAAAGGCAAGGCAAGGCTAGGCTAGGCTAGGCTAGGCAAGGCAAGGCAAAGGCAAACGCAAGGCAAGGCTAGGCTAGGCTAGGCAAAGCAAGGCAAGGCAAGGGGCAAAGCAAGGCAAGGCAAGGCAAGGCTAGGCTAGGCAAGGCAAGGCTAGGCTAGGCAAGGCAAGGCAAGGGGCAAGGCAAGGGGCAAACTAAGCCAAGGCAAGGCAAGACTAGGCTAGGCTAGGCAAGTTAAGGCAAGGCAAAGCTAGGCTAGGCTAGGCAAGGCTAGGCTAGGCTAGGCAAGGCAAGGCAAGGGGCAAAGCAAGGCAAGGCTAGGCTAGGCAAGGCAAGGCTAGGCTAGGCAATGCAAGGCAAGGTTAGGCTAGGCAAGGCAAGACTAGGCTAGGCAAGGCAAGGCTAGGCTAGGCAATGCAAGGTAAGGGGCAAGGCAAGGCTAGGCTAGGCAAGGCTGGGCTAGGCAAGGTAAGGCTAGGCTAGGCAAGGCAAGGCAAGGCTAGGCTAGGCTATGCTTAGCTAGGCAAGGCAAGGCAAGGCTAGGCAAGACAAGGCAAGGCTAGGCTAGGCAAGGCAAGGCAAGACTAGGCTAGGCTAGGCAAGGTAAGGCAAGGGGCAAAGCTAGGCTAGGCTAGGCAAGGCTAGGCTAGGCTAGGCTAGGCATGGCAAGGCTAGGCTAGGCAAGACTAGGCTAGGCAAGACAAGGGGCAAGGCAAGGCTAGGCTAGGCAATGATAGCTAGGCTAGGCTAGGCAAGGCAAGGCAGAGGTCTGCTGGGTTGGTGTTAGTTCATCGCCCTCTCTAGGCAAGACTATACTAGGCAAGGCAAGGCTAGGCTAGGCTAGGCAAGGCAAGGCTAGGCTAGGCTATGCTAGGCTAGGCATGGCTAGGCTAGGCAAGGCAAGACTAGGCTAGGCAAGGTAAGGCAAGGGACAAAGCTTGGCTAGGCTAGGCAAGGCTAGGCTAGGCAAGGCAAGGGGCAATGCAAGGCAAGGGGCAAGGCAAGGCTAGGATAGGCAAGGCTAGGCTAGGCAAGGCAAAGTTAGGCTAGGCAAGGCAAGGCTAGGCTAGGCAAGGCAAGGCAAGGGGCAAGGCAAGGCTAGGCTAGGCAAGGCTGGGCTAGGCAAGGCAAGGCTAGGCTAGGCTAGGAAAGGCAATGCAAGACTAGGCTAGGCTATGCTTAGCTAGGCAAGGCAAGGCAAGGCTAGGCAAGACAAGGCAAGGCAAGGCTAGGCTAGGCTAGGCAAGGCAAGGCAAGGGGCAAAGCTAGGCAAGCGAGGGCTAGGCTAGGCTAGGCAAGGCAAGGCTATGCTAGGCTAGGCAAGGCAAGGCAAGGGGCTGGGCAAGAGGCAAAGCAAGGCAGGGCAAGGCTAGGCTAGGCAATGCAAGGCAAGGGGCAAGGCAAGGCTAGGCTAAGCACGGCAAGGCTAGGCTAGGCTATGCTTAGCTAGGCTAGGCAAGGCTAGGCTAGGCTAGGCAAGGCAAGGCAAAGCTGGGCTAGGCAAGGCAAGGCAAGGCTATACTAGGCAAGGCAAGGCTATACTAGGCAAGGCAAGTCTAGGCTAGGCAAGGCAAGTCAAGGCTAGGCTAGGCAAGGCAAGGGGCAAGGCAAGGCTAGGCTAGGCAAGGATAGCTAGACTAGGCTAGGCAAGGCAAGGCAGAGGTCTGCTGGGTTGGTGTTAGTTCATCGCCCTCTCTAGGTAGCTCAGCAGTGAGAAGTTAGGGAGTTCCGCGCGTCTGTGTGCCTGCGACCCGTAGCCTTTGTAGTTGCTTCACTTCATCGCTTCCTCCTGAGGGAGTGGTAGTCGCAATAGATCTGTGTAGGTTGCAGCGGGCGAGGTGTCCCCCCTCCGTTGAATTACCTACACCTATACCCCTCCATTTTAACCCCTTTTTATACAACTTTAATGGGTTTATCTATGTAGTAAAGATTTGGAAGCTTACGAATTAGGACCTAGTGTGTCTGTATTTGTATTAGTTACTTAACTATGCATCACAAGCAGCATTATACATTTAAAAAACATAAAACTTGAATAGGCATATCTACGTCATTATACATATTTATTATTTTTGAGAATTTAAGTAGTATTTTACTGTGTGATGATCGTTGAGGGCTTCTCGAAGGTCCGTTAGATTGCATTCTGCTCGCTGGTGTTGATACTGTGGCCACTCTAAGAGTATGTGGCGTACAGAGATGGCAGTGTAGCAGATGTTGCATTCAGGATGGGCTGTTTTATTCAGTAGATGGAAATGTGTCAACTTGGTGTGTCCAATCCGTAGTCTGGTGATGACAACCTGGTTTTTCCGTCTCACTTTCCGCAGTCTATGCAATGTTCATTTCATGTAGTTTGCTGGAAGATGATTGTGCCCACGTTGTTTGTCAGAGGTTGTATAATCTGGATACATATTTTGCAACATCTTTGTGAAGTAAGTGTATCTGTTCATGTACTGGGAGTCTTGTGGCTTACTTTGCTGCGCAGTCTGCATGTTCATTTCCTGAAATACTCTGATGTGAGGGTATTCACATCAGAGCTATTTTCCATACTGTTTCATCAGAAGTATAGACAATTTGTGAATTTCCTGGATTAATTCATTTGCAGAGATGTCTTGTAGAGCTTGTACAGGGATTTAGAATAAGTAAGAACATTTTTATCTATTTTGAGTATGTGCAGTAATGCTTCCTTGATGGCGTATAACTCAGAGCTAAATACGGAGTAAAGAGATGGTAACGTGTGATCTTGTGATGAGAGTAAAACACAACGCATCCACAGCCGTTTCCGGTCTGAGATCCATCGGTGTATATGTTGATACGGGATTATTGCACCACGATGAGGCGCCAGTTTGATACGGGATCGATAGTCGTGGATTTTTGAAGCCGTTTAGTTTACCTGCTTCGTTGTTGATTCTGCTGTCGTGATCTCGTAGCTCGTTCTGTTGTCTCGTGCGCCAGCTGCTCCAGTGGTAAGCTCTGAGATCTTTCTCTCAGAGAAAGTGTGCGTGGGCGTATTGTTAAATAATAACACTAGTTTTAATTGACTGATAAATTTATTGTGAACTAATATTTGAGTTATTGAAGTGAGTTGCCGACCGTTTGAGATGAAATAGACTGGCTCTGAATTTTAACATTCGAAATTGTAATAAATGTTTGCGCAATAAAGGAAACTATAGCGTAACTTACCGTGAGTCGTTAAAATGCTTGTCGGCGAGACTCTCGCTATAGCCACGAAATCTTACTCACATAAGCGCTTCACTAGGCGCTTAAAATATCACACATGTCGCCACAAGTATCCAGAGCGACAACTGTATGCACAACTATGTGCACGAATGAATGTAAGTACTAGTGCCGGTACTAGAGTAGCTCTCTGATTTAAATTATACGCTTCTCTATTAATTTTAGCTCCGCCAATTATTTTTCCCCTTCCAATGCTCTTTCACGCCCGGGCCAAAATTCGACTCTCTTCATGTGCGTCTCTGACTGTTGCTAACTCAACCTTTCACTTTTCTCAGAATTTCTTTTGTCTCTCTAATTTAAAAAATTGGCCTACATATCTGCAAACTAATGAGCTTATAACCTAACTGAATTCCCAGAATTTTTAAGCTAGTGCGTTCTCTACTTCGGCTGTCGCTAATGGTTTTGGCTAACACGACTCGCTAAGGACATTTTCTCGGATAATGTTTTCATCTCAAGCTTGTTACATTATACATTGATTTAATATACGGAAATTATTTATTGCGATTATTTCTCTATCTTACTATCATTCTTTTATTTAATGGTTTACATATTCCCGTCAATAATTACAGTAACAATGTGAATATAATTAGGGTAATAATGCCACTGTTCGTTTAGTAGCTGTATGTATGTAAGATTATTAATATGGTTTTCAACGAGATAGGACAGTTCCATGTTGATTTCAAGAAGATAATTCTCTGGGGAGAAATGTTTGTGTTCCGGTTAAGTCTGGAAATATTGAGAAATAGTAAATTTATTTCTGGAAGCACTGTTTCAGTCTTAGTGCGAAAGCCATTGAATGTTTCTTTTGTGAATGTTCTTTCGGAAAATATATAGGTTTTAACATTAGAATTGGGTGAGGCCGTTATTTTAAATGCCTAATAGGTGCTCAACTGTTTTCTTCGCATTATAAGGGGAGGCTCATTTGCTTCTATTTGCAAACCTGCATTCGGGTCGGTTTGAAACGCTCCTAAACTATTTCGGAGTGTTGTTGTCTGAATTGTGTTGAGCTTATTTAATGCAGCTGGTTTTGTAAAGTTGTATATTATGCTGTCGTAATCCAGTTTGGATCGAAGAATGGTTATATAAGTTATCAGAAAGTCGTCTTCATTCTGAATTAATTTTTGTATCACTTTGTTTAACTGATATACTGTAGAGATAGACAAAACCTTAAATGCACCAAAAATGGAGCTCATTGAAACTTACGAATTATATTAACTTAGAATTTATAAAACTCTTTTTGTGGGGGCTGAAAATTCCCAGTTTTTATGAGAAACTTTCTTTTTCGGTTTTTATGCCAAAAACAAGTTTATTAACTCTGTTGTATTTATTCCTGGAGTTTCAAGGCCCTAGGGTACTTGGAACCTTAAGAATTTATGTCATTTTAAAAGGATGCCCTGTTTTAATTAACTGTAATCCAGATTTTAAATTGCGTTTTCCACAGCTCTCCTCCTACAAATTGCATACGATGAACTTGTAATTTTCACTAGGTGATTAGTGAAACTAAATATCGGATGCTTTGTATCTTATGTAGTTCTTAAAATAAAAAATAAAATATCCGATACAGTTCTCAAAAAGTTCACAATTTTAACACTTAGTACATTCATTATTTTTTACTTATCTCAGGAGCTAAATATTAAAACTCTGAATGCTTTCAAGTTTTATACACAAGTGAATGATCCTGGAGGGTTTTTTATAAATATTTGTAGGATATAGATTTTGGAGAATCCTATGCTTTTAACAAAAATATTAATTACTCCAGAGCTATTAATTCCAGGAAGATGAAACTTCAATAGCTTTATTAGTGTGCTATAAAAATTTGGGTGGCAACATTGAAGCTTCTAGCTCAAATATTAGAAAATATTTCACCCCTTTCCTCCTTTCCCCTCTTTAAGTTTCCCAGGTTGAACTGTAATGTAGCGTCTGTAAAACATTTTACGCGAATCTATTATTATTATTATTATTATTATTAGTAGTAGTAGTAGTAGTAGTAGTAGCAGTAGTAGTAGTAGTAGTAGTAGTAGTAGTAGCAGTAGTAGTAGCAGTAGCAGTAGTAGTAGCAGTAGCAGTAGCAGGAGCAGGAGCAGGAGCAGTAGCAGTAGCAGTAGCAGTAGCAGTAGTAGTAGTAGTAAGAAAGCAACAATATTACAATGCTTATGACTGTTTGATCCTTGGCTCTACCACAAGTGGTAGGGGAACAATGGTTAACACCTAATGGAAATACATCAGCAAGAGAGTACCTTTATTATTTCTCAATTCAAACAACTCCCACCGTAAACGTATACTCACAAAACTAACATTCATTTATCTTTTAATTTGTGTTACTCCTTTTTAATTTCATACGAATATTTTCCTAAATTACTCATTTCAGATTTATCTCCAAAATGTTTCTTTATTGCCATCTCAGATCTTATCGAACCTATTTTTATTTTATGTACTACTTCCCTATAGTAAGTAGAGGAAGTGCTGTATCGATACCGAGATTTCACCGGAAATATATGTTTTGAGACTCCAACTGAAAGTGAATTTTGAACGCTCTGTAACTGCTGTGGTTCCTTAGCGTCCCATTCTATATTGGGCGTAAAAGAATGGAAATTTTGCTCAGAGGCCTCTTTATCAGACTTGAGGTTCTTTTACGTGCCGTAAATCTACAACACGGGACCACCGGCTTTACTTCCCTTCCGAAGGAAGCATGCTAAGGATTTTTACGCTCGAAAAATGTTATGATCAGCATAACTCAAAAACAAAAACTCAGTTAAATACCAAACTTGATATTTAAGTTCGGGATCTTCCAAGGATGCGACAGGAAGATTTTCAAGAAAATCTTCTCACTCCAAACTATCATTTACATGGAAAAATGTTCGTAACTTTGATTTTCACAAAAATGGTTCTAACAATTCTTTTTATTTAAATACTATATATTTAATACATTTGCATGACAAATAAAATGTATATCTTGAATTTTATGGGAATAGCGCATGGAGTCCTCTTCAGTATGACCGAACGAGGTAGGGCAGCAGTAAGTGTGCGACTCGCATTCAGGAGGTCCCGGGGTTCGATTCCCTGCGACCGCCCACGCTGACCCATGGACTTTTCGTAGTTTTTCGGGGTTGGCAGGCGAATGCTGGGGTGGTTCATCTTCTGCCACAACTTTCCTGCCCCTCATTCCCTGTACCCTTCATCTTTCCTGTCATTTGTTTCAGGCTTGTAGGACCAGGCGACGGTGTTCGGAGGGTTGCGGCTGGGCGGTGGTTGTGCACTCTGTAGGGGTTTCTTCCCTACTTAGTTAGGTCTCTCCTCCGAGTGGCCACTGTGGGGTCGACCGCCGGGGCTTCGATGATTAGTGGATGGGTCCGACCCGCGTCGTATGTACTCGATCTGGAAAGATAGAGATCCCGTTATTATTCGGATCTGGTCGCTTTGACGGAGGGTTTTCCCAGGTTTTCCTCAGTCCTCTTAACTTGCGGGGAGATACCCTAAACTTAGGCCTGGAACGTTTCCTTCCCAAGTTTCCTTTCCCAATTTATCATTCATGTATCATCTGTGGTGCCGTATGAAGTAAGAACGGGCTTTAAACACTTAAACATATTCGTGCAAGATAACAAGTAAATAAAAAAAATGAAGTCGTCCTCCGTGGTGTAGTGGTTACCATGCTAGCTTCTAGTTCCCGGAGTCACGGGTTCAAACCCGGCGGAGGGCGATGGATTTTTTCGGACGTAAAAATCCTTAGCATGGCTTCTTTCGGAAGGGAAGTAAAGCCGGTGGTCCCGTGTCATAGATTTACGGCGCGTAAAAGAACCTCAAGCCTGATAAAGTGGCATCTGAGCAAAATTTCCGGTCTTTCACGCCTTAATATAGAATGGGACGCTAAGGACTACAGCAGTTAAAGAGGGTCCATAAATAAAACTCAATTTTTTTTAAAAAAAGCGTTTACTGATACTTCATTATTTACCCTCGTTTTATCAAAATCTTTGCGGTAGTGTTTTAGTTTATCCAGATTATTTTAATAAGTTATTTGGTTTCTAATAGTTACTAGCAATATAAAGAATACCTGCCTGTTGATACGCGAGAATATCGATTCCCAGACATTAACTACATAGGAAAGGACAGATCCTGCGCAGGAAGTAGTTGAGAGAGTTAGAGGAACCACGTCGCTTTTGGAGCGTCAGTCAGCGTCTTGGTGGCGTGCTGTACGGTACGGTACGATCGCACGGAGGCTGCCGACGCATTCAAGGTAGGCTATGCACGTGTTCAACTCTACTTAGAGTAATCCAGTATCGTCGACCCTAGCTGGTAACTTCCATGTCACTAATAGTAACTTCAGCTGGGAGATAGATCACTAAAGTTTTTCACGGTTTAGATGCTCGTGAAATTCACTTCTTTTGTTTAGTCAGTTTGGCGATACCGTCTCATAATACTGTGAGACAGTAACCTAAAACAACATAATATTAACAAGCTGAGCACTGGAGGTAAAGGACAACATGTGCTTTCTTTTATTTTTATGAAATTGGGATTTTGACACATTATTTTTACCTTTCGCGAGTACAAAGCCTTGTTTACCACGCAAAAACTTTCAATAAAAGTTGGACATGTGGCGTGAACAATAAGTTATCTACCTACCATATCAGATTACGCATATCCTTATATAAAAGTACGGAATAAAATTATTTTTCTAACTATAGCAGCAATAACAAAAATTGTTTTAAAGTAAGATATACGGATTTGCACAACACGTCTGTATGATAAGTCGATTTTCGTTACTGACCAATCTATGCGAAGAAAACTAACATTTCCAAATATTTTACATCAAATGACACTTCATCTTGAAAAAAATTAACATAAAAGGAGAGCATTTTGATAATGAATAATGTTACGAAAACATGTTTACATTTGGTAGAGTAACATTTTGTGATGTTTAACCCTTTTATCTTTATCTTTAATAACCTTACTCTACTGTTGTGGCTTATAATCCAACAGTTAAGTTTATTTACTGATGCCCCAGCAGCATATTAGCATCGTTGGTGTTCTGGCACTTTATCCTTTAGAATTCTTGCACATGCCAGTGAAACTACTGACATATACTGTCGCTTTTAAATCATAACATTGAGACAGAAAGCCAGTAATAAAATATATTTATTTAACTTTTAGCTCCACTCAACCAACTACATCACACACGGTGAAAGTACGGTGATTTCTTTGCTAATAGTAAATTATATTTAGTAGCAACAAGCTGTCCAAATGTCCTTGGACATTCTTCCCTCATATCTACATACTGGAGTGATGTATGTATTTTTTCCGGAAAAACTCATCGTTACTGGAAATACTCACGAGAGTAGGAAACGACAGTGCACAATATTAAATTAAAACATATTTTTGAAACCAAAAGTAGTAAAGTTTATAAAATATGAAATAATATGGAGATTTGCTGAAATACGAACATGTTACCAACACATTATGCAACATGACAATTTTTACTTTCTCTACTACGTATAGTAAGTAGGGGAAGTATTTATTCCACCCAAAAATTCGATACCGAGATTTCACCGGAAATACATGTTTTGAGATCCCCTGAATCCAAAAAAAGCATTTTTGGAAACATGTCCGTGTGTGTGTCTGTCTGTGTGTCTGTATGTGAACAGCATAACTCAGAAACGAACAGTCGGATAAACCAAACTTGGTATTTAGGTTCAGTATCTTCCAGAGATGCGACACGAAGGTTTTCAAGAAAATCCCCCCACCCCAGGATACTCTTTACATGGAAGATTTTTCGATACTTTTAATTTCCTCAAAAACGGCTCTAACGATTTTGATTAAAATACCATATGTTTACGATATTTTCATGACAAATAAAATGTATATCTTGAATTTTCTGGGAATGTCTCCAAAAGTGTTCTTCATTGTGAACGACTTTTGCATAACTGGTAAACCATAAGAGATAGACAAAAGTTTACTACACAAAAAATGTAGATTGCGTTAAAATACACGATTGATGTCATATACATTTTTTTTGTTGAGTGAACCATTTTCGAGATATTGCTTTTCTTCTCTTAAATTTTTCAATACTTATTTTCTCAAATGGGAATTCGTTATTCATTTTTGTTGTCTTGGATATGCAAAGAGTATTAATCTGTGGCAAAGGGAATGGGGCTGCACCTAGCAACCAGCTATTAAGAGATATGTATGTGCTTAAAGGCTACTGTATTTCTATATTGCCCTTGTAAATATATATTCCCCTTACATCTACAAGAAAATTAGCAATAAGATAGAGTCTGCAAATGTTTATCTCGATTAACATGAAGTAGATGGAGAATAAGCGTTTGTAAAAATAGTTTGTACAAGATAGAGAAAGTCATGTGATTGTAACACATCAGATTTTTTTAACTTGTGAACTGAATTCTACACATTGTAAATCGCAATCATTTGTTCTCATCTTGGTTTAGAAATGAAATTTCATATTTTGTCTGTCTATACTCAGGAACGATCCTGTGAAACTTGCTTTTCATGGGTTATCTGAATGGATTTCAGCTCACTTCGCGTAGTACGATACGCGTCCATGTTGGTTTAATTGTATCTTAAAATACTTCGATGTTTGGCTTAACTTTGATATTTGTTTGTAGTTTATTGAATAAAGGTAACCCTGTAATGTAAGCATTCCTCTTAATTAATTGTTTCGGTATCCAAGCCTACAATGTGAAACGCTATAGGTATAAATTTCACAATGGCAGTGTGTGTTTGTGTGAACTGCATAACTCAAAAACGTAAAGTTGGACAAATACCAAACTTGGTATTTAAATTCAATATCCTCCAAAGATGTGTCATAAATATTACAAAAATAGCCTCACTCCAAACTACCCTTTAATGGTAAATTATGCTACTTTTGTTTTCGCAAAAAATTCAAGGATTTTGATTAAAATGACACATGTTTAAAATATTTGTATGGTTAATAAAATGTATAGCCGGAATTTTTTGTGACTAGCCTGTGAAATACTCTTTATTTGCAATGAATTTTGTGTAATTTTGTATCCTGCTAAATCTCCATAGATAGACAAAAATTACTACACAACAAACCTATATATCCCCTTTTTGAATCAACCATTTCTGATATTCGTTATCGGTTTGACTTTTCCGATATTCTATAAATTTTTGAAGTGGTAATGTTACTATTCTTTAGCTTCCCTGATATCGAAAAGCGTAGAATTTTAAAGATAAGACTATCACTTTAGTATGCCCCTTGTACCTACAAGAAATGTGCAATGAAACTATATATGTAATGGTATAGCTGATTAACATGAAAATAGAAAAAGAATTCTGATGTGTTACATTCACATGGCTTTCTCTGTCCTCTATCGCTTATTAGTGGATATACAAACGTTTATTTTCCTATCTTCTTCATTTTAACCGAGACAAACCTTTCCGGAAATAGCTGTATTACACATTTCTATAGATACAAAGGGAATAAAGATAGTCAAATGCTTTAGAACTGGACACAAAATTTCATACTCTTTCCATGACTTCGCGAGAAACAGCTGAAAATCGACAGGGTTTTAAAATAATGACTGTATTGAACAATTCGAGCCATTAATAACGGATATCTCGGAAATGGCTGATGCCAAAAAAAGGTCATTTGAAATAAATTGTGTATTTTGTGTAGTACGTTTTCTCTATCGCTTAACTTTACCAGTTATACAAGATTAGGCACACAAAATCCCTTCCAAATGAAGAGGATTTCACAGGCTATTCCCTGAAAATTCAAGGTATAAATTTTGTTTGTCATATAAATATTTTTAATATATGGTATTTAAATCAAAATCGTTAGTCATTTTTTTATAAAATCAAATTTATCTAAAGATGTTCCATATAAAGGGCAGTTCTGTTGGCGATTTTTTGTAAACATTTTCGTGTTGCATTTTTGGAAAATACTGAAAACACACACGCACACACACACACACACACACCCAAATACACCGATTTTTTTCTGAAAATGCATGTTTTTGGGTTCGAGGGTCTCAAAACATATATTTCCAGTGAAATGTCGATATAGAATTTTTGGATGGACTTTCTTTTCATACTAGTACGTGGTAGAGAAAGTAATAAGCGTATGCCAGAATAATGTGTATAAGACACAAAATAACGACAGCGGATAGAGAAAGTCATATGAATGATGTGACACATCAGATTTTTTTCTAACTTCGTTTTAATACATTCAACATCAAAACGCGCATTAACATAAAAATCTCGGTATGCTGGGGCATACCTTCTCTAACTTAGGCAAGGTATAAATATTTCCTTGCGCCTTACTGGGCTTTATCCCAGTCCACTATTAAGTATATAATATTGAGCGGTTTCCATACGTCCGTTGTTTGGAGACACTATCAGATTGAGGTCTTGCAACATTGAGATATACATATATCTGCTTTGCCAACTTGATTGGAAAATCTCGCTAACAATTTAAATAGAGGAGAGATGGTGAGTTAAGTCATGCAGTCAGAAGTCCTCCGCAATCATTTCTTCTTTGTGATGCCGGATTATCGTTTGTATTACTTGTGTCCTTTGTATTCCTTGCGATCAACGATTTTCTCGTACCACCATCATTTTATTTTCATAGTTATTCTATAGATTATTAGTACAAAGACTGTCTTTTCTTCCTGTTAAATGTTAAATAACATAAGCTGTGATTTCAATATACATTTTGTTGTAGGAGCAAGCAGAGAAACAGTTATACGTTTATAAATGCAGTTAACCCTTTCCGGCCCAATTAATTTTCAGCTGAACTGGCTTTTGACACCTGATGTATGGCGAATGCTTGTACCCTAAGGCTTACCTTAATCTTGGATTTGTAGCTCAACAATGAGGGATTTTGAATCCTTGTGCGCTGTTACCAAGTTTGTGGTGAAGAATGGAGCGGACCCATATAAAATTAACAGTGATTGGCATTAAGTTTTACTTATGGACGCTCCTTAAAGTTATGGTTCTTAGCGTTCCATTCTATATTGGTCGTGAAAGACCGGAAATTTCGCTCAGAGGTCTCTTTATGAGGATTGAGGTTGTTTTACGTGCCGTAAATATACGACACGGGACCACCGGCTTCACTTCCCTTCCAAAGGAAGCCGTACTAAGGATTTTTACGCCCGAAAAATTCCATCGACCTCCAACGGGTTTGAAACTGGAATGATGAATGAGGAAGATGAGAGGGGATTAGTTATAGTAATTGATAGATATCGAGCGAGATGACTTCGCGGTAGCGTGTGAGGTTCGCATTCGGTATGTCCCGGTTTCGATTCCCGTCGGACCATAGGTTTTTTCGTGGTTTCCCCGAGTTGGTAGGGTGGTTCCTCTTCTACCATGAATGAATTCCCTGTCCATAATTTCCTTTCATCTGTTTTAGGGTTGAAGCACCAGGTGTTCAATATGTTGCGGCAGGACGGCGGATTGTGCTGTTTGGAAAGGTTTCTCTTTGGCGTTTGGCGGATCTGCCGAGGGCCCCTTTCCTGGAGATGGCTCTGAGCCCTGTGAAACGGAGCTAACCCGTGGCTAGCCGGCGCCAGTATATGCTCAATCTGGAATCGTTAGGGGTCCCGTTCTTGCTAGCGCACATCGTCGTTGGATCTGGTTGCGTCCCCCTCCCTCATACGTCCCTCCCAAGGGTCACGTTAGAAGCAAAAAGGACCATTGCGGTCTACTTACGGTGCTTCCGTCCAGGTTTCAGGAGACCCCTCCTATGGTACTATAGTAATCGACAGAGCATATGAATGAATAATATAGGTCATTCACAAATGTGGGCACTATTTCTGACATCGTATTCTACACACAAGCATAAGGCAAAAGGGGGTTTATGAGTTATATTTCAAGTTATTAGCGAATACTGTAATATGACATTTCGTCCTAGGGAGTAACTGACCAATTTTTGTTTTTTTTCTAAATTTCGCACCCATTTACCTCAAGTTTTAGCATCTCTCACATACAACTTTGTGGGATTTTACGAACAGATGGGAATATAAAAGAGGAATATTTGAGCCAAACCCCAAAGAATTGGCATAAATTTTCTAATTTCGTACTTATTTGTAAAGTTGCCACAAAGTGGATGTCAACTTTCAGATACAGTTTTAGTACGGTTACAATATAGGTGTGAAATTTCAGATACATTTGACTTAAAGCAGTATTAATTAACAAGATTCTGGTATTTTATGCCACGCTTTTGTTAACTAAACTTTTCGGTTACTGACAGAGGGATGCATACCATGTGGGGATGTGATTTTTTATACCTAAAACTGCATGATTACGCGTTTTATCTGCGCTACACGCCACAGAACTTAATGGAGGTAGATTCTTTATGTGCGCCATGGTACCTGACTTTATTTTAAGCAGACACAATTCGAACTTCATTCCTTCTATCAAAACTATTCCTGTATTAATATTTTTCTTCATATCTTAAACTCTTAAAGTGTGTTTAAATCCGGATTATAACCTTATACCACCAAGAGAATTTTATTATCGTGACAGGAGCAAGTAAATTAAGATTGAAAGCACGCTGTCTATTACACGGAGATTTTTCTTTCCGTAACTACCGCGTTGCTTACTCACAAGTGATACTAACCTTGTTATAAGTGGTGTTGGAAGTGGTTTCCATCAGCGTAAACCGAAATTATGTTTACTTTTGTTTTGTTTGTGATAAAAGTTCCAAAAATAAAGTAGCGTTTCCTAAAAAAAAATTAACGGAACTTACTTTCCGAATTACTGCGTTATTTAATGCGAACGCTAAAGATAATCAGTACAGTTTGCAAGAACGAGCGGGATGAGTCAGGTAGTTATGTCTGTGACCGGCATTCGGGAGGTCCCGGAATTGATCCCCTGCGACCGCCCACTCTGGCCCATGGGTTTTCCCTGGTTTCCCCGAGTCGCTAGGCGAATGCTGGGGTGGTTCATATTCTACCACGACTCTCCTTCCTCTCATTTCCTGTACCCATCATCTTCCTTGTCATCTGTTTCAGGGTTGTAGGACCAAGCAACGGTGTTCGGCGATTGCGGCTGGGCGGTGGCTTGCGCTCTGTAAAGGTTTCTTCCCTGTCGTTGCTGCGGTACCACTCAGGTTTCTCCTCAGCTTGAGGCTCCACTCCGAGGTAGCCTGGAGGTTGGTGGCTTGTAGACCGGGACAGTGTGGCTTCGAATGCGTTCTATCTGGAAACGTTAGGGACTCCGTCCATGCTTGCGCCCGCCGGCATCTGGTCGCCCTTTGGGTCTCTCCCGTCATCCTTCCCTCCCGAGGTCACGTTGGAAGCACAAGGGGCCGACTGGCCTGCGTGCGGTGCTCTGCCCTGATTCCGAAGGCTCCTCCGTGATAGGTACAGCTTGCAAGATCTGATTCTTTTCTTGTGTATAACAGCCACTTGTTGACATCGGGCAACAATGTCAATACGTGGCTGTTTAATAAGATTTGCCTAAAATCTTCATAATCTGTTACTTTTTGCTACTAATTCAGATAGGTATGACACTCATGAATTTTCATTGAAAATAATAAGTTAATATACAGCTACAGTCTTTGTTTAGACGGATGATTATTTGTTTGCAATAGTATTCTTTTACAAGACGTCCGTCCGATTGACCTGCTTGGTTGAAGGACGTTAATCTTCATGTAACAAGGACAATGTCGTCCGAGTGCATGCATACTCACTATTCTGTTTCACTTCTCCAACATTAATTATATACAAATATCAATAACATTTCAAACATATGTACAATTAAATAAATCACAATTACACACACTAAAACATATGAACACCGAATATACATGCAATTTTAAATAATTTAGCTGCTCAATTCTTTAACATTATAAAAATTAATATGATGTAAAAACAAAATAGATTACTTTGAATAGCGCTTGCAAATTTTGTTCTAATGCTCAGAGAGAAAGAAAAGGTTGTTGTAATGTTTCAGAGTACCAACTAGATTCAACACTAAAAGCTATGAATATCTATTAGTATCCCTCCCATTTGTCTGCCTTTGTCACAGCGGGCTATGACTCTTTATAAAATGGCCTATACTTTGTTACGCTTAGCATATTGTGTAAATGAATTGCGTTACATTCGTATGAGTTTCTCTACCCACTATCGTTTATTATTATTTAGCTCCTAGAGACTATTCTTACGAAAACTATTTTTTATACCTAGCTCGTGCTAATTAATAAAATCTGATGTATTACACTCACATGACTTTCTCTACTCTTGTACAAAGTATTTTTACAAACGCTTATTCTGCATATGCTTCATGTTAATCGAGATATCGAGATGTTAATCTTATTGCTAATTTTCTTGTAGATGCAAGGGGAATTGGTAGGCTTTAAGGGATAGTCAAATATTTTAAGAGTTGGTTACTATGTGGAGTATTCCATTCTCTTTGCATTATCAGGACGAAACAAATGAATAACGAATTCCCATTTGATAATTGGAAAATTTAAGGGAATAACAAGCAATATCTCGAAAATGGTTCACTCAACAAAAAAATGTATATAACATAAATTGTGTATTTTAACGAGATCTACATTTTTTGTGTAGTAAAAGTTTGTCTATCTCTTATGGTTTACCAGTTATGCAAAAGTCGTTCACAATGAATACTTTTGGAGACATTCCCAGAAAATTCAAGATATACATTTTATTTGTCATGTAAGTATCTTAAATATATGATATTTTAATCAAAATCGTTAAGAGCCATTTTTGAGAAAATTAAAATTTTCGAAAAATCTTCCATGTAAAGGGCACACTGGGGTGGGGGGATTTTATTGAAAACCTTCGTGTCGCATCCTTGGAAGATACTGAACCTAAATACCAAGTTTGGTGTTTATCCAACTGTTCGTTTCTGAGTTATACTGTTCACATACACACAGACGGACATGTTTCCAAAAATACGTTTTTTGGAATTTTTGGGTGGAATACAATACTTCCCCTACTTACTATACGTAGTAGAGAAAGTAGAAACTTCAGAAACAGTTACATTGCACATTTCCTGGTAGGTACAAGGGAAATAGAGGAAACCGAATCCTGTTTAAAAGCGTGTCTTTTTTATCTACGCTTGAAATTCCATACTCCTTCCATGACATTGCGAAAAACATTGAATAGCAACAACACTTTAAGACAACGCCAAGCGTCGAAAAATTCAAACCAATAATAACCGATATCGTGGAATGGCTGCTGCTACAAAGAAAGATATTTTAAATAAATTGTGTGTTTTAAAGAGGTCTACATTTTTTGTACATTAAGTTTTTGTCTAATTTTTTATGGTTTACCCGTCATACAAAATTCCTTCCGAATAAAGAAGACTTCACAGCCTATTACCAGACAAGATATACATTTTATTTGTTATGTAAATATCTTAAATAATGGTATTTGAATCAACATCATTAGAGCAATTTCTGAGAAAATAAAAAAATATCGAAAACTACTTCATTTCGCACTGTAATTCCGTAGTAGAGAAAGCAATAACTAACGGCGGTTTTTAAAGATATGACTACCGGGGTGAGAAATGATTTATTAACAGATTCCACCTCCACTGTGCTTGTGTTTAGAGTCAGTTTGTTCTGACAAGCAACAGCTACAGGTGGGTGAACTTACTTTCCCTGTTCGATAACAGGTCGTTACCGTGAGAGGCTTGCTTCTGCCTCGCATCTCCCGGATATTTGCATACTCTTTTGTAAGCACTTAGTAAATGTACACAGGCTTTTAGTGTGCCTAATGAGTCCAATCTGATAGCTGTATTCAGGATGTAGACCCTACAGCAGCAATTTATTTAATTGGATATGCTGAATAAGTACTCGAAAACAGTTTCGTATAGTACACTCATTAGGTGAAAAGGAACGATGCTTTCGGAAAAAATCTTGTGTGTTACACTCAAGTAACTTTCTCTACTCTTGTATAAACTAGTTTTACAAGCGCTTATTCTCCGTATACTTCATGTTAATCGAGATAAACATTCGCAGAAACTATATTATTGCTAATTTTCTTGTAGGTGCAAGGGAAATATGGTAGGCTTTAAGCGA
Organism: Deroplatys truncata; assembly: GCA_030765065.1. Classification (NCBI taxonomy): domain Eukaryota; kingdom Metazoa; phylum Arthropoda; class Insecta; order Mantodea; family Mantidae; genus Deroplatys; species Deroplatys truncata. The sequence continues at coordinate 146,532,865 of CM060975.1, forward strand.
TAGTCAAATGTATTAAGAGCTGGTTGCTATGTGAAGCATTACATTCTCGTTGCATGTCCAGAACATAAAAAAAATCTGATGTGTCACACTCACATGACATTCGCTACTCTTATACAAACTAGTTTTACAAACGCTTATTCTCCATATGCTTCATGTTAATCGAGATATCCAGATGTTAATCTTATTGCTAATTTTCTTGTAGATGCAAGGGAAATTGGTAGGCTTTAAGCGATAGTCAAATATTTTAAGAGCTGGTTGCTATGTGGAGTATTCCATTCACTTTGCATTAACAGGACAAAAAAATGAATAACGAATTCCTATTTGAGAGATTATTGGAAAATTTAAGGGAATAACAAGCAATATCTCAATAATGGTTTCACCCCAAAAAAATGTATATGACATAAATTGTGTATTTAACGCAATCTACATTTTTTGTGTAGTAAAATTTTGTCTATCTCTTATGGTTTACCAGTTATGCAAAAGTCGTTCACAATGAAGAATACTTTTGGAGACATTCCCAGAAAATTCAAAGATATACATTTTATTTGTCATGAAAGTATCTTAAATATATGATATTTTAGTCAAAATCGTTAGAGCCATTTTTGAGAAAATTAAAATTTTCGAAAAATGTTCCATGTAAAGGGTACCCTGGGGTGGGGAGATTTTCTTGAAAATTTTCGTGTCGCACCTTTAAACGAAACTGAATCTAAATACCAAGTGTGGTATTTATTCGACTTTTCGCTTTTGAGTTATGTAGTTCACAGACACACATTCATACAAACACACACATACACACACACACACACACACACACACACACACGGACCTTCTTCTAAATTTATTTTTGGATTCATGGGGCCTCAAAACATGTATTTCCGTAAAATCTGTATCGAATTTTTGGATGGAATGCAATACTTTCCCTACTTACTATACTTAGTAGAGAAATTAAGAATGAACAATTTGCTGTTTTATCCACGCCCTAATATGTTACATATTGGTGGAATGCCATATACTTAGGCATCAATTTAAACGCAGAGTAACAAGCACACGACTTCTACTCATTAATATTCCTACTTTTCATATAAAAAGTAATTTCTTATACCTAATTTATGTTAAGTACAATAATTATTTCAATCTTTTTAAGGGGACAAGTTACTCTGAAATAGTCAAAAGTCACATTTTTTGTTTTAAGAAATCCCTATTATTTCCAGTTTCAGAAAATATATAATTTTTGGTAGTTAAGAGGTTTTTAAGACATTTAAGCACCATTTAAATGCTAGTCTGCATTCCTTTAAAGTTGTAATGCAATGCCCCTTTTTAGAACATTCTTGTATCTTTCAACAACGAACGACTATATCATGCCCAGAAAGCAGTTCAGCAATTAACAAAAGAGGCCAGGACCAAGAGAAGGCAATCAAAAAAAGTTGCAGTAATCCAGGAATGAAGGTGCAGATGATTATGACCCTGGAATGTACTGAAGTGTGTCAGAATTTTAACGTTCACACATTAAATTCAGTTTTCTCAAAACAACATTTTTGGTTACTTATGTACCTTTTTCTCAGTAAGTATGAAAGGCAGAGAGCTGAAATTTTCAGTACATGTATACAACACATTGTTAAACTTTCTGAACCACAATCATAATTTTATAATGTATATTAGTGATATTAAGAAAGCAACAACATTGCAAATTTTACACATTTTTACTTTGCAATTATTTTTTTTCAATTTCTATTGAACTGATATACATAACTAAATAATTGAGATTCAGAAGATAGCTGATTATACTAAGAACAAGCATGCAAAAGTGTGATTCTGTATTGCATGTAATATCAGAAAAAGCTACATAAATTCACATGTTTTAAGAATAAATTTTATTATTTTTCTGCTGAAGAAAATAATTTTTACGGACTCAACTATATAAGATATAAATGCAAACAACCACTTGAAATAATTTTCATGATTTATAGAGTAATTCACAAAAATTTCAGAAAAAACTATTGAGAACGTTAAGAGCAGCGGTAATTTAACACACTTAAGGTGTAATTTCCATGTGTTCAGACTACCTTGTCCTCCCCTTAAGTTGATGCAACATGGACTTTGTTACATAGAAGATGCGGAAAAATACAGCTCCGTGGAGTGGAAGAGCGTGTTTACCTCCCATTCAATAGGTCCCAATTTCGAATCACGGTTAGAGTGAGTTATCTAGATAAGGTTCTTACTTTTTCTACTACGTACAGTAAGTAGGGGAAGTATTGCATTCCATCAAAAAATTCGATACGAGACTTCATCGGAAATACATGTTTTGAGGGCACTCTGAATCCAAATAAAGCATTTCTGGAAACACGTGTGTGTATATTGTCTTGACTGTGTATCTGTGACAACATAACTCAAAAACGAAAAGTCGGATAAATACCAAACTTGGTATTTGAGTTCACTATCTTCCAAATATGCGACATGAAGATTTTCAAGAGAATCTTCCCACCGCCAACAACCTTTGCGTCGAACATCTTTCGAGAATTTTGATTTTCTAAAAAATGGCTAACGATTTTGATTAAAATACCATATACGAGGCGTATTCCAAAACTAGGTCCGGTGAGCAATATTCAACGGATGGTAAAACGGATGACGTTTCACGCCTGCAGCGTTGTCTACCGACTGCTGAGGAACCTGCTGTAGTGTTGGTGTGACGCAGTAGGCGTTTGCTAGTCGTGAGAGCAGATGACAATGTCAGCGACAATCGTAATGCCACCAATTGTGAAGTGCGCGGCATGATTAGATTTTTGCTAGCAAAAGGATCGTCAGCTGCGGACATCCATCGTGAGTTATGCCTCGTGTATGGACCGGACGTAATGAGTGACAAACAGGTTCGACACACTGGTGCCGAGAATTTGAAATGGCCGCACAAATGTGCACGGTGGACAGTGAAACGGCAACTCTAGGCGGAGCCCAAGAACTGTAATTATAGATAATTTATTAATTAACTTTTATTGATGGTAAATCGTACTATGTAAATATCTTTTTCTCATACTGCTTGTATATTTTAAGAAGGGTGATTTAACGTTATGTATCTATCTAGGTTACTAATATTAGTAGAGTTATAAATGGTTTAATGTAAATAATTTAAGCGCTATGTTAAAATACTGTCCACGACGAAATGTTTTAGCTACAGGAATAGTGCTTTCGAAGGCAGAAAACCTAGTTTATGACATGTCTTTGGGTCGCTGTGCCATTATTCCTATAGCGAAGGTGTAGCGCCTTTGTCCCTTTATTTTATAATTCGCCGTGACCAAGTGAGCGAGACAGATAGCCTAACGGTAAATGTAGGAAAAGCCGCGATTTATATTAAACTTGGACCAATGAGATCTCTGGAAGTTTATTCGAAATAGTTAGACGCGTCGGGTGGCGCTAAAAATGGACCAATAGGAAAGGAAGCAGCCCCAGAAGCCTGCGACTATAAATGGATCCGTTTGGAGAAAATTCGGGACAGTTTTTGTCAGGCAGTTTGTCATGGAGTTTTAGCATTGCAGTTAGGCAGTTTTATCAGACAGTTTTGTCAAGACAGTTGTTGTCATGTGTGGTCAGGGAGAGATGCTGTAGGATGTGTGAGATATCGCGCCAAAAAGGGGAATCAAGACAGTTTTAGAAACACACCTAAGATCCGCTACTCGTAAAGAGATAATAAGCATATTTAGACTTCGTGTCATATCCGCGCCGTAGTTTAACAGCGGTGGACAGTATTTTACAGCGGCAATACCAGTTTTGTATACTACGAGTGTTAATTAAATAAAAAGAAACGGCAGTGTCATCTTTTCATAAACAAAGCAAGTCTATGTCTTCCTATATCACCACCCAAGATCTACGTTTTCCTTTACCGAGGATAAGTCCATGCTCCTATATAGTTTAAAGAAAACTACTGCAGCTAGCCGAGGATAAAATTGAAGAGAACCAACACACGGCGAACTTCTGGAACCAACGGGAGAAGCAGCAAGGTAAGACAAAAGCAACGGACGAAGGAGGTGACCGCCGCAAACTGGCGCCATAACGTGGAGCTCGAAGGGAAGACCAGCTCGAAGGGAAGACCAACACAAACGGAGGACTAGAAAACAACGAATAGACGAAGAATCTTCAGAGGAAAGGGGCATAGCAGAACATAATTACAACGCGAACTTCTAGTCTACCTACGTGGGACAACAAAACAGCTGAGAACATCGCTTCTAGAAATTCACCAGGATTCGAACCCGGAACCATCAATTAACGTAGGAAAAAATACAGGTTAGAACATTTATACAAAAACAAACAAAAAGGCATGCAGAGTAGTGACTCAGTTTTGTGAACACATGTTATTGAGAGGGGGTAAAGCCATTACTAGGGAGGTAGAACTTGATAACGGAACCATGAGTAGGTCAAGGGAAGATTTGAAAGAACTGAATGGGGAGGCTATTGTCAGAGTAACAACAGATGGAGAAAATATGGGTGCAGCAGAGGTAGATGTTAGACTGGAAAGGCAATCACCGATTGAGCAGGTCATTGACGCAGGTCAAAACCAGCTGCTAATATTCCTTCAACATTTGAGCGCAAAAATAGATGAGCTGAGTAAGGAGTCAAAAGGAAATTTGAGTGAACAAAGTAAGAATTTAGAGGGGAAATTAGGTGAGCAGAGTAAGGAATTAGAAAGAAATTCGAGTGAACAAAATAAAAATTTAGAAGGGAAATTAAATGAGCAGAGTATACAGATAGGCGAATATGTCAGAGAGGAAAACAGGAAGATGAGAGGGGAATTAGCTCAGGAGATGAGGGAATATTTAGGTGAACAGGTCGCCCGATTACAAAGTCAGTTGGACTCCAAATTCAGTCAGCAAGGGAAGGTAGTGCAAGAAATTCAGGCAGGACAACTATGCCTAAGAAACGATGTAGAAAAACTAAGGAAGGATGTAGAAACAGAATGAAGTGTTACCAGCTTAGCCATAAAGGAGCAATTGGATGATGACTTAAGAGCTGTAAATGTTTCTTTAGAAAAAAAAACAAAGTACATTAGAATCTAACATTCAAAGGGAGTTCAGAGAATTTAGAACAGTGGCAGAAAAGGATCCGGGAAAGATAAATGAACTTTCGTCAAAAATAACGGAACAGCTCTCAAATCATCATGAAATTGTGAAGAGGATTGAAGAGCATGAAAATTGTGTAAAGGAGTTAAAACGCTCTATTGGTAGACTAGGGATAAATGTGAGACAGAGTGATGATAGCTCACCCAGTGAAACTAGCACCACTTTTAGGGAGGCAAATGGAGGTCAAAGTCCAGCTGCCGACCCATATAATTTCAATTCAGGGCACCAATGTACATCTAACCATGCAAGTAATGCAAACTACAATTTATTAAATGAGATAGGGGTACCTACTTTCGAGGAAAATTCGGCTGATAATCCTAAACAATACCTAAATGACCTTGAGGAGTATTTGCGTTTGAAGCAAATTCCGGACGAGCTAAAGATGTTAATCGTTCGTAAAGGTTTACGTCAAAGGGTTCTCCAATGGGTAAAATTGACTTTGGGAGAGAATAATAATTTTGAATATTTCAGAAGGGCATTTTTGAATAAGTATTTGAGTACTAATACTCAGAACCAGGTGAGGTCTATCCTAGTTAATGGCAAATACGATGAACGCGGAAACCTAAGCATGGTAGATTATTTACTAACTAAAGCACAGAGTAGTAGACTAATCGAGCCCCCCATAAGTGAGAGGGATTTCATCAACATGATTGTACCCCATTATCCAGAACGCATACACCATTACCTACTCATTGCGAAACCAAATTCTATTCCCGAATTGATTGAGTTGGTATCATCATTCGAGACAAGTAGTAGGAACTACGGACAAAACCATACAGTTTGACCAATACCGGATAATGCAAGGAATGCGAATTGGAGAGGAAACGCGAGAGGGAACTATAACCCCAGAGAGAGATACTGGAACGACGTGCCTCAATCCGGGAACAGAAACTGTCAAAATAACCGTTTCAGGAGGGAAGGTGATAACCAATATCACATAAATGCTATACAAACCAGACCAAGATATAGGGGCCGTTTTAACTATAGGAGAGGCAGGAACGATGAAAACAGATCCAGGGAACATTATTTTTCTGACCGAGGGGAAAGCGATGTAGGAGAGAGGTATGACGAAAATTACCCAGAAAGAAACGAAAGGAGAGAGAGACCTTCCCGGGGACATTTTAGAGGAAGCAGAGGAAACTATAGGCAAATTCAGAGAGAGGTAAATGTGGAAGAGAATAGCGGAGCACCAAATAGTGTCGATAACCCGGAAAACTAAGACGGGATCCAATCAAGAGCTCGGAGCGGATTCTAAGCGCGCAAAATTCTCAAATAAACAGAAAGTGTGAAACAGGGCTCAAAAATGACTTTATACTGGGAGAACTGATAACTACTATTCAAAATCACTCGGAAAAGGATCTGACAGATTCTCCTAGCATAAAAGTAGTATTATTGGATGGAGAATATGACGCTTTAATAGACTCTGGAGCCAATGTGAGTGTATGCAGCCTGAGGTTATATCAGAACCTGGTAAATAAAGGAATTAAGCTAATGACATTACCTATAAGGAACACGGTATGCCGGGTAGCAGTTAACAAAGAGGTTACCCGAATAAAAAGGCAAGTAATGTTGAACATGAAAATAGGAGAAGAAAATTTTGAGTTTATTTTTCTGGTAATTAATAACTTGATTTGTGACATTTTGATTGGGTGTGACGTTTTGTTTGAATTAAGAGCTAGGGTTGATTTTGATGATAAAATTTTGAAAATAGAGAAGAACAGAAAACTAGTAGAAATCCCTTTTGTAGAGGGTATGAAGCAAGGTAATTATAACAAAACCCAAGGAGAAGAAGATATCGCCGAAGAAAGATTTTTCGTACAATTAGTACAAACAGGTAGGAGTGAGAAACTAATTGCTATAGTACAAGGGGAAGAAACCGATGAGATACATGCGTTCGCTGACAGATTTTACAACGGGTATACGGAGCACAATGAGAAAGATGATGGTTACGCCCGAAATGAAGAATTCCAAGATACCGGCAGCCAAGTAGAAGCAGTGGAGGAGAAAGTGACCCTTGCCGAGAACCTCACAGACACACAAAGGCATCTATTAAGGCGAATGTTACAAGAAAACAAAACGGTATTTTCGGACGTCCGAGGCAAGTGCAAAGCATACAAACACAACTTTACAGTACAAAATATTGCACCTTTCACACATAAGTATCGGGATATTCCGATTGCTTTAAGGGAAAGAGCCAAACAGGTGATCGATAAGATGTTGAGAGACCGAATAATACAAAAGTCAAATTCTCCGTACAGCAGTCCATTATGTTGGTTGACGAAACGCAATGGCGAACTTAGGATGACGATAGATGGTCGAAGGATAAATAAACATACACAGACCATGTGAGTCTTTCATTTATGAAACGTTGTCGGCTCACGAGTACTAAATTATCTAGGTACATCCATGAGATTCTTTCGTATGATGTTGAGGTGAAACACATTCCAGGAAAAACAAATGTCTTTAGCGATTTGCTGTCTAGGTTACATAACAACAGTGAAATACCGGAGAGAATAGAACGCCCTAAAAATGAAGTAACCTTAATGAGTATTGAAATACCCTTGAGTAAAAGATTGATAAAAGAATTAAAAGGAATAGGGGACCAGCAGCTACAAGATGAGAAGTTAAATAAATTAATAAAAAAGGCCCCAGAAATAGATGAAAATATCAAGGAAAACATAGGGGTAAAAGGGGGCGTGTTGTATAAACTACATGGCAGTGAAATACAGAAATGGAAGACGTATATACCTAAGAACATGGAGAATGAACTCATAAACACGTTCCATCAAGCTCTAGCACATTCTGGCTCAGAACGCACCGTTTTAATGATCCAAGAAAATCTGTATGTTCCAAAATTACACCACAAAGTAAGGAGAATAATTTCGACATGCTTACAATGTCAAAAAGCAAAGCCACTGAATATACAATACGAATACGAGACAAACTCCATACTAAGAGAAAAACCAGGCATGTTAGTGACCTTAGACTGTCATGGTGAGATGCCTTGTAGCAGATTTGGATTTAGATATATAGTAGTGTTAATAGATGTATTTTCAAAATTCGTGAAAATTTACCCAGTCAGGAAGATTACAAGTGAAACATGCCTAAGGAAGATAATGAAGTCGTATGTTCCACAATTTGGAAAGATGAAGGCAATCTTATGTGATAATGCTTCAATATTTACCAGCAGAAAATTTGTAGACACCTTAAAAGAAAATGAAATCACGTTGTATCATTGCTCAAAATACCACCCACAAAGCAATCCCTGCGAAAGAATAATACGGGACATTTCGGTTTATTTGAGAATTTGGGGCAATAAAAAACACAGTGATTGGGCAAATCACTACCAGCGCATCGAAAGTATTTTAAATGAAAGTGTGAGCCCTACTACCGGTTATAAGCCCATTGAGCTGATGAAGGGGAAATTAATGGAAACACTTGAAGGGGAACTACCACAGACACTAGAAGCTAAAGATCCGAAAACACTAACGGAAGAAGAGATGTTTAAGAAAGCTTTTGAAAGGATGGCAAATAAGGCGCAGAAAAGAAAAGAAAAGTTTAAGAAAAAGAAACGAAAACACTGGTTGATCGAATTGGGAGACTTAGTATTGGTACGGGACAAGAAAAAGTCTAGCATTCTGAACAAAAGGTATCATAGAATGGAAAATTTATTTAAAGGTCCATACCGGGTGATTAACATTTTTTGGCTCGGATACATTTGAGTTACAAGAAATAAAGAATTCCAAGAGCGTAGGGAGATATCATAAACAGTTGCTCAAACCGTACAAATGTTTAGAGAATGAGAAGGGTGAAGAATGTAATGAAAATAATCAGGTTAGTTTTACTCGAAATGAGGTAGCAACCCTATGAACAAATAGTAAAGGTAATACACCCGATAAATAAGGACATAAGGAAATAAATAAATGCATAATAATTATTATGTACCAATATGTCTGTAAATAGATTTAATTTTTAGAACTTAATTTCAGTATTAGCGTATTTGTTTGCGTTACAAATTATCCGTGTGCGTGCAGTGTATGGTGCGTAAGAATGCCTCTCGGAAACCCTGTTTTAAATGGAGAGGGGGATCGACCATAGCAAAGTGTAAGAGTGAATGACCCAAGTGTAAACACCACTGGTTTGGCAGAACCCTTGTGAAGGAACAGGTATAGCGAAGGGTCTATGTAAACAAAACAAACCAACAAAGTCCATAATCAGAGGAATTATTCTGGAAAAGAAAATTGTATCAAGTGCTGAAAAATTTATTCTTTTCCAGAACAGGGCAATTTGAAACGGCAACTCTAGGCCGAGCCCAAGAACTGTAATTATAGATAATTTATTAATTAACTTTTATTGATGGTAAATCGTACTATGTAAATATCTTTTTCTCATACTGCTTGTATATTTTAAGAAGGATGATTTAACGTTATGTATCTATCTAGGTTACTAATATTAGTAGAGTTATAAATGGTTTAATGTAAATAATTTAAGCGCTATGTTAAAATACTGTCCACGACGAAATGTTTTAGCTACAGGAATAGTGCTTTCGAAGGCAGAAAACCTAGTTTATGACATGTCTTTGGGTCGCTGTGCCATTATTCCTATAGCGAAGGTGTAGCGCCTTTGTCCCTTTATTTTATAATTCGCCGTGACCAAGTGAGCGAGACAGATAGCCTAACGGTAAATGTAGGAAAAGCCGCGATTTATATTAAACTTGGACCAATGAGATATCTGGAAGTTTATTCGAAATAGTTAGACGCGTCGGGTGGCGCTAAAAATGGACCAATAGGAAAGGAAGCAGCCCCAGAAGCCTGCGACTATAAATGGATCCGTTTGGAGAAAATTCGGGACAGTTTTTGTCAGGCAGTTTGTCATGGAGTTTTAGCATTGCAGTTAGGCAGTTTTATCAGACAGTTTTGTCAAGACAGTTGTTGTCATGTGTGGTCAGGGAGAGATGCTGTAGGATGTGTGAGATATCGCGCCAAAAAGGGGAATCAAGACAGTTTTAGAAACACACCTAAGATCCGCTACTCGTAAAGAGATGATAAGCATATTTAAACTTCGTGTCATATCCGCGCCGTAGTTTAACAGCGGTGGACAGTATTTTACAGCGGCAATACCAGTTTTGTATACTACGAGTGTTAATTAAATAAAAAGAAACGGCAGTGTCATCTTTTCATAAACAAAGCAAGTCTATGTCTTCCTATATCACCACCCGAGATCTACGTTTTCCTTTACCGAGGATAAGTCCATGCTCCTATATAGTTTAAAGAAAACTACTGCAGCTAGCCGAGGATAAAATTGAAGAGAACCAACACACGGCGAACTTCTGGAACCAACGGGAGAAGCATCAAGGTAAGACAAAAGCAACGGATGAAGGAGGTGACCGCCGCAACAGCGGAGTGGTAGGCCGAGTATTCAGACCGACGACACCGTTGAGCAAGTGAACCAATAACTTCGAAGTGATCGGCGTTTGACGATTGGTGGTCCGGCTGATGAATTCCCAAATGTTGCTCGGACTCACTTTAAGGATTGTCGCTGAACAGCTTGGGTATCGGAAACTTTGTGCGAGGTGGGTGCTAAAATTGTTCACCGGTCAGCACAAAGAGCAACGAATGCGTAGTGCACGACAGCTTTTGGAGCGCTATAGACAAGATGGAGATGGTTTGTTTTCACACATTGTTACGGGCGACGACACATGGATAGCGTACACCAACGCAGAATCGAAACCTAAAAAGTGTAAGCAATCGCCGTACACGAATCACAAAATGATGGCTACCATGTTTTGGGGCGAAAAGAGCGTCCTTTGATTGATTTCGTGGATCGTGGGTCAACAATTAGGTACAGCTGACGTGTACTGTGCAACGCTTACCAAAATGAAACGTACAATCCAAAATCGACGCCGCGGGAAACTGTCGTCTGACATCATCCTTCTCCACGAACAATGCACGCCAAAACCGCTGCCAAAACCAAAGAGAAGATTCAAGAGTTTCGTTAGGAACTCTTTGACCACCATTCGTACAGTCCCGGCCTGGCATCAAGCGACTATTTCCTCTTCTTGCATTTGAAACGGTGGCTGGGTGGACAACGAATTTTAACCGACTAAACTCAAGACGAGCATTACCAACTGATTCAACTCCCAGGCGGCAAACTTCTATGCCGAGGGGTAAAAGAAGCTGGTGCAGCGTTAAAAGCAAGTGTATAGATGTGAACGAGATTATGTGGAAAAGTAAAGTATATATGTAGGCACATATTACTGTCAATAAAAACCTTGTCTCATGAGCGATGTTGTTATTATGACCAAACGGACCTTAGTTTGGGAATACGCCTTGTATTAAAGATATTCACATGAAAAATAAAATATATATCTTGAATTTTCTGGGAATAGCCTAGAAATCCTCTTCATTCGGAAGGAATTTTCTATAACCTTGTGTAACTTGTAAACGTTAAGCAATAGACGAAAACATAAAACACAGAAAGTATAGATCTCTTTAAAATACACAATTTACTTCAAGTAAGTTTTTTGTGCCATAAACCGTTTCTGAGATATCCGTTATTAAAGATTCGAATTGTTCAATACTTGTGATTCTTTTAAAATCCCATCGATTTTCAGTTGCTTCTCGCGACTGCATGGAAGCCGTATGGAATTTTAAGGCCAGCATATGGCGTTCAGTTCTTAAACATGTGACTATCGCTGTTCTCTTTGTATCTATAACGAAATGTGTAATGCAGCTATTTTTGCAATGGTTTTATTTGGACCAGATGTAGTGACAGAAAAATAAGCTTTATTACGAATGGCTTGTTTGTCCATAATTAAAATAGTAAGAGAAAGTAATGTGAATGTATCACAACAGATTTTTTACCTGGGTGTTCTCTTATCCTGCAAAGATTAATGTGGATAACTCTAAGCTCTATGGACCCCGGCTCATTTGAGTATCATTTCACTAAAATCATTCATCGTCGATATGATCTTCCCGGTTAAATGTCGCTAAACTAATGAATATCACGTGTTACATTCACGTTCTTTCTTTACCCATTCTTCAACAAACCATTGTTTAAAAAGTCTATTCTTCTATTTACTTCATGCTGATTTAGATAAACATTTGTAGAAATTGTTTTATTACACACTTCCATGTTTTTAGAGCTGGTCACTATGTGATAGCTTTGAAATTCTCTTCCCTTGCATGACCAGGAGAAAACACGAAAATCGGCTTCCCTTTTGAGAAAAGTATAAGTATTTGAAAATTCAAGCCAGCAACAAGAAAAATATTGGAAATGATAATGGTTACAAAAAATGTATTTGACATAAATTGTCTGCTTTAACGATATCTACATTTTTTTGTAGTAACATTTTATCTATCTCTTGCGGTTTACCAGTTATACAAAAGTCATTCAGAATTCAGAGGCTATTCCTAGAAATTCAAGTTACACATTTCATTTTTTATAAAAATACCTTAAACATATGGTATTTCAATAAAAATCGTTAGAGCCATTCAAAACTTCTTCGGTACAAAGGGTACCTTGGAGTGGGGGATTTTTTTGCATTCTTTATATCACGACCTTGGAAGATGAACTAAGTTTGATATTTAACTGACTTTTCGTTTTTGAGTTATGCTGTTCACAGACAGACAGTCAGACAAACACACACGGGCCTTTTTCTAAAAATACTTCTTTGCTTTCCTCTATTTATTGTAAGTAGGTACTAGAGAAGGTAAAAAGAAAAAGCGGAAACAACAGTATAGATCCTTATATTTCAGGTTGGATTTTGCTGTTAAGATTTATGTTAAAAGTACCATAAGTGTTGTAAATTTACAAACACCTCACATGAATGGCGCACTCATGTGAAGTTCAGCTCAAAAAGAAAATAAACATACAAGTGCGTACATTCTAGAAACGTCTAATGAAGCGACATAACTCATTTGCGGAAACTGTATATTTTAAAGATACTTTCTAGTAGTGATTTCTTTCTTTCTTTCTTTCTTTCTTTCTTTCTTTCTTTCTTTCTTTCTTTCTTTCTTTCTTTCTTTCTTCTTTCTCTCTCTCTAATGGTTTTGCATTTATAAAAAGGTTAACAAGTACGAAGGGGACTTTACGTGAGCTTTACACTAAATTCAAGATGTGTTTTATTTATATCATTGTTTCGAATAGCCGTTTGACACATTTTTGAGGAATCCAATTAACAAACATTCTCCACGTGGGTTGGGGAAGATTTCACTGAAAATGTTGCCCTTCATCGTTAAAATGTGCTTGATTAAATATGAGATTTAATACTTATGGGATTTCTGTTTTTTAATTATACATTGTTCTCACAAAGACTTTTTTACAATTCTTTTTATGGTTTCGTGACTAAAATATTGTTATACACCAGGGTGAGGCCAAAAGGTTTGCATCTAAAATATTAAACATTGGGGGACGTAGACTCAGAGACAAACAAAGAGATACCAGGAACTTGCTGCACAAAGCTAAAGCGGGCGTGGGATATTTATAAATAATACATAAGAATTCACATTTAACTCTGGTTTATTATAAGTAATAAGGGGCCCTACATTGTACACAAGAGGTTAGAGACAAACAGTGGGAAGATGCCCCACGTATACACACGGCAACACGCACTCCTACATACTAACCACACACTCAGAAGACCTACACTAGACTGACTATACTGGTGACGCCACGCTATCAGACAAAGAGGCTCATCTCTCAACCTGCCTTCACCTCCCTTGACTAGGAATTGGAGGGAAGTATGCCGCGTCGGATAAGAATTCAAAGTTACAAACGAAATAATTAGTTCAACAATATCATTATACCTACATAGCAATAATGTGTCCGACGCGACAATGCACACACATACGCTCCAATATGTATCTTCGATGAAATTTAGGTTTTGAATGCAGTGCTTACTTCAGAATAGTTAAGCGACAGATAAAGCAAAAATGCCTAACTTTCATGGTGAACCTGTTAGGATTTCCCAATAAAAACTAAATATGAATGACCTATACTTCAAAGGTACACATTTGATTTGCCATATTGCTACATAATAATAAAACTGTAATCGAAAATTCTCCCGTAATTTTCGATTGTTAGCACTATAATGGACTAACCTGAGGCCAAAAATCAAATGCAAAAATTTTCGTTTCTGGAATGTGTATTTGTTTTTTGGGTAATCGCGTAAGAACGGCCTAACAGAATGTTGTGAAACTTGGTATTTAATATACATGTCCCGCTTAAAGTACAGGCTATATGGCTTCTTACTTTTCCCCGTTTCAAGTGGAGAGAGAAATCAGAAAATAGAAATATCTCGCTTATTATTCAGTTTTATGAAAAAATATTATAACAAAATTTGCAAGCATGATGATTCTGACGAGTTGTATTATATATAATATTTTGCATACGATGAATATTTAGTTAGTTACACACATTTTTGGCTAACATCATTTATGTATGCAAACTAGTTACTACCAGAAAGAGTACAGTTCCGAACCTGTGTTGTGAATTTTATTAACTTCCAAGAAAAAACAAGTTCTATTATCTATTTTCAAATTACCACTGAAGTACTTGCGCAGAGGGGAAGAGGGACAGAGGGCGACGGGTGAGAGAAAGTGAGAGAGGAGTCAGAAAAAGGGTAGAGAGAGGGAGAAGGAACGAGAAATAACACCATAGCGAAAGAAAGAATATGAGAGGAGATGGGAGTGGGAGAGGGTGACGGAGAGGAGAGAGGGAGAGAGAGGAAAACTGGAACAGGCGAGGAATAGAGAAGAGAGTGAGAGAGGGACAGTGATACATTAGATAAAGAAAAAGAGGGGGGAAAGAGAGACAAGAATCTCCGTAGTTATGTAACTCAACAACCAAGCGGAGCATGTTCTGCTAGTGTCATATAAAATTTTAATGAAAATCATTGCAAGCATGTTTGAAAAAAATAACAAAAACAAAACAAACAAAACAAACGAAATATTCTCCATGTAGAAGGTTATTTGGGAGTACGGGAATTCAATGGTTCACTAGCTGGCCTGTATTTCTAAAATATGCCAGTGTTATGAATGTTGGTATTTCCGATTTTTTTTTATTTTAACCCCCTCATCGCCTCATCATCCAGCTCAATCTTGAGCGGCGTAATTATTTATCGCAAACACCCTTTTAAACCGTTATTGCTATCCTCCAATACTTGCCTATAGTAAGCAGAGGAAGTATTGCATTCCATCCGAAAATTCGTTACCGAATACAAGTTTGGTGACTCCCTGAATAAAAAAAAAACATCTTAAAAATTTTGATATGACGCATTCACACGACTTTCTCTACACACTATCGTTTATTAGTGGATACACAAACTAGTTTTACTAAAGCTTATTTTTCTATCTACTACATTCTAATCGAAGTAAACCTTTATAGAAATAGCTACATTACACATTTCGTTATAGATACAGAGGGAACAGGAACAGCGACAGTCAAATGTTTAACAACTGGATGCTATATGTTGGCCCTGGAAGTCTTAAGTAACATTTCACTGTATATAGATTCTCTATGCAAAGAATCACAAAAAAAACAAAACTTAAATCTCTGCTTGCAAAACAAGAAGTAAATATACGGGAATTCAGTCATTTTAGGGCAATTTCTAATGAATTTTGAAATACAACAGTGTGGAATTTCGTTAAAATATAAATACGCCTATCACAAACACTGGAATTTTACTTTGTGTATCACTTATCTGAAAGCAGAGGAAGTATCACATAGAGTTCATAAATTCGGTGTTATGATTTCACTGAAAATACAGTTTTTCAGATCTCTTGAATCCAAAGTACTTATTTATAATGTGCAGAAGAAAATATTAATTCCATTCAAAAAATCGATATTGAGATTTCACCTGAAATACATGTTTTGAGGTCCCTTCAAAATGGCTGCAACGATTTTGATTAAAATACCGCATATTTAAGAAATGTACTTAACAAATAAAATGAATATTTTGAATTTTCTGAAAATAGCCTATGTAATCCTCTTCATTCGAAAAGAATAATGTATAATTTTGTATAATTTTTAAACAAGAAGAAATCGACAAAAGCATATTACACAAATAATGTAGATCTGTTTAAAACACACAATTTATTTAAAGTAAACTTTTTATGACATCAGCCAATTCCAAGACATCCGTTATTATTGATTTGAGTTTCTCGATATTTTTTAAAGTGCTGTCATTATGCAGTTCGAGATATGAAATGCTGTGGAATTTTAAGACCAGGACAGTGCCTCGCTTTTAAATATGTGACTATCGATTCGGTTTCATCTATGCCCCTTGTTCCTACAACGAAATGTGAAATGAATCTATTTCTGCAAAGATTTATCTCGATTAATCTGAAATAGATAGAAAAATAAGCTTCCGTAAGAATGAATAGCTTGTAGAAGGTATGCATATAACAATAAACAATAATGAGTAGTTTAACTCATAACTCACCAGATTTTACCTCGCTGAAATTAACTTGATTGCGCCGTTTATGTAATATACTGGAAAATGTGGTATTTTTACTTTCTGTACCATGTACCTAGTAGATGGAGAGGGCATTGCATTCCACCCAAAAATTCTATACCGAGATTTCACCGAAATACGTGTTTTGAGGCCACCTGAATCCAATAAAAACATTTTTAGAAAAAGGCCAGCGCGTGCGTGTGTATCTGAACAGCATAACTTAAAAACGAAAAGTCGGATAAATACCAAAACTGATATTTAGGTTCAGTACCTTCTAAAAATGCGACACGAAGGTATTCAAGGAAATCCTGCTGCCTCAAACTATCGTTCACTTGGAACATTTTTCGAAAATTTTGATTATCTAAATAAACGGCTCTAACGATTTTGATTAAAATACCATATATTAAAGCTAGTTACATGAAAAATGCAATGTATATTTGAAATTTTCTGGGAATAACCTGTAAAATCCTCTTCATTCGGAAGAAATTTTGTATAATCTTGTATAACTGGTAAACGTTAATCGATAAACGAAAACGTACTACACAAAAATGTAGATCTCTTGAAAACATACAATTTATTTTTTGTGACATCAGCCATTTCCGAGTTATCCGTTATTAATGGTTCGATTTTGGTTTTTTTTGTCTATTGCATGGAAGCAGTATGGAATTTTAAACATTTGACTATCGCTGTTCTTTTTGTATCCTAATGAAGTGTGTAATGTAGCCATTTCTGCAAAAGTGTATCTGGATTAAAATGAAGTAGAGAGAAAAATAAACTATCGTAAGAATAATTTATATACCCACTAATAAACGATAGAGAGTAGATAAAGTTATGTGAATTTAATGCATCAGATTTTTCGGCATAAATTCATTACTAAGAATAATTGTTAAGTGATATAAACATTTGAGTATTGTTTCTGCATTCTGCGTGTAACTATTCCTAATTTGCAAATATTTTAGGCAAACATTTTTCGACATAAACGTAAAAGTGGATAGAAAGCCACTTTTTACATAAATAGCACAGAATACAGGAGATACGTGTAGAATGGTAAAGGGTAGATAAATTGCTTGTCTGTTACAGTCGGATTGCTTTGCTACGTTCAGCCATAATTATACACGTTGTGACCTGTCATATTACATACCTTTGCAATTTTTCAGCAGATGGTTTCGAGATGCATTGTTTTCTCTTGACCTGGGAAAGATGCCTTCGTTTGGCTGGGTCATTCTGAACCCACAGGAAATTTCAGCATACTACCTCTTGCGGAATAACTAGCTTTGTGTTTTTCGATCACCCTTTTGGGATTTTCTTTGATGCAGGACGGGGGCATTAACGTGGAGGCCTAAATTTGTAGTTTAGAGCTGTAATTTGGTTGGAAAATGACCCCTTCACAGCTGTGATTTGTTTTAATCTCACATATTGCCACTATATCCAGTGCTTCATGTAACACGTTTTGGCATAGCAGATAAGGCTTTATAAAGCTAATGTGTATCACGGCCCAGGTCAGCTAACTTGGCTAATGTTTTGTTTCGTGTAATTTCATTTTTGAAGTATCCCTGGTTAGATTTAAAATTGATAGTGAATATTATGGCATATGAGCACTTCGGAAATATGTTATACATACTTTGTGTAGATGTAACGTTGTTACAGCTGTATGATGCAGCGGCTCTGTGAGTCGTTATAGGATCATATTTTGTGAAATAACGTGTTTAAACCCTCTCGGTCCCTACCTCCATTATAATGGACATTTCACTTACAAACCAAATCAAATATGGCTAAGAAAAAACAAATTGGGTAAACTATGGATATTAGCTTAGACTAAACTAAATAAAAAACGTAAATAACTTTTTAAATCCTACGTTATTTTAGTTAAAGTACAAAACAAGTGCTTCATAGCTCTGCCGAAGCCAGATCAACATACTGACACAACGTTTATTTTACTTGGGCCCACATCCCTCGCAACATTCTTGTACACCACAGAGATGAGAGAAAAAAATTGTGCAGGTGATATTCTGTATTGATTGTGAAGACTCTAAGTAAAGTTAGGAAATAGCTGTTTATGGATTCAAATTCATATTTTTCTCAATCATTCGGGTAACATGAAATCGTTGTAAAGGAAAATTATGTTTCCATTTAAGTGCATGTAGTATTTGAAATACTTGGCATTAGGAATATTCAAAATATATGAAGAAATGCGGAAAATATCTTTTCTGTAAAATTGATTAACTGTAAGAAGCGAACTAGTGCGACATTCTCACAAAATAATTATGTTTTTTAGATGCTTCTCGATTAAATTGACTTTTATTTATGGAAGTCCCATTCTATATTGGGCGTGAAAGACCGGCAATTTTGCTCAGAGGCCACTTTATCAGGCTTGAGGTTCTTTTACGTGCCGTAAATCTACGACACGGGACCATCGGCTATACTTCCCTTCCGAAGGAAGCCATGCTAAGGATTTTTACGCTTGAAAAAACCCATCACCCTCCGCCGGGTTTGAACCCGCGACCTCGGGAACTAGAGGCTAGCATAGTAACCATACATCACGGAGGATGCGACGTTTACTTGTGTAATCTATTTTGTACCTGAAGTAATCCATTTCACGTTAAGTATCATTAAATTAATTGACGTGAATGGAAGTACTTTCAAGAATATTTCTTTAAGCTGACCCTCCGATGAAAGGCGGGTGTCTAAGTCTTACTCCTTTACACAGGAAATTCCTTTCGAAATACGTGCCTTTACCTAATTTCTTAGTAGGTCTATAGACGGAAGTTAATTTTATGGATCCAATTCTTATTCTGCTGATAACGTTTTTGAAGCTGTTATTATTATCATCCTACACATAATCATACACAACACCCATTAGGTCTACAATGTAAATTGGTTCGCCTATTATTCTCTTTTACCAGCTTTTTATACCGTAATGTATTTTAGAGTTCTCTACTATGGTTCAGTCGTTTAACATGGTCACTCTAGTTATTACTTCGTTGTATTATTCTAGGTTTTAGCCTTTGAATAATCCTGTTACTTCCATTTCTTTGAACTCCTTAAAAACTTATTAATTTCATTTCTGCGTTTCAAATTTCAGCTCCATATAAGCACACAGAAATTGCTATTGTTTTATATAATTTTTCTTGTGTTTCCTTCCTTACTTTGGATTTTAGTACTCGCTCGATAGAATCTGCTGTGAGTTCGTTGGATTAATTTCAGGAGTATTTTTAATAGTTATTAAGTTGTGTTGTAATGCTGTTATACAAAATCAGACATGAATCTCGATAATATTCTTGCATTCATAAAAATTCCAATCGAGTTTTAGTAGAATTTCTTAACTAACCAGTCGAGGTCGCACAGGTCTGCGGTTCAAACTCAGTCAGGGCCGTCCTCCCTAACTGAGTTTTTTTTTCAAGTTTATTTTTTCAATCCTGGAAATTGCAGGGGAGGTACCTTAAACTTAGGCCTGAAGCGTTTACTTCCCGAATTTCCTTTCCAATTATAATTTTATTTCATGTATCATAAGTGTCCACTTCCTGTGGTGCCATCTAGGTTAAACACTACTAAAATTAATTAACTATAGTATAACAACTTAGTAAAATCCTGAATAAATCGCCCCCACTCTACTTGTCTTTTGCCTTTAGCTACTGAGCTATTCAATAAGGTGTCTTAAAGGGGAAGTGGTCATACGCAGGAAACAAGTGTCACTTCACTGTTGTGAACACAGCAATTTTATAGTGTAGAAAAATATAATAGGATCTTGTTTACATCGTGATAACTCAAAAACTGGAATTCTTATTCCAGTTCTGTAAGAGGTATGCTAAAGAGCGCAGTTTCGAAATGATGATGATGATGCGAGATTGGTCTCCCTGTAAAATATTAAAACCGCTAGTTTTCTTTGTAAAACTTCAATTGAAATAATTTTTATTATGAAAATCAATCAGCGAGGAGCTTTTTTCCTGGAAGAGATAGATAGGGGAGTGAAGGCTATCTCTCTAAAATGTGTAAATTAACTTTTGGAAGATACCCATGATAATACCGCATGTATGTGAAATGCTATCGCTAGTTATATGCAAACATTTGTTTTCACACCCGCTGCACCTTGCTCTTTGCGTGGCTTATCACAGCAATCTACAAACACAGTATTTTTGTTGCAATGCTCTCGTGTCTTTAGACCTGCCTCTACAAGTTGGATAGTTACAACAGTGGTGTGATTAAGCGATAAACGATTTTGTGAGAATAAAATAAAACAAAACACGGGTAGGTGAAATTATGGCGTGTGGTGCTTAAGCAGCGACTCATACCCCTCCCAAGAGTTTTTTCTATACTTCCATATAACGAGCGTACATCTTGATGAAAAAGATTATGAACAAGTTTCGTTCTATTTTTCATATATCTGTAAGAAAGTAATTTGAAATGCAGAGATACTAGACATCAGCATGCTTTCCCTTTCAGGTGGGTGGGGAAAACCAAAATCGAAGGGTAAGGTCAAGTCCGCCGTAGAAGAGAATGCGCGCTTTGTCTCCGTTGCTGCTGCGAATTGCTCACTACGTTACGGAACGATAGTAACTTTGATTGTGGTGCTTAGTTAGCAAGATATTTCTTTAATGTATTTTCAGTGAAATATTTTATGTATGTATGTTATGTACTTTTAAGACGACTTTAAGGCTATATTATATGGTATAACGATTAAACAAATAGCACAAGCTATTATGCACGGTGTATCAAACGTACCAGGCGTAGTCAGGCAAAAATTGAAATATTAATTTAATTTCTTTTGTGTTACTGACTGCAAATCACATTTTGTGCTTTCTCTACCATAAACAGAAGTTAGGGAAGGCATTGCATGCCACCCAAAGTTTCTATATGAGATTTCACCTAACATACATGTTTTGAGGCCCGTTGAATCCCAAATAAACATTTTTAGAAAAAGGTTCGCGCGTTTGCGTGTGAATGTGTGTCTGTATTTGTGTCCGTAAATAGCATAACTCAAAAACAAAAAATCGGATAAATACCAAACTTGGCATTTAGGTTCAGTACCTTCCAAAGATGCGACGCAAAGATTTTCACGAAAATCCCCCACCTCAAACTACCCCTTTTATGGAAGATTTTTCGAAATTGTTTATTTTCTAAAACATGGCTCTAACTATTTCGATGTATTTTATATTAAAGGTATTTACATGACAAATACAAGTAAAATGTTTATCTTGAATTTTCTGGGAATAATCTTGTTTATATAATCTTGTTTAAGTGGTAAACGTTAAGGGATAGACGAAAACGTAGATATTACACAAAAACTGTATATCTCTTTAAAATGCACAATTTATTTCAAATAACTTTTTTGTGGTATCAGACATTCCCAAGATATCCATTATTAATGGTTCGAATTGTTCGATACTTAGGTATTCTTTTACATTCCTATTGATTTTCAATTTTTCTCGCGATGTCATGGAAAGATTATGAAATTTTAAGGCCAACATATAGCGTCCAGTTCTAAAACATTTGACTGTTGCTATTCCCTTTGTGTCTATACGAAATGTGTAATGCAGATATTTCCGGAAAGGTTTATCTCGAATAAAACGAAGTAGACAGGAAAATAAACTATCGTAAGAATAATTTGCATACTGACTAATAAACGAGAGAGGGTAGAGAAAGTTATCGCATTGGCAGACTTTAACATTAGGCCAATGTAGGTGATTCGCTATTTATAGTCTTTTTGAGCTGGGTGGCAATGTACACTGTTTATTTTAATTTTGTAAAATCGGTTAGAAAACTGCAGCCCTAGTAGAAGAAACTATGTTTTTGAGATGAACCTCATCCCGGAGAAATAGCATTTTCACTGAGTGTGAGGCCCCCATCTCTACACTCAATAAAGCGGGCGACAAAGACGATTCAAGGCGTACGTGCTGGTTAACAGGTTGCATAAATTGAAATAACCAGGGGCGGATGATTCTTCGGATATTTCAAATCCTTGCATGAATACTTTAGGAGTTTAAACTAGACTTCTTTCTTCATTTTTTCTGCTCTAGTAAAACAAGCCATTTCATTTATAGAACAAATAATGGTTGGATATCAGAAAGCAGTATTTGCAGTGCAGATAGTAACAGGAGGTATGCGATATTTGCATACCTACACTCATGCATGAGGCAGCGTTTCCATTTTATTCCTAGCCCAGAGGTGGGATAAAAAGGCAAGAGGGAATGTCGGAAACGTTCTTCAGACGTGATTTGAAACTCAATATGTAGCTGCAACTATGCACGTAGGTAAATATGTGCAGACTTGGACCAGTACATTCTCTAGGGATGCAATTGTCGAGAACTGGGAAAGTATAGAGTGAGTAGAGATAAAGGGAGGCATGAAGTTAATGAACCTGCAGTTTGTTATATTAAATTATTATATTATTAACGCTTTATATATGCCTTCGAACATTTATATATCTAAGGTGTTTTAAGTTATTTTAAGAATTTAATCTCGAATACGCTACATCCTGGATTAACAGTTTGGGAAAGCAATGCTTTTAGAAACGGTTCCTGTTTCTCACAGATAAATACGTATATTCTCTGTAAAAATTTCCTCTGTAGTCGAATGGTCAGCGCTCTGGTTTCTTAACTCAGAGGTTCCGGGTTCGATTCCCGGCTGAGGCGGGGGAACTTTTCTTTAATTAAAATCTTTCCTTGCCCTCCGCAGAGTCTGGAAGTAAGAGTGAATGTGTTTCAAGATATTAATGACTAAAACTAAACGTCAAAAGAAGTTAAAGCCCACGATATGACCATATAAGCTAAAGAGGGATACACAAATGAAAGAATCGAGATTACATAGCAGTTGAGTGGAAATAACATTCAAATGCTTACCTCACGAAGTGCGTAGGACCTAAAAGCGACATTCTTACAAGTGCCCGTTTAATGTTGCGCACCCTGGAAGGGAGGAAACAGTTTGACATAGCCACTTTTATCAGATATGGATTCAACGATTGTTATGGTCAGGTGGGGACTCTTGTCTGGCGTATGAGACTATATGAGACAAAACGGCGAAGGTCTCTGCTGTTAGGTATCCTCTAAACCCAGTTTCTTATAACCTTGCCTCGCAGACATGTATTCTTTCGCGCTATGTTTCCTTCCTCTTTCCCCTGGCTGGTTAGTACACTTTCGAATGGTGACAAACAAGGCCTGAGCAGTGCAAGGGCTATCGTTTTTATCAAAGCGATATAAACAAATTGTCATACTGAGAGGCAGGTTTAAAACGAAGGCTCCTTTCATCTACAGGGTGAGGCAAAAGTCTCCGAACCGCCTGCGCGGTGTTTTTCCTGTCCGCGCTCTCGGCGCTCGTTGCCATCTGCCGCTATCATAGAAAGGCGCAGATGAAACCATACAACATTTTTAAAACTATTTTTAAAGACTTTGCTTACCAACTTTATGAAAGGAAATACTGAAACTGGCCTCCGTCGTTGTCCATACATTTTTGGCACCTCTAGGAAACTATCCATCATGGAATTTTTGGGAGAAATTTTCCAAACGATGACCGATGTAGTCTGTTTCTTCGGTAAGAACTGAACGCCGTCTTTTACATTTCTTAGCCTGAACACTTCCTGTGGCCTGAAATTTACTGTAAAGTTAATGGATTGTTGTACGGCCTGGAACTTTTACACCTGGAAATCTTTCTGCAAATCGTACATTCACTTTGCGAGCTGACACTTGACAGAGTTAACACATACGAATCATAAATAAATACACACTGTGTATATAATATAAACTTGGTTTATAGCAGCAGTGCGTTATGTTTTTATCATATTTCCACACGTCCAGTGGAAAAACACCGCGCAGCCGGTAATATTTTTCATAAAATATCCCCCCCGGGGTAACTTAAAACATAAGGTGTATAAGACAAACCCACACACCCTGGAAGAATTAAAACAAAATATCCGCCAGAAAATTTCTCAACCTAAACTACGGTGGATGATGGATAGTTTCCTAAAGAGGTGCGAAAAATGTATGGACAACGACGCAGGCCAGTTTTAATATCTCCTTTCATAAAGTTAGTAAGTAAAGTCTTTAAAAGTAGTTTTAAAAATGTTGTATGGTTTCATCCGAGCCTTTCTATGATAGCGGCAGACGGCAACGAGCGCCGAGGACGCGGACAGGAAAAACACCGCGCAGGCGGTTCGGAGTCTTTTGGCTTACTCTGTATTTGTTGATAAGAATTTACATACATTCCAGATACATTAACGCTGTTACGTAACATACATATTTAATGCATACGTTATGAAAATGTAACTTTGATAATTATCTTCGAATACATTGAGATGAATAATCACATTAAATAAGGAACTATTTTGTATCGTATAAGTGCCTATTCCACGACAGCAGTCAATGCGAGGTGACTAGTTCATGTGATCGTTAAGAGATACGGGGCAAAGTTATATGGAACAAACCCTAGAGAGGAGTCAGCCAAATCAATTACGTGTGATATTACGTAATCGTGTGACGTAACACCACTTCGTGGATTCGTTAGTAAGCGGTGCGAATGGAAAGGAAGGGTAAGCTTTGTATCTTGCAACTATGTACGTATACAAAATTTAACATACCGAACATAGTATATACATACATTCAACATTGCCCCCTGTTTCTTACACAACGTTAATGCCACCTTTCCCCTTACCTCGCCTGTCACACACTTCTTATTGACATTCTTTCTCAAACCACAGACAAGAATACTCTCTGACGTCACAGAGCATTCATTTCACACAGGTCTAGAGGAAACTCGTGGCATTCTGCTTTGAAGAAGCCCTTCTTGTTTTCGTTGACTACAATTACTATCTTAATTAGCGATGTCTCTGCAGGCGTCACCCTCTTTCTATGAGATTTCTGAGGTTTTACTTTCTCTGCCATTTACCTGAAGTGGTTAGAGGAAGTACTGTACGAGATTCAACCCAGAAATTTAATGTCGAAAGTTTATTTGAAATGCACATTTTGAGGTCCACTGAACCCCATTCCAAAAACACGCGCGCGTATGTTTTTCTGTGTGTGTGCGTGTGTATATGAACAGCATAACTCAAAAATGAAAAATCGAATAAATGCTAAATTTCATTTTTGTGTCTCAGGCACATAGGCATCACATGCACCTGCTTTTAAAACACTGACTATCGTTTCAGCCGGAAATACATGTTTTGAGGCGCCCTGAATGCAAACAAGCATTTTTGAAAACATGTCCGTGTGAGTGTGTCTGTGAACAGCATAACTCAAAAACGAAAAGTTGGATAAATATCAAACTTGGTATTTGGGTTTAATATCTTTCAAAGATTCGACACAAAGATTTTAAACAAAATTCCCCCACCTCAAACTAGACCTTACATGGAACATTTTCGAAATTTTTTATTTTCTAAAAATGGCTCTAACGACTTTACCGTTCATTAAATATATTTACATGATAAATAAAATGTATGTGTTGAATAGCCTATGAAGTCCTCTTCATTCGAAGGGAATTTTGTATAATCATGTATAACTGGTAAACCTTAAGCGATATACGAAAATGTACCACATAAAAATGTAAATCCCTTTAAAGCACACAATTTATTTAAAATAAGCTTTTTGTGGCATGAGCCGTTTCTGAGATATCCGTTATTAAAGATTCGAATGGTTTATTTCTTGGGCAATCCCTTAAAGTGCTTTCAACATTCAATTTTCTCGCGAGGATGGAAACATATTATGGAATTTTAAGGGCAGCATATAGCGTCCAGTTCTTAAACATCTGACTATCGCTGTTACCTTTGTATGTATAAAGAAATGTGCAATGTAGCTATTTCTACAACGGTTTATTTGGATTAAAATGTAGTAGATAGAACAATAAGCTTGAGTAAAATAATTTGTGTACCCAGTAACAAACGATAGAGGATAGAGTAAGCCATGTGAATGTATCACATCGGATTTTTTATTAATAAATGGTTTCAAAACTTGTGAAATGGCATTTCATCCAGTACGTATTCCTCAGACGTCATAGTGACGTGAAATTAAAAAGACAAAAGCCGAGGGTATCTTTGACTGCATAAAGAGAGAACTGTCTATGGCCATTTCCGAAGATATTTTGTGTCTGACACTTGTACAGGTAATAACCTTAAATATTAGTGTGAGGTCACGTTTATGTGCGTCAGTATGCAGTTTAAATGATGTGACATGGCTGCTGTAATTCGGTAGAGCGACGATGAGAACTAATCAGGTCAATTAGTCTGGGTACAAAAGGGCTTAATTTAAATATATTTAATGGAATTGAAACTATTACTGTAGGTAATATTTTATTTTTATTCACAATAATCTACTCCTTCGCTGACTAACATAATAATGCTGTAGCATTTGCTATATTTATCGATACGTTATAGCAAAAACTGATCCAAGTTGCCGATTGTTTATATAGTACATTTTATAAAAATTTAAACTATTTATTTATACACACCCTTCAAATAATAATCCTCACTATTATTTATTAATTGCGAAGCCATTAAATTCTATTACTCTTTAACATGTACGAATTATCATTTAACTTCTCTAGTTCAATTACATAGAACTACAAAGAAGTACTATTTAATAAGTTTCCCTTCTGAAAAAATTTATTTAAGTATAGAGACGAAATTATTAAAGTTTGCTCTCAATGTGAATAATGTGTTTGCCCAACTCGATGTTGAATACACACGCACGTGCGCGCGTGTGTACAAGGGTGTATAAGCACGAGCGTTATACCAACGCGTTCTTGCATGATAGAGCTTGTTTGAGAAAGTGTTTCCTAAATTTGCTTCTGTAGTAACGTTTCATAATAATATATAACACATTTTTACTTTCTGTAGCAGGTATATAGTAGGTAGAGAGGGTATTGCATTCCACCCAAAAATTCGATATAACGAGATTTCACCGGAAATACATGTTTTGCGGCATTTTTAGAGAAAAGGCCCGTGCATGTGCCTATGAACATCTTAACTCAAAAACGAAAAGTCGGATAATTACCAAACTTGGTATTTAGGTTCAGTACCTACCAAAGATGCAACGCGAACTAGCCTTTACATGGAACATTTTTCGAAATTTTTTATTTTCTAAATGGCTCTATTAAAATACATTAAATATATTTACATGACAAATAAAACATATATCTTAATTCGAAGCGAATTTTGTTTAATCTCGTATACAACAACTGGTAAACGTTAAGGACAAACGAGAAGGTACTACACAAAGAATGTAGCTCTCTTTAAAACACACAATTTATTTAAAATAAGCTTTTTGTGCTATAAACCATTTCTTAGATATCATTATTAAAGGTTCGAATTGTTTATTTCTTGGTCATTCTCTTAAAGTCCTTTCAACATTCAGTTGTTTCTCGTGATTGCATGGAAACAGTATGGAGTTTTAAGGCCAGCATATAGGTTCACTTCTAAAACATTTGACTATCGCTGTTCTCTTTGTGTCTATAACGAAATGTGTAATGTAGCTATTTCTGCAAAGGTTTATTTGGATTAAAATACCGTAGATAGACAAATATGCTTGAGTAAGAATGATTGTATACACTAATAAAAGATAGAGGGTAGAGAAAGTTATGTGAATGTATCACATCAGATTTTTAGAAAATAGGTCCGTGTGTGTGTGTGTGTGTGTGAAGAGCACAACAAACACCAAAAGTCAGATAAGTATCAAACTAGATATTTAAGTCTAGTATCTTCCAAGGACGCGACATGAAGAATTTCAAGAAAATTCTCCAACTCCCAACTATCCTTTAAATGGAACATTTTTGAAAAAAATCGCTCTAACGATTTTGATTAAAATATCATGTATTAAAGATATTTACATGACAAATAAGATGTATATCTTGAATTTTCTAGAGAATGGCCTGAGAAGGAATATTGTGTACTTTGTATAGCTCATTAACGTTAAGCAAGAGATGAAAACGTACTACACAAAAACGTATATTCTTTAAAACACAATTTATTTCAATAACGTTTTTGGGCATAAGCCATTTCTGAGATATCCGTCATTAATTATTCCAATTGTTCATTACTTGGTCATTTTTTAAAGTTCTGTCAACATTCAGTGTTTCTCGCAATTGTATGGTAACAGTATGGAATTTTAAGGCCAACGTATAGGTCCAGTTCTAAAACATTTGACTATCGCTGTTCCCTTTGTATCTATAATGAAATGTGTAATGGAGCTATTTCTGGAAAGGTTTATTTGGAATAAAGTGTGGGAAATAGAAAAATAAGCATTAATAAGAATAATTTATACACACAATAATAAAGATTAGAGGGTAGAGAAAGTCATATGAATGTGTCACATCAGATATTTAAGCTTTTACAATGTATATGTAAACAATGGAAGTGTCTTAACTGAATACTAGATCTTCGTACCTTATAGCTATTTATGTTTTCATGACATTGAGGCAAGATCCATTAAAAACATGATCGTTGCACACATACACACAGTTACGTTTGGGATATACAAATGGATTTATTGCTTCGCCATAATGATTTAACCTTAGGCCGTATCCAGTATCTTCAGGTTGGTTTCCTTGTTAAATACAAACAAGTATGTGATGCTGGAAGGCTATTATGTGATATCTACGAGATAGTACGTATTAATACAAAATATTGCGTGTAAGAGGCAGTTTTTATACATGATACATAATAAGCTTTAAAAATCTGATGGATACAATCACATGGCTTTCTCTACAAACTATTCTTACTCAAGATTATTCTAATATCTACTACATTTTAATCCAAATAAACCTTTGCAGAAATAGCTACATTACACAATTCGTTATAGATACAAAGGTAACAACGATAGTCAAATGTTGGCTGGCCTTAAAATTCCATACTGTTCCCAGCGTGAGAAACAACTGAATGTTGGAAGGACTTTAAGAGAATGACCAAGAAATTATCAATTTGAACCTTTAATAACGGATATCTAAGAAACGGCTTATGCCACAAAAAGCTTATTTTAAATAAATTGTGTGTTTTAAAGATATTTATATTTTTTGTGTGGTACATTTTCGTCTATCGCTTAACGTTATACAAGCTTGGGAAAAATTCCTTTTGAATGAAGTGGACTTCACTGGTTATTCCCAGAAAATTCAGGATATACATTTTATTTGTCATGTAAATATCTTTAATATATGGTATTTTATACAAAACATTTAGAGCCATTTTATAGAAAATAAAAAAAAAAAATCGAAAAATCTTCCAAGTAAAGGGTAATTTTGGGTGGGGGATTTTCTTGAAAATATTGTGTCGCGCCTTTGGAAGATATTGAACCCAAATACCAAGTTTGGTACTTGGGTTCCGGATAACCAAATTTTCGTTTTTTAACTACACTGTTCACAGACACACACGGACCTTTTTTTAAAAGGTTTTTTTGCGGGGGATTCACGTATTTCCGGTTAAATCTCGGAAAAGAATTTTTGAGTGGAATGCAATACCTTCTCTACCTACTATGTGCATGGAAGAAAAAGTAAAAATTTGATGTGTTACACTCACATGACTTTCTCTACTCTTGTTAATTTTACAAACGCTTATTCTCCATCTACTTCATATTAATCGAGATAAACGTTTGCAGACTCCATCTTATTGCTAATTTTCTTGTAGATGTAAGGCGAATATATATTTACAAGGGCAATATAGAAATACAGTAGCCTTTAAGCACATACATATCTCTTAATAGCTGGTTGCTAGGTGCAGCACCATTCCCTTTGCCACAGATTAATACTCTTTGCATATCCAAGACAAAAAAGCTGATGTGTTACACTCACATGACTTTCTCTACTCTTGTACAAACTATTTTTACAAACGCTCATTCTCCATATGCTTCATGTTAATCGAGATATCGAGATGTTAATCTTATTGCTAATTTTCTTGTAGATGCAAGGGGAATTGGTAGCCTTTAAGCGATAGTCAAATATTTTAAGAGCTGGTTGCTATGTGGAGTATTCCATTCTCTTTGCATTACCAGGACAAAAAAAAATGAATAAGGAATTTGAGAAAAAGTATAAGTATTGGAAAATTTAAGGGAGTAACAAAAATGGTTCACTCAACAAAAAAAATGTATATGAATTTTGCATTTTAACGCGATCTACATTTTTTGTGTAGTAAAATTTTGTCTATCTCTTATGGTTTACCAGTTATGCAAAACTCGTTCAGAATGAACACTTTTGGAGACATTCCCAGAAAATTCGAGATATACATTTCATTTGTCATAAAAATATCTTAAATATATGATATTTTAATCAAAATCGTTAGAGCCATTTTTTAGAA
The DNA here is from genome assembly GCA_030765065.1 of Deroplatys truncata. Taxonomy (NCBI): domain Eukaryota; kingdom Metazoa; phylum Arthropoda; class Insecta; order Mantodea; family Mantidae; genus Deroplatys; species Deroplatys truncata. Next base: position 146,563,685 of record CM060975.1, read on the forward strand.
AATTAAAATTTTCGAAAAATGTTCCATGTAAAGGGTAATCTGGGGTGGGGGATTTTCTTGAAAACCTTTTTGTCGCATGTCTGGAAGATACTGAACCTAAATACCAAGTTTGGTGTTTATCCGACTTATCGTTTCTTAGTTATGCTGTTCACAGACACACACACACGGACATGTTTCCAAAAATGCTTTTTTTGGATTCAGGGGGTCTCAAAACATGTATTTCCGGTGAAATCTCGGTATCGAATTTTTGGGTGGAATACAATACTTCCCCTACTTACTATATGTAGTAGAGAAAGTAAACATTTAATGCTAAAAATTAATAGTTTGTTTTGTAAATATTTTCAAACAATAATTTCTACCTCACGCTAGTGTGTGTTCTAATGTTAACTTTAGCCCAGTGCACCTGTAAAAAACTGCCTGCAAATGTTATTGTAATGTTAGGTACAAGTATACGCTCGTTCTTTTACGAAACACGTTTAAGTGTTTTACCTTTATGTGGATCTCATAGCTTTTGGAAACCAGTTTGAAAATGTACGTTTATCATTGTCACACATCGTGTTATTGGGATTGCATTGATTTATTTATATCTGTACCTTCAGTGCAGATACTCCTTGATTCTTTCTGAAAAGTGAAATCTCTCTCAAGCTGTCCTCATTTCCTAAGTGATCTTTTGGGCGTATCTAGTATCACGTATCAGCATGTTTGCCTTAGTTTCCTGTTCATGACCTAGATGAGAAGCCTATGTGTACACTACCCAAGATTGTGCACACCACTTCCTGGATTTAGTTCCTCGAGCTCCTTTCTCAGCACACTGGCTGGAGTAATGCAATACCTTGCATTCGAGAACCAATCACTGCTGGGATAAGTTCACTTGTTAGTATATTTGAAGAAGTTTTCCACTTATCTGCTTTATTGGAAAATTAATTACCCACTCGTAAATCTTAACTGAACCTTAGAAGTGGACTGTATAATTTCACAGGGCAGGATATTCTGAATACAATAACTCATCCTTGCAGCCTTGGTTTCTAAGTGGATGCAGATCAGTTACAGAATATTGAGGCAGTATTTTTAACACTTAAATGATTTTAGTCTAATTATATAATATATAAATTCAATAACAACCCGCCTTAAAGCAATATGTGTATAAATAACATATAAAATGTATGTAACAGTCATTGTATTAATGTTTATATTATTATGTACATGTTTAATAATGTTATGTGAATGTATTACGTAATTTAATAATGTAGGAGCTGTGAGAATATAGGTCAAAAGTTGCTAACAATGAGGTAACAATTAGGTAACCTTGAGGCAATAATGAATTAGAAACTTTGGAAACAATAAAGTAAATTTTTGAGACAGTTTATTAATAGCCAATCAACAACCAGAAAAAAGCTTAAGTTACATAAAAGTATTCTATTGGATTAGGAATAGCCAATCAGAGACTTGAAATAGATGAAATTTGCAAATTCAGGCGGTAGAAATCAGTTCAGTTGCTTGTAGACAGCGTTCCTAACCGGATGTGAGACGCGTCCTCGAGAAGTTTAATACGTATTCAGTGTGAGACGAAAATTCATTACGGCGAGTATATTATAAAGTTTACGTGTTAAAAAGTACAAGAATTAATTAAATAATCTCACAGCTCTCTATATCAGTGAAGTGTTATTTAATCGTGTGAAGGATAATAAATGGAGGGAAGTAAAAAATTATAATTTGTGTAAGCCTACATTCTTTAACCGCATCGCACCTTGTTCAGAGATACATGTTTCTACAAATTAATACTGACGCAGCCGAGGCAAATATAAATATATATAATATTTAAAAAAAACATAAAAATACAAAGTTGATTCCTAATCGTTGGGGCGAAGGCCACCGGAAAGTAAAGTTGGGGCGAATGCCGCCGGAAACTTTATACCATACGTGGGTTGCAACATCATCAAGTTTGGCTTACCACACGTGAAGCTAAACCCTCCTTCAATATTCGCTGCATATACCCAGTTATTGCTAACAGCCTTTTACCCAACACGCCAGAACGCCATGGAGCAGAACGATTAGTAACGCAAACAAAACTGACACGAATTCTTTTTAAAGTAAATGAGGAGTAAAGAAATTTCTATTGGTTAAATAGAATGCTCTACTACCCACCGAAGTGGGCGCAATAAAGTAACTGAATCAAAATTAAAAACAGGTAGTATACGATAGAACTAGAAGCGGAGGGGGATTTATTTTGTAGCTAGTCCCTGATGGGGCGCTCCCGGGAGGGAGGGAGAGATGAGGTGAAAGGTGACAGAGGGTGGCCGAGCCGGGAGGCACGACAGGCAGAGGGCAGGGTCCCTACCATTTAGTTTTGATCTCCCAGGGTGGTGACTGGTGCAGCTGCTTCCCCCCTCCTTTCCCCCATAAGGGGGGGTCCGACCCCTTCAGCTGCCGTGGTGCGGGCGCTGCGGACCCTTAGCACTCGTGGTACTTCTGACGTCACCAGAAGTACGCCGGGCCGAACATTCGAGCCCCTCCCGCAAGGGAGTTGTTCGGATTTGGTTGGATTCGGCGGGGCAGTGGTTCCCGATACCCATGGGTGATTGGGTACTCTTGGCTGGTTTATCCGCCCAAGTGGGGTTGTGAGACGCCTCGAGACTCTCTGGCACCAGCCATGAGGGATAGCTGGTAGACGGTTGCTAGAAACTGTCGGCCCTACGAAGGTTGTTCGGTAGTCTCCCCCAGTAGGGTTCGCCCTGCTGGCCTGACGCGCATAAGTGGCGTATCCACTTCCGGCCCTGTTAGGAAGGGCGGACTGGACTTCCAGCCCGATCTGACCAGGCAGGAGGGGGGTTATAAAATAGGTACCGCCCCTAACGGAGAGGGCCCACGAGTAATCCTGGGTCATGCAAGGGCGTGCTCTCTGCGTAGGAACACCGGTCCGGTAGTTATAGATGTCCCCCTCCCTGTGGGCTTAAACATTCCCTGGGGGGCCGGGACCCGGAGACCGCTCACGCCTGTGGACAAGGATTTATTCAGAGCATCCTTTTCCTCTGCTATGCACACCCGAGACCTCCCGCCGACACTTGCAACACTGAAAGAAACCAAGCAGATGAAAGGTGAAGTGAAATGAGAATAGAGATGAAATGGAGGGACAGGAAATTCGGGGGATCTAATGGCCCTTCCCAGCATTCGCCTGGCGACCCGGGGAAACACCTGAAAAAAATCCATGGGCCAGGAAGGTCGGCCATGGGAATGGAATGCACGATCTCCCGAATGCAGATAAATGCCACGAAGTTTATGAAAATGAAGCCGTATTCATACCCAGATAAAATCACGTAGATTCAAATACCACAAAATACTTTGTTTTTCAAAATAGGAAGAGTTATCTGCACATACGTCAATAATATATAAACAAACAAAAACTAACTTTAATAATTTTTTGGAATTTCTCATTACGCAATAAGCTCTGCACATGATATTCATCTCCTCTCTGCCCTTCCCGCGTATCCTACATGTTTACTGACTACTAATAGTACAATTCAACTACCATGTTTTAATCATTGTTTTGTTATGGATGCTAGTGATATAATCATATATGAATATGCTTCTGAAGTGAGAATGGAGTGTGGGAGAGTGCAAAATAAACACCTCATTAGCCAACTAAATAACAGGAGTGAAGTTACTAGGCGTCTTAAAAAAAATCCAAAATGCCTTTGGTTCAAAGGAATTTTATACATGCTTAAGGATATAGAGAGACATCCGAATGCACATTGAACTTTCTCACGTGATTCATACACCCGGTAAACTTTCAAGACGATCTCAATTTTTCCGAGATATCACACCACGGACCTTCAGTTAACTGTAAAGGCTGGAGAAAAAAAGTACTTGGAACATTGGAAATGGCCTTTAAGTATGATATTTGGGAGTTAGTGAGGATTTATCTTTTTATCTGAATCACATAACCTATTTTTTCTGTTTCTACAATCTATTAAGTAGGTAAGAGAAAGTATAACACCGGAAATGCATGTTTTGAGGCCGCCTGAATTCAAACGAAAACATTTTTAGAAAAAGGTCCGCGTGTGTGTTTGAAAAGCATAACTCCAAAACGAAATGTGCGATAAATACCAAACTTGGTATTTAGTTTTAGGATATTCCAAAGAGGCAACACTAAGATTTTCAGAAAGTATCCCCACTCTAAACTACCCTTTACTAGAAAAAAATTTCGATATATTTTTATTTTTCCAAAAAAGTTTCTGACGATTTTGATTGCAATATCAAATATTTATATGACGAACTGTACATCTTAAAATTTTCTGATAATAGCTTGTGAAGTCCCTTTTATTCGGAAGGTATAATTTTGTATAACTGGTAAACTATGAGATAGACAAAAACTTACGAAAAAATGTGGATGTCTTTAAAACTCACAATTATTTAAAATACCTTTTTATGACAACAGGTATTTCCGAGATATCCGTTGTTATTGGTTTGAATTTTTCAATACTTTGTGATTTTTAAATAAGTGTAGCTATTCAGTTGTTTCTCATGAACTATGGAATTTAGAGACTGGCATATAGCGACTCGATTTTTAAACATCTGACTGTCGATTCTGCTTCCTCTATCCCCTTGTACGTTCAACGAAATGTGTAAGAAACTATTTCTGTACAGGTTTATCTAGATTAGTATGAAGTAAATAGAAAAATAAGCTTTTGTAAGAGTAGTTCGTGGAAATTGTATAAAATTAAACGATGGTGGGCAGAAAAAGTAATGTGAATGTAGCACAGAAATGTTTCTTCTTTTTTGTTTGTTTGTTTTTTTATCAATCTGATTCAACCATCCCATCTCCTACATAGGCCGTGTGTAGGAGCAAATTATTAAAAATGCTTAATTTTTACTTTATCTAGTAGGTAAAGAAGATATTGCATTCCACCCAAACATTTGATACAAAGATTTTACCGAAAATACATGTTTTGAGACCCCCTAAGTCCAATTAAAGTATGTTTAGAAAAAGGTCCGTGCGCTCGCGTACGTTCGTGAACAGCATAACTCAGAAACTACATTTTGGATAAATACAAACTTGGTACCTTCCAAAGGTGCGACACAAAGATTTTCAAGAAAATTCCTCCACCCCAATGTACACATTGCATAGAATATTTTTCGAAAGTTTTTACTTTCTAAAACATGGCTAACGATTTTTATTAAAATACCATATATTAAGGATATTTACATGAAAAATAAAACATATTTTGAGTTTTCTGGGAATAGCCCGTGAAGCCATCTTTATTCTGAAATTTTTTTATATAGTCTTGTATAACTGGTAAACGTTAAGCGATAGACGAAAACGTGCCACACAAAAAAGTAGATCTCTTTAAAACACACAATTTATTTTAAATAACTCTTTTGTGGCATCAGCCGTAACTGAGATATCCGTTATTAATGGTTCAATTTGTTCAATACTTTGTATTCTTTTTAAGTCGCATCGATTTTCAGTTGTTTCTTGCGATTGCATGGAAACAGTGTGGAATTTTAAGGCTAGCATATAGCGTCAGTTCTTAAACATTTGACTATCGCTGTTCCTTTTGTATCTATAACGAAATGTGTAATGTAGCTATTTCTGCAAAAGTTTATTTGGACTAAAATGAAGTAGACAGAAACTTTGATAAGAATAATTCTTATACCCGCTAATAAAGGACAGAGGGTAGAGAAAGTCGTGTGAATGTAACATATCAGATTTTTTTCAAGTTGGCTACGTTACTAAAAGTAATGCTATTTGCAAGAGAAAAAATCTGATGTGTTACACTCACATGACTTTCTCTACTCTTGTACAAACTATTTTTACAAACTCTTATTCTCCATCTATTTCATACTAATCGAGATAAACATTTGCAGAAACGATCTTTTGACATGCAAGGAGAATTACATTTTACGCATAGGGACCAGTTCTAAAAATATTTGACTATCGCTTAAGGCGTACTATGTTCCCCTTGTTTTGTATTTGCAAGGGCAATATAGAAATACAGTAGCCTTTAAGCATAGACATATATCTTAATAGCTGGTTGCTAGCTGCAGCACCATTCTCTTTGCCACAGATTAATACTCTTTGCATATCCAAGACAGAAAAATGAATAACGAATTCCCATTTGAGAAAATAAGTATTGAAAAATTTAAGGGAATAACGGGCAATATCTCGAAAATGATTCACTCAACAACAAAAATGTACATTTTTTGTGTATTAAAATTTTGTCTATCTTTTATGGTTTACCAGTTATGCAAAAGTCGTTCACAATGAAGAATACGTTTGGAGACATTCCCAGAAAATTCGAGATATACATTTCATTTGTCATGAAAATATCTTAAACATGTGATATTTTAGTCAAAATCGTTAGAGCCATTCTTGAGAAAATTAAAATTTTCGAAAAATGTTCCATGTAAAGGGTAATCTGGGGTGGGGGGATTTTCTTGAAAACCTTCGTGTCGCATCTCTGGAAGATACTGAACCTAAATACAAGTTTTGTGTTTATCCGACTGTTCGTTTCTGAGTTATGCTGTTCACACACACACACGGAGATGTTTCCAAAAATGCCTTTTTTGGATTCAGAGGGTCTCAAAACATATATTTCCGGTGACATCTCGGTATCGAATTTTTGGGTGGAATACAATACTTCCCCCTACTTACTATACGTAGTTGAGAAAGTAAAAAGTAGTGAAATTATATACTCTTTTATGTTATCTCTCGATGTTAACCTGCATGAATAGGAGAGGGCTCCAGAATCCACTAAATGGCTTTGGTCATACTCATAACGGTCGCAATGCACTTACCGCATTAGTAGACTGATAAGAGCATGTCGTGCTCCAATATTGTCCTCTTTGTCAGCCTCTTATCCTGAGGCCATTCTCCACAATGGGTCGTAATCCTCTAGATTTCTAGTAGAGTAGCTGGGCTTCCCGGTTTCATAATACAAACCTTGATCACACCATTCCTTCCCCCAGCTCTCACACTGTTGGACAACATCTGGCACTAGCAATAAACAAGTCAGCATGCATACCTCATATCCAGTACTAACCATCCTAACAAGTATGCACACCTGTATAGCAAGCTCCACTATGACATCACGAGCAGAATGGATAGCATATAACCTGAGTCTTAACTATGAACTGTGTACATGTATAGTATGCAATGAATCACGACATACAACACCAACAAAAGGAAAACAAATTGAAAGAGCAAATACGGTTTAAAAAAAATCTGATGTGTTACACTCACATGACTTTCTCTACTCTTGTACAATCTATTTTTACAAACGCCTATTCTCCATATGCTTCATATTAATCGAGATATCGAGATGTCAATCTTATTTGTAATTTTCTTGTAGATGCAAGGGGAATATGGTAGCTTTTAAGCGATAGTCAAATATTTTATCGCTGGTTGCTATGTGGCGCATTCCATTCTCTTTGCATGTCCAGGACATAAAAAAATCTGATGTGTTACACTCACATAACTTTCTCTACTCTTGTACAACCTAATTTTACAAACGCCTATTCTCCATATACTTCATGTTAATCGAGATATTGAGATGTCAATCTTATTGGTAATTTTCTTGTAGATGCAAAGAAAATATGGTAGCTTTTAAGCGATAGTCAAATATTTTAACGCTGGTTGCTATGTGGCGCATTCCATTCTCTTTGCATGTCCAGAACATAAAAAAATCTGATGTGTTACACTCACATGACTTTCTCTACTCTTGTACAATCTATTTTTACAAACGCCTATTCTCCATATGCTTCATGTTAATCGAGATATCGAGATGTCAATCTTATTGGTAATTTTCTTGTAGATGCAAGCGGAATATGGTAGCTTTTAAGCGATAGTCAAATATTTTAACGCTGGTTGCTATGTGGCGCATTCCATTCTCTTTGCATGTCAGGACATAAAAAAATGAATAACGTATTTGAGAAAAAGTATAAGTATTGGAAAATTTAAGGAAATAACAAGCAATATCTCGAAAACGGTTCACTCAACAAAAGAAATGTATATGACATAAGTTGTGTATTTTAACGCGATCTACATTTTTGTGTAGTAAAATTTTGTCTATCTCTTATGGTTTACCAGTTATGCAAAAGTCGTTCACAATGAAGAATACTTTTGGAGACATTCCCAGAAAATTGGAGATATACATTTCATTTCTCATGACATTATCTTAAACATATGATATTTTCATCAAAATCGTTAGAGCCATTTTTGAGAAAATTAAAATTTTCGAAAAATCTTCCATGTAAAGGGTAGTCTGGGGTGGGGGGATTTTCTTGAAAACCTTCGTGTCGCATCTCTGGAAGATACTGAACCTAAATACCAAGTTTGGTGCGTCTCCGACTGTTCGTTTTTGAGTTATGCTGTTCACAGACACACACACAGACACACACACAGACACACACACACACACAGACACACACACACAGACACACACACGGACATGTTTCCAAAAATGCTTTTTTTGGATTCAGGAGGTCTCAAAACATGTATTTCCGGTGAAATCTCGGTATCGAATTTTTGGGTGGAATGCAATACTTCCCCTACTTACTATACGTAGTAGAGAAAGTAAAAATGAATAACGAATTTGAGAAAAAGTATAAGTATTGGAAAATTTTAGGGAATAACAAGCAATATCTCGCAAACGCTTCACTCAACAAAAGAAATGTATATGACATAAATTGTGTATTTTAACGCGATCTACATTTTTCGTGTAGTAAAACTTTGTCTATCTCTTATGGTTTACCAGTTATGAAAAAGTCGTTCATAATGAAGAATACTTTTGGAGACATTCCCAGAAAATTCGAGATATACATTTTATTTGCCATGACAATATCTTAAACATATGATTTTTAATCAAAATCGTTAGAGCCGTTTATGAGAAAATTAAAAATTTCGAAAAATGTTCCATGTAAAGGGTAGTCTGGGGTGGGGGGATTTTCTTGAAAACCTTCGTGTCGCATCTCTGAAAGATACTGAACATAAATACCAAGTTTGGTGTTTATCCGACTCTTCGTTTTTGAGTTATGCTGTTCACAGATACACAGACAGACCGACACACAGACAGACACACACACGGACATGTTTCCAAAAATGCTTTTTTTGGATTCAGTGAGTCTCAAAACATGTATTTCCGGTGAAATCTCGGTATCGAAATTTTGGGTGGAATACAATACTTCCCCTACTTACTATACGTAGTAGAGAAAGTAAAAATGAATAACGCATTTGAGAAAAAGTACAAGTATTGGAAAATTTAAGGAAATAACAAGCAATATCTCGAAAACGGTTCACTCAACAAAAGAAATGCATATGACATAAGTTGTGTATTTTAACGCGATCTACATTTTTTGTGTAGTAAAATTTTGTCTATCTCTTATGGTTTACCAGTTATGCAAAAGTCGTTCACAATGAAGAATACTTTTGGAGACATTCCCAGAAAATTCGAGATATACATTTCATTTCTCATGACATTACCCTAAACATATGATATTTTCATCAAAATCGTTAGAGCCATTTTTGAGAAAATTAAAATTTTCGAAAAATCTTCCATGTAAAGGGTAGTCTGGGGTGGGGGGATTTTCTTGAAAACCTTCGTGTCGCATCTCTGGAGTCGTCCTCCGTGGACTGGTGGTACCGTGCTAGCCTCTAGTTCCCAAGGTCGCGGGTTCAAACCCGGCGGAGGGCGATGGATTTTTTCGGGCGTAAAAATCGTTAGCACGGCTTCCTTCGGAAGGGAAGTAAAGCCGGTGGTCCCGTGTTGTAGATTTACGGCACGTAAAAGAACCTCATGCCTGATAAAGAGGCCTCTGAGCAAAATTACAGGTGTTTCACGCCCAATATAGAATGGGACGCTAAGAACCATAGTAGTTAAAGAGCGTCCATAAATAAAACTAATTTTTTTTTTCGCATCTCTGGAAGATACTGAACCTAAATACCAAGTTTGGTGCTTATCCGATTGTTCGTTTTTGAGTTATGCTATTCACAGACACACACACACAGACACACACACACGGACATGTTTCCAAAAATGCTTTTTTTGGATTCAGGAGGTCTCAAAACGTGTATTTCCGGTGAAATCTCGGTATCGAATTTTTGGGTGGAATGCAATACTTCCCCTACTTACTATACGTAGTACAGAAAGTAAAAATGAATAACGAATTTGAGAAAAAGTATAAGTATTGGAAAATTTAAGGAAATAACAAGCAATATCTCGAAAACGGTTCACTCAACAAAAAAAAAGGTATATGATATAAGTTGTGTATTTTAACGCGATCTACATTTTTTGTGTAGTAAAATTTTGTCTATCTCTTATGGTTTACCAGTTATGCAAAAGTCGTTCATAATGAAGAATACTTTTGGAGACATTCCCAGAAATTTCGAGATATACATTTCATTTCTCATGAGATTATCTTAAACATATGATATTTTCATCAAAATCCTTAGAGCCATTTTTGAGAAAATTAAAATTTTCGAAAAATGTTCCATGTAAAAGGTAGTCTGGGGTGGGGGGATTTTGTTGAAAATCTTCGTGTCGCATCTCTGGAAGATACTGAACGTAAATACCAAGTTTGGTGTTTATCCGACTGTTAGTTTTTGAGTTATGCTGTTCACAGACACACACACACACAGACACACACACGGACATGTTTCCAAAAATGCTTTTTTTTGGATTCAGGAGGTCTCAAAACATGTATTTCCGGTGAAATCTCGGTATCGAATTTTTGGGTGGAATACAATACTTCCCCTACTTACTATACGTAGTAGAGAAAGTAAATAATGTGTAGACTATTTTTAAAGTACTAGTTGGCTTAACCAGCATTGCATGGCTAAATTCTGTAAGTAAGCGATTTAAAATAGGAGTGGGGTGATTTTTGAAAGACCTGAACAGACTACAATAATTATTTTCACTCATACTTAAAGCGTTTTCTATAATTTTCGCCAAATCATATTGCTCAAGTGCACAAATTTGTGCCCTAATTGGCCAAGCTATATATATATATATATATATATATATATATTTGTCTGTAAGGGGTTGAAAATAAAAGTTAAGGACAGTTTTTAAAATTTCCGAGCTACTATATGTGAATATAATGGTTGAATAGTTTTTCGAAGTTGTAAGGAAACCGATTATTTTGATCAGGTCTTACATCATAATTGTACCATGTGTTGACCAGATGGGTTAAAGAGTGCAAATTTCTTTCAGGATTGAAAATATTGTAGGGGTAGCTTTTAGAGAGTTGTATCATAGCCTGTAGTTTTCCTTGGATTCTATAGTATAGGTGAACAAAAAGTTATCTAGATCATAATTACTCCTTGACAACAAAGTATAGCGAAATCAGAGGGAAATTATTTAAACAAACACGATATGCAGTTCTACTCCCCCATACAGTAGCTTAATTTTAAAACATTTTAAGCTCCCTCGGGTAACCCGTTGGGCTGAAATCGTAAAAAAAAAATCTTCAATTTTCGTAATAACATATCCTCTGATATTCATATTCAAAGAAACGGGATTGAAATTGGATGACATGTGTATAATATCTCCCCTTTTGCAAATATTTTATAGTCTGTGTCCGTAAAAAAAGTGAAAGAATTATTAAAATCGGTTGAATGTTTTTGCACATTACCCCTCCCTCACAAAGAACATATTTTCTCTTTTTATGGCTACTAGCCCGAATCACGAATCGAAAATTTTCCATTTTATGATTATTTTTATGCCTATAATTTCTGTAATCTGTTGTAATATTAAAACTTTGTTTATACCTGTTTGAATATTTTTAGTATACTTGGAAACTGCGAAAACAGTGAACATGGTTCCTGATATATATACGGAAAGAAAAGTATTACATGTTACTTTTATTATGTGTTTATATTTATTTATTTTTAATGTTTACTTTCATTCGCCCTCTTCTAGCTGCAAACAAAAGAAGGTCATTCTTGAAGCAACATCGAGTTGCAGTGACAGTCGTGGTGTATATATAGTTTTAGAAAAGTCTTAAGATTTAAAGCAACCCTAATGTGAATCACGCTGTGTAGCGAGATAGGGTCTAAACGCTAAAAATATTTGATGAATAAGAGCATGAGACAAGTAAGAGGCTCTACACAGATAATTCTAAACAAACGAAATAAAAACATAAGTATTTACTAAGGTCATTCTACAGACAAAACACTACACTACGTTGCTTAAAAACAGTTCATGATTTGATTATATTCATGAACATCCATGAAAGAAAGAACAAGGTGGCTGTTCCCTCTAAATCCTAGGAGAATCTGAGCAAACCGCCTGCATATTACAAATAACTATAACTGCAAGTATAAGAATACATTTGCTACACGCACGATAATATTTACAGGAAGTCAAAGTAACATTCAAAAGTTGCGGACACACAAAATAACAAAATTCGAAAATGGTAAACTACCGTTGAAAACACTGTATGCTTGAAATGAAATATAGTGCTAGTATATCTGAAACAGAACCATAAAGTAAAGAGAAATCAAAACGCTAATCACAAGTAGCTCATTCCATTTCATCTCCTTATACTGTTTCAGGCTCGAGGGATCAGGCGAGTGGACGGCAGGCGAAGCGTGTGACGGTGAGTTTGTTTTAAGAAACTCTCTGACTGGCTTTCGGTGTGTGACGCGCCCCAGAGGTACCTCACCGTGGGGAGAGATAGGTCTATATGGGAGGTCCCGCAGCGTTAGGTTGTAATGTCGAGTCGTAGGAACCCTCCTGCGTCCGAACATGCCGCACCAGATCTGGTCGCCCTCTGTTCGCTTCACCCCCCCACCCCCTCCAGGAGGTTTTCAGAAGCAAAATAGGCATCGTGCGCGCTTAAGTGCCGAAACATGCTTGCTTCCTAATAACCATAATTCATTTCATTAAGAGTTTTAAATACGGAGCTACTATAAATGATTCATTTTCCAAAGCCTTACACGTACAAATATGATTGACATATACAAAGCAGCATAAGCTTACAAAGTTTGTATTGTGTGCTACAGAAGGCAGCAGAAGTTCGGTGCGTTTACAAAATGCAGACAAAGCAAAAAAGGGTTTTTGTATGTTGGAATATGCAAGGAGTCCCTTCATTATAGCAATGCAACGCGCATTTAGAAGAGAGTACGGAAAAGAACCGTAATGTAAACAAAGCATTTTGCGGTATTATTGGCAACACTGGTTGTCTGTGTAAACGGAAAAGCAGCGGTAGACCAAAGTACCAGAGAGTGAGGGAACATATCGTGCGTAGTCCATAAAAATCAACAGTCCGAGAAAGCCGCGAACTTGGACTACCGTAGCAAACTGCATAGATTTTGCGACGACAGTTAAATATTAAATCATACCGTCTGCAGCTTCTGTTACAATATGCACTGCAGTGCTTTCTGTATTTACTTAAGTTCTATTTGTTTTTACGCTGGGTAAATTTGAATTGGGGAAGGGATTCCCAGAGAGGCCACAAGGATGGGGTCAACAAAGTTAACCTCCTAACAACTACTCGTAACTGTCCCCTTTAACGATGTAACTATTCATATATTCTAAGAAGCAAAGAATACAATAATTGATTAAATTACTTACATTACAATATTTCCTTGATGCCTCCTGCATCAAGAATATACAGGCTGGACCATTTGAGACTGTACAATATCTCCAAAACTAAGCGTTGTAGAAAGAAATGTCTTTAATAAAAGTTGCTTGATATTATGGGGGAAAGTAAATGCATTAGTCATGTTTTATTTGTAGGACTTTTTTTAAACGGGAACTTACAATTAGTCTCAAATTAAATTAACCCTAAAATAACCATCATAACGTCCTCCAAATAAAACACGACTGATGGTATTTACTTTCTCCCATAATATCACGCAACTTTTATTAAAGACATTTCCTTCTACAACGCTTAGTTTTGGAAATATTGTACAGTCTCAACTTAAATGGTCCACTTTGTATAAAATGAGCTCCAAAATAAAAATAACAAATTAACATCGAATATGGTTCTCCACTTGTTTCCCATAAAATTTTAAATAATTTAAAGAGACGAACACTGAAAAGCGAAACGATAGAAAGCCCAAAAGTGCAGACACTTGCCTAAGAACGACACAAGTCTTTAGAAAGAGCTCACCAAGATTATTTAGCGAGCCACACATAGGTGAAGGTCCGGGGAACCAGTCCCAGAGTTAGGAAGCTACACTCCACAGCTAACCTCCACTTGACAACCCAAACAAAAGAAGACCAGGCAGCGTTCATATCCCACATACAGCCTTAACCTGGTATAAGCACGAAAGATAAATTTTGCAGAATTGGTACAAACTAAAGCCGGAAGATTACGGCAGTTGCCTGGAATTTTATGTCAGAATGCAGGAAGTACTTGAGGATGAAGATTTCTCCGCCAAGTTTATATGCAGCGATGAAGCAACGTTACATTTATCCGAGAAGGTTAATCATCACAATGTAAGAAAGCCTCGTGTAATTGTAGCATTTGAAAGAGATTCACTAACGTGAATGTTTTTTTCTGTGTAATGTCACAGACAAAGCTGTATGAGTCATTTTTCTTCTGTGAGAAGATTGTGACTGGTATACATCTTACCTGGATATGTTGCAGTTGTAATTGATTCCACAACTGGCTATTGATTCCGGGGATTTTGTCTTCCAACAAGATGGGAACCCCTCTCACTGGAATATTGATGTTCATCGCTACCTAAATGATAAACTTCACAAGTCTGGAGTGGGTAAGGATGATTTAGCTGTTCCCTTGGCCTCCAGATCACCTGAACTAACGCCTTGTGACTTCTTCCTTTGGGTACCTACTGCCAAGAGATCAGAGAACGTATCGATGCTGCAGTGATGACGATTAACAGGATGGTGTTACAAAATGTGTGGAACCAGCGTGGACGTGAACATTAATAGAAAACGTGTAGAGCTTATGGTTCTTTTCATATATCAATCATATTTTTACGTGTAATACTTTGGAAAATATAGTGTTTTGAAAACGAATGAATCATTTAAGGCTGGTTCACAACCACCCGAGAACGGTAACCAAAACGGAAACGAGATCGGGAAGCAATACAACATAGATACAAGACTTTGGCTTATCGATGATCAAAACGATCACGAAGTGGAAAGTCGGTTTGCGCATAGGGATTTCGTTTACTTTTAACTGAACAATAATATTTTTCACCTGCTTCCAAATTAGCAAACATAATGCGTGTTAGCCAATGTCAAAATTCGGTAGAGTAAACGTTATCTTATGGCAGATCCAATATATTTCCGATTCCTCTAGTCGTACCAGGCTTTCATTTCTTTATTTAATGCCGTACATTAAAGTTGTTTGTTGCTCTTTGTTAGTTTCTGCGAGTTTTGCTATTCTTTGTAGTTTTGAGACAACAACCATGTTTGATTTGCATATGAACAAACTGCAGATGGCCCTTTCACTAGAAGAACCAACGCTCTACGAATCTGCGGGGTAATTACCTTAATAATGTCAATTGCTATTTTATTCTTTATACCCTTTATAAATACAAATTTACTATCGAAAAATATTGACATTGAATGTTTGAGGTTTTTATATAACTTTTACTTTAATAATTGCTCATGGTTTGTGTTCATCTGGTTTATTTTGCTTGTTTTATAGTATCAAATTTTGCTTTATGTGGAATACCTTTTCTGGCTGGATTTTATTCAAAGGATATAATTTTGGAAGTACTTTCTTTAAGAAATTTAAATATTTTTATATATTTTATATTTATTTCCGGATCTGAGGTTATGACGTACATATGCTAGAATTTCTTCTAGTTTCATATTTCCAGCTTGTGACTAGAGGGAGCACTAGTGGCGGTTTCATGTCACGGCCGCCTAGAATAATCTCTACAGCGAAGAGTCTAATAGCAAAATATGGATCTAATATGAGGTGCCCGGGAACGAAAACGAGAAGTTTCCGGGGCCCAGGAAAGCATCCCGTCACAGGAACGCTCCCATTATTTCAACTTTGTCGCTCTCGTTCTGGTTACCGTTCTCAGTTGTTGTGAACCCGTCTTGTATTATGTTAGTGTTGGACACCATAAAAACAATGTTATGAGAGTTATATTAGATAGTATAAAAACTCCTTAATCTTTAAAAAAATCTGATGTGTTACACTCACATGACCTTCTCTACCCTTGTACAAACTATTTTTACAAACTCTTATTCTCCATCTATTTCATATTAATCGAGATAAACATTTGCAGAAAAGATCTTTCGACATGCAAAGAGAATTACATTTTACACATAGCGACCAGTTCTAAAAATATTTGACTATCGCTTAAGGCCTACTATGTTCCCCTTGTTTTGTATTTGCAAGGGCAATATGGAAATACAGTAGCCTTTAAGCATAGACATATCTCTTAATAGCTGGTTGCTATGTGCAGCACCATTCTCTTTGCCACAGATTAATACTCTTTGCATATCCAAGACAAAAAAAAAAACAAAAAAAAAAACGAATTCCCATTTGAGAAAAGTATTGAAAAATTTAAGATAATAACAAGCAATATCTCGAAAATGGTTCAATCAACAACAAAAATGTATATGACATAAATTGTGTATTTTAACGCGATTTATATTTTTGTATGGTAAAATTTTGTCTATCTCTTATGGTTTACCAGTTATGCAAAAGTCATTTACAATGGAAATACTTTTGGAAACATTCCCAGAAAATTCGAGATATACATTTTATTTGTCATGAAAATATCTAAAACATATGATATTTTAATCAAAATCGTTATATTCATTTTTGAGAAAATTAAAATTTTCGAAAAATGTTCCATGTAAAGGGTAATCTGGGAAGGGGGATTTTCTCGAAAACCTTCGTGTCGCACTTCTGGAAGATACTGAACCTAAATACCAAGTTTGGTGTTTATCCGACTGTTCGTTTCTGAGTTATGCTTTTCACAGACAGACACACACACAGACACACACATGGACATGTTTACAAAAATGACTTTTTTTGGATTCAGGGGGTCTCAAAACATATATTTCCGGTGAAATCTTGGTATCGAATTTTTGGGTGGCATACAATACTTCCCCTACTTACTATACGTAGCAGAGAAAGTAATATTTAAAATGTGTAAAATTTCTTATCGAATGATGTATACCTTTTTCATCATCTGAAGATATGCTAATGTATGGAAGTATGCTTCAACAAAAATATATAATATCAGATTATGGGGGCATGCTTTTTTCGCGTAGAGGATGAATAGGGCTACAAGTCCGGAAATGCTTTGTTAACGTGTTGCTGCTACTTCTTTACTTTCTGCTTATAAAAATAGCACATAACTTGGGTCTGTCCTATAGGAAGTGCACAAAATGGTCCCCGGTTTTGCACGGATACGTATGTCATCAACTCGCAGTTGCATTAAATTCCGGATGCTTTTTGTATTTTGGAGAATGTTGTGCTGCCTGGGTGTTGATAAAACAATGAAGTGAGTTTCATGATGGATGTCCACATAGCACATATACGTTGGAAAATAAATAGCCAAATGAATTAAAAGAGAAAAGAACTAGTGAAGTCATCGTTCGTTTATTACACCACCCTATTCCAATCCCCACCCTCATTTGTAGTTACTTGAGGTCTTTAGGATAAGAGGATAAATTTATCCTAAAGTTAGGATAAGCCGCCCTAAACTTTAAACTGAACGTAAAGATATGTACTGTTTTTGCTTAAAATTCAGGTTTTTGTTTCTGTACCACGCACCACCTGAAAATTAATTACCGAGACTTCTCCAAAAAATCTGATGTGTTACACTCACATGACTTTCTCTACTCTTGTACAAACTATTTTTACAAAGGCTTATTCTCCATATTCTTCATGTTAGTCGAGATATCGAGATGTTAATCTTATTGCTTATTTTCTTGTAGATGCAAGGGGAATTGGTAGGCTTTAAGCTATAGTCAAATGTTTTAAGAGCTGGTTGCTATGTGGAGTATTCCATTCTCTTTGCATTACAAGGACAAAAAAAATGAATAACGAATTCGTATTTCAGAAAAGTATAAGTACTGGAAAATTTAAGGGAATAACAAGCAATATCTCGAAAATGGTTCGCTCAAAAAAAATATATATGACATAAATTGCGTATTTTAACCCGATCTACATTTTTTGTGTTGTAAAATTTTGTCTATCTCTTATGGTTTACCAGTTATGCAAAAGTCGTTCACAATGAAGAATACTTTTGGAGACGCTCCCAGAAAATTCAAGATATACATTTCATTTATATGAAAATATCTTAAAGATAAGATGTTTTAATCAAAATCGTTAGAGCCATTTTGAGAAAATTAAAATTTTCGAAAAATGTTCCATGTAAAGAGTAATCTGGGGTGGGGGAATTTTCTTGAAAGTCGTTGTGTCGCATCTCTGGAAGATACTGAACCTGAATACCAAGTTTGGTGTTTATCTGACTGTTCTTTTCTGAGTTATGCTGTTCACAGACACACACACACACACACACACACACACAGATACACACGTACATGTTTCCAAAATGCTTTTTTGTATTCAGGGGTCTCAAAACATATATTTCCGGTGAAATCTCGGTATCGAATTTTTGGGTGGAATAAAATACTTCCCCTACTTAATATACGTAGTAGAGAAAGTAAAAAGAAAAGAACAGGTGAAGTCATCGTTTATTACATCATCCTATTACGGTCCCCGCCCTCATTTGTAGTTACTTGAGCTCTTTAGGATAAGAGGATAAATTTATCCTTAATTTGGGATACACTGCAACATAGTATTGACAAATATTGCCCTAAACTCTAAACTGAACGCAAAGATATGTACTGTTTTTGCTTAAAATTAGGGTTTGTTTTCTTTACCACGCACCACCTGAAAATTAATTACCGAGACTTCTGAAAAAATATATATTTTGAGGCATCCCGAATAAAAAATAGAAAAAACGTCCATGTGTGTGGAACTGTGGCTGTGAACAGCATAACAAAATCTTGAAATTAACTTCAGTATCATTCCAGGTATGTAACACGAAGGTTTTGAGGAAAATCTCCACCCCAAACTACACTTTAGCTAAATTAAAAGCTTTTCATTTTTACTTTTTCTACTACGTATAGTAAACAGGGGAAGTATTGTATTCCACCCAAGAATTCGATACTGATATTTCACCGAGAATATATGTTTTGAGACCCCCCGATTCCAAAAAAAGCATTTTGGAAACATGTCCATGTGTGTGTGTGTGTCTGTGAACAGCGTAACTCAGAAACGAACGGTCAGTTAAACACCAAACTTGGTATTTACGTTCAGTATCTTCCAGATATGCGATCCCCCCACCACAGATTACCCATTACATGGAACATTTTTCGAAAATTGTAATTTTCTCAAAAATGGCTCTAACGTTTTTGATTAAAATATCATATGTTTAAGATATTTTCATGATAAATGAAATGTATATCTCGAATTTTCTGGGAATGTCTCCAAAAGTATTCTTCATTGTGAACGACTTTTACATAACTGGTAAACCATAAGAGATAGCCAAAAGTTTACTACACGCAAAGTATAGATCGTGTTAAAATACACAATTTATGTCATATACCTACATTTTTGTTGTTGAGTGAACCATTTTCGAGATATTGTTTGTTATTCTCCTACATTTTCCAATACTTATACTTTTTCTCAAATGGGTATTCGTTATTCATTTTTTTATGTCCTGGACATACAAAGAGAATGGAATGCGCCACATAGCAACCAGCGCTTAAAAGATTTGACTATCGCTTAAAGCTTACCATATTCCCCTTGCACCTACAAGAAAATTAGCAAAAATATTATTATCTCGATTAACATGAAGCATATGGAGAATAAGCGTTTGTAAAAATAGTTTGTACCAGTAAAGAGAAAGTCATGTGAGTGTAACGAATTAATTTTTTTATTTGGCTTTTAAAATTGGCTTTAACGATTTGAATAATGTTCCATATATTTAAGATATTTACATGACAAACGAAAAGTATATCGTAATTTTCTTGGAATAGTCAGTGAAATCCACTTCATTCGGAAGAATTTTTGTATAATTTTGCATATCGGGTAAACCAAAAGGGAAACACCATAAAAAGAGAAATTTAAAACATGGGTGCAATTTTCAAAAAATTGTAAAACCAATAAAAACGCATTCTAAAAGTCCCAGTAGGCGGTACAATATCGATGATCCTTCCGGACATTAAAAATGAGATTTATTTTTTCATTAATTTGCCTGCTCTAATTTTTAACGTCGAGGCGAATACTTTATAGAGTCACTGTGTATAAACATTTCTCAGCTATGTGCTTCATGCACCCATAATGGTGAACTGTATTATGGTCCAGTGTATAAGCTTTCACATCCATTCACTTCCAACTTAGGGTACAAGCTCACTCTTCGAGCAAATCCTGAGTTTGTAACTTTCAGATCTAAATACCTTTAACATGTTTGCTTCAAATATTAATTGGATCTAATATCTTGAATTTTATTTTATGTATATACCAAGTGGCTCAAAACAATCCGTTCTTTGCAGTTTTATGTTTCCCGCACACATCGGTGCAAAAGAAATTGCCACATCACTGATGTTCCGAGGGGCAGTGCAGGTACAAAGCGAAAGGTCACTGAGGTAGTGCTGATGTCTGCATGTGTTTATGTGGTAGTTTCGTAGTGATAGGCTTCGCGTGGTCGCCTGTATGCAGTTCGAGCCAGGTCATTTAGACAAAGAGGTAAGGTTCATCAATAACGAAGATAGGATACGGTTACGATCTGAGCAGACGCACCAGAATGCAGCTGAGGTTCGAAGGCTGTGTTCTGAATATTTTCAGACGTGGTATCTGTCTTCTACGCACGTTTTTTCTCCTGACGCATAGAGATGATATTAAGAAATTATGGATCGTTCCAGTCAGAAAGTGGGCCTATGAGGCTCTTATATCAATTCGTCCACCAAGGCGGGCATGCTTTTGGGCATGCTTATTATGAATAATGCACTAGAGAAAATAATTTAATTCTAACGCACCTTTAAAGTTACATATAATAAAAATAGATTTTTGTTTAATCTTTTTAACTTTACGGCATCAATTGATGCCATACAGTTGTACTGATTATAGGTTAAGTGTCGTGGAACTAAATGACTTAACACGTCTGCTCAGGTTTGTGTCAAGCGATAATCCTGAATTCTTGTTAATGAGCGATTTGATTATTAAATAACCGATAACACCCCCCCCACACACGCACACATAGGTACTCTCACATTCAAACACCAGATTCTGGGCATACCGTGAAATGTTTTTGTTTTAAGACAACTTTCCTAGCTAGAATCGAACCAGGAACACCTTCTATAGAAGATAGTTTCTCTACCGAATGAGCTGTGGGACCAGTAATACGTTACAGTGTTTGTTATCAAACACGGGTCTTTCATTTAGCGCTTTCCTCTCTGTCGATGTGGAATCCCCTTTGCAGTTCTGCTTAGGCAAGCCTTTTGGCATCCGCGCTATCCGGTATAAACTAACTTCAACTAAGGCGGCTTGTGTGGGCCACCTGGTATATTCTTCACAGATGCAAGTGTTGACAATTAACTTTCACACTAAAGAAAGAGAGAAAGTAATAAGGACAAGAACAAATGCAGCTGTTTTCTTGGCTATTATTGGCTGTTCATTTATTGTTCACTGAGAATTTGACAGACCTGAACTGGAAGTCTAAAAACTCGCAAGTGTTTAATCAACTCTTTTTCCATTCCTAAAGTTTCTGATTAAGCTCTGGCAGTACTTTGGAATCCCATCTCCATGTCAAAATTGAGTTGAATTACATTTTTTCTCAATGAAGTTTTCAAGCTAAGGAAACACTGAGAAATGGTTGCCTCTTTGCAACTTCAATCCTGCTCAAACACTTTAATCTTCCCTAGACACACTGTTTACTAACATATGAAAACATATTTTTTCGACGATAGTGTTTTGTTAACCACTTCCCGCTCGTGATATCATGCGTGGGAAGCTGAAATTCCTGCGTTTTGTATTTTTACCGCAGATGTTAATAAAATAAATTTAATTCTCCAACTATTGATATTTATTGTTGCAAACATGCACTGTAACCACTTTTGATATTTGTATTATATCATTTAAATCTTACCGTTGTACCACCTTCCTTCCCTACCACAACACCTTAAAGTAGGAGAATTATTCATCCGAAGACGTCACAAAAACACTTTCGTCTCATAACAAATTCATATAAACGCAACACAAATGCAATTATAAAATTTACAAGTTATTCTTGAGGCATCTTGCTGAACTTTTATCATCTTCTTGTCAGTATTTTAGTTTGATGTTTGACATAATAAAGGATGGAACTGACATTGCATTACATAAATGGCTATGGAACCCATCGCTTCTTCCAGGAAACACAATAATAATCCTTAATGATCCGAAGCCCCGCCGGCTAAACCTTAAAAGCCATAAAACACATGCAGTAGTAATTCAGAATTCTAAAATTTCCGGCTACATATTATAGATTACTAAGGGAGCTGTCACACAACCGAGCACAAAACAAAGAGACGGTCAGAAAAACTGAGGCCAAAGCAAATTATATTATATGAATGAAATGTAAGATGTAGGAGAACTTATCAGATCGCGTGCTGCCCCGGCCGAAGAACAAGAACACCCTCAAAGCATGGTAAACCGGACAAAGCGGCCCGAAGGCCAGAGCAAAGGTGGTGCCCTCCCTACCCAGGAACAAACGATAGCAAGGACGGCACTACCGACACCCGGCGGCGGACCGGCAAACTAACAACAATAATAATACAGCGAAGAGTACGCGGGAAAAACGAACACATGACAGATTAAGAAAATCTGGCA
This sequence comes from Deroplatys truncata, assembly GCA_030765065.1. Taxonomy (NCBI): domain Eukaryota; kingdom Metazoa; phylum Arthropoda; class Insecta; order Mantodea; family Mantidae; genus Deroplatys; species Deroplatys truncata. The sequence goes on from CM060975.1 coordinate 146,586,506, forward strand.
CACAGTCTTTACTTCCCAAAATTTTTTAACATTTACTTACGACTTAATTGGGTATTTCATAGAGCATTTAAATATAACTCTTTCGGTGCAAGCAGCCATGTCACCTTGAGTTGTTGACTGGCTTGATCTACATTACCCGGCGTTACAAATACATCGCCAGTTAGTAGAGGTGCGCTCGACCTTGATACTGCTTTTAAACAACTGACTGTTATTGATTTTATTTTAGCGTAAACATTTATATTATTCACTAGCGTCGAAAAAATAGTATGTAAAACATATGCATTAAGTCCTTTGCAGAAGTTAAAGTACTCGCCTTCGTCTCATATTTGCAAACTTCTTCCTCGTTGTGTAAAGCTACACTTACCACAATATACTGCTGTTCTAAGGAACACCAGATGTCTGTCTACTTTGCAGTACAATAGCGACACTCGTATGTTTTACCACTAATGGCTTATGACTGCGACGGCGCTCTCCACCACAAGGACTTGAATTGCACATTGGAATTATTGTGTTCGTTAGTGATTTAGAGCTCGTTATACAGGTTCATTACCGCCCTCTGGTATTGACCTCGTTATTAATTTTGGATTGCGATCTGCAAAATGTTTATTCAGCACGGACATGATTTACCTACGGGGCACTGCCTAAGTAAATGCTTAGATTCCGTTCGAGCATACTTTCCGGAAAGCGTGAAATTAAGCAGTTGGTGAATCAACCATCCTACCGAGCCTGTTTTAGAGTACTGATATTGCTAAAGATACAATTCTGTAAAAAACAGGAAAAACGTAGTTAAGAGTATACCTCTCTGGGATTCGCTTAAACAATGCTGGAAAACCAAAAGTATATGGAAAAAAAACATTAAATCGTGCATCATTTTTGCATTAACGGCTGCTAATGGAATTGTCGGCAATTTAATTTAATGGAAGAAAGATACATAATGTCATTATACTTCTGACATAAAACTCTGAAAACAATTCAAAACTTCTAAAAACAAATAACAATTTACTGGCATATATTCAGTTGGAATAAAACGGTAACAGAAAATGAAAACCTGGAATTTTAATTATAGCATTTTAATTATTTAAGAACTGAAACCATTTTAAGTATGATAGGGACATACGGGAGAGAAGGATAAAGGCGTTGTCCTTTTAGGGGCCGAATTGTGAAATGTGGAAACTTTGTACTTCTTGAGCAATTAGTTTTATTTTTAGAACCAAATATTTATCATCAGCGCCCAGATTTTCAGAGCAAAACCGTCAGGAAAATTGTTATTGCCTTTTTCATTGTTTTACAAGAAAATATCCTTGTGATGCAATTTTAAATTATTTGGCTTCCAAACATATGACTTACAAACTTATTATGATGTGTAAATAAAGCATGGATTCCTTTTAAACAATCCAAAGGTTTAAACTTCTTGCCTCTAAAGGTTATTCCAGAAAATTGCCAGTGATTCGTGATGAATTTGCTGAAAGTTTCTAGATAATTGGTAAACATTTACACCACAAGGAACAATTTGAGTGATAACTGAAAAAAAATATCAGGAAAGAAATTACTTTTAAGGCTAAAGAGGACCCAGCGGGATGGCTTAGGTGGCAACATCTGTGACCCGCATTCGGAGATCCTGGGTTCGATTCCCGGTGACCGCCCACTCTAACCATGGGGTTTTTCGTGGTTTTCCCCTGGTCGGGGTGGAGTATTCTAGCACGATTTCTCCTTTCTCCCATTTCCTCTCATTCCATCTCTTCCTTTCACGTTTGGTGGGTCTTCGGGTCCTGCGGTGCTGGCGGGTCGGGCAGATGGCGTAGTTGCTTACAAATTAGAAAGATTTCTCCTCGTGAACATCAGGGTGCGATGTCCCATCCATTAGGGTCGCTTCGTCGCCCTCTCTCTCTATTCTTCGCTGCGGGTACTCAAACTGGAAATATTAGGGACTTCTACGTGTCTCTGTAGACCTGTCTGCGGACCCGGGACCTCCTACGGCTCCTTCACGTCATCCCTGTCTTCCTGGGATGTAGCCACAATAGATCAAGGTGGTCGCAGTGGCGAGCTGTCCTCCTGAGATAAACACATCCTACATCCTAAGGGTAGAGAGGAGACTTGAGACCTCAAAACTGCACTCCTGAGTATGTTGGAAACCTAATGACACCCAATGCTCTTAATATCACCAAAATTCATTTTTGTAGAAAATCTATATTTGTCAGAGCTTTCGACAACCTTTACAGATTGGTGCTGTTAAACCAGAAAGAATACATTGAAAACATATCTTCTCTCTTTCATACATTTGTAGAAAAGAACCCACGGAAGACATGTGGCAATTTCCGCAGACAGTCGCGATTGCTTACTACTTTATGAGAATTTTGTAGCGGCATTCAATTCGCATGACGAATTCAATTTTCATTGAAATATTTAATATTAATGAAAATAAAAACAGAAATACTCCTACTTTACCTTTTATGGAAGAACGGGTGAACATATATGTTTTAACATAAATAATTACTTATACCACTTGAAAAATAGAAACCAAACGGATAAAGTGATGTTTAACTGTCAGATACAAAACTACTAAGAAGTTCGTGGGTTTCTATAAGCATTCAAAGATAAATTTTTATGCAAGCTTTGCTCAGGTTATTCTGTATTCAGTATCATGAATAATTGGTTGCTTTATGGTATTGTGCCAATAATAGCAATGACGTAATACTCGTATTACAAGTTACTGTGGCATATAGATATAAGATGAAAGCATTTTGTGATATTCTTTTTTTGTTTTGTTTTGTTTGAGCAACGAAAATGCAAAAACCTCTGTACGTTATTAAATACAGAATAATTAAGACCTGAATTTATAGTTACTTACCATGCTGTGCTGATAATAGGCTGCGTTATTGTCCATAACACTTGCTTACTTCTCTCAAAGGAAACATATGCTAGTGGCTGTCTTGCTTATCGGTAAAAGGACTTATGTAATAACAGATGAAATGCGGGAAGGGAAGCTAATGTCTCATTTACGAACATATGAATGCGTTCTTACTTAATTACTTCATGATTTATTTTATAAAATTTACAATGATAAGTTTGCATAAAATGTTGTAACAAACTCCTGGATAATTGTAATATGACACTCATAAAATTATCGCACAAACAAGTGAGCACGACAAACGAGTGATGACATAATCATCATGATTATCCATTTATTGTATAAATTACTATTATTTAGAAATTTATAGGAATTATGTACATTAAAAGTAAATGATTTCCTTTCAGCATTTTATATACAAAATAAGAATTAGTATAAGTAATTCTTACTTGAATATTGTATAATAAAAGAAAGTAGTAACGAACGCCACTTAACAACGTTTCCGCAACTGTCTGATTTCTGTTCTAAATCATACCAGCACACGCCTTCAACGCCTAGTTGCAGCTTTCTAATTCTATGGCAATTGCGATTTAGATATAAGACAATCGGGCTAAACTGAGACGTAGCTTAATTATTCATATTTGAATTAGTATACCACTAAAATTACTCAAAGCTTATTTTGCTACTTAAATAAAGACTATAACCTACAACCCTTCATTCATCTCAGTACATAGAGTCATAGATGTGGATGGCATCTATAGCCTTTCCACCCGATAAGCACTTTAATTTATGTAAGTACCAGGCAGTGCGCAGAACTATAAACAGCACACTAAAAATGCTCGTAAACGTACCGATGAAAAGTTGGCTATAAATATAACACCTGCTCTCATTTCTTGAATATGGAAAAATTGATGTTCATACCTCCGAAATGATATTATCAACAGTAGTTTAAGGAAGAACAGAGACAGACTGCCAAATTAAACAGAAGTGAACCATTTTCACAAACGGTGATAAAACCAATGCTGTAGATTTATCTGGTCATTTAGGCACAGTACCAGATCCTAAAATTAGGAAAATGATCTTTAATTTTACTCCCATAGGAAAAGAGACACTAGACCAGATTAAAGAGATGGCTATGAAGCCGGAGTAGATCAACAGAACCTAATCCAGGAGGTAAAAGGAGAATAATAACAACATAATAACACCATACTGAGCATTCAAATATAAGGAATTTCTTTAACAGTACTGTAACAATAATTTGAAGCAATTTTTTTTATAACTTTTGCTTTCTCTAGCACTTCTCTAGAGAAAGTATTGTATTCCATCCAAAAAATTGGATATCGAGATTTCCTGGGAAAACAAACTTGAGGTCTCCAATGGAGTGTGTGTGTGTGTCCGTGAAAAATAAAAAAATCTGATGTGTTACACTCACATAACTTTCTCTACTCTTGTACAACCTAATTTTACAAACGCCTATTCTCCATATGCTTCATGTTAATCGAGATATCGAGATGTCAATCTTATTGGTAATTTTCTTGTAGATTGCAAGGAAAATATGGTAGCTTTTAAGCGATAGTCAAATGTTTTAACGCTGGTTGCTATGTGACGCATTCCATTCTCTTTGCATGTCCAGGACATAAAAAAAAATGAATAACGCATTTGAGAAAAAGTATAAGTATTGGAAAATTTAAGGAAATAACAAGCAATATCTCGAAAACGTTTCACTCAACAAAAGAAATGTATATGACATAAGTTGTGTATTTTAACGCGATCTACATTTTTTGTGTAGTAAAATTTTGTCTATCTCTTATGGTTTACCAGTTATGCAAAAGTCGTTCACAATGAAGAATACTTTTGGAGACATTCCCAGAAAATTCGAGATATACATTTCATTTCTCATGACATTACCCTAAACATATGATATTTTCATCAAAATCGTTAGAGCCATTTTTGAGAAAATTAAAATTTTCGAAAAATCTTCCATGTAAAGGGTAGTCTGGGGTGGGGGGATTTTCTTGAAAACCTTCGTGTCGCATCTCTGGAAGATACTGAACCTAAATACCAAGTTTGGTGCTTATCCGACTGTTCGTTTTTGAATTATGCTGTTCAAAGTCACACAGACAGACAGACACACAGACAGACAGACACACACACGGACATGTTTCCAAAAATGCTTTTTTTGGATTCAGGAGGTCTCAAAACATGTATTTCCGGTGAAATCTCGGTATCGAATTTTTGGGTGGAATGCAATACTTCCCCTACTTACTATACGTAGTAGAGAAAGTAAAAATATTACGGTTGAGTCAGACATTAAGCATAACAGGCAAGTTTTTCAAGAACATCTCCGCCATAATAAATTATCCTTTTCCTGAAAACATTTCCGTTAATTTTGATTATCTCATGAATGGTTCTTAACAACTTTGATTATACGAGCATATTTAATATATTAGCATGACTAATCAAGTTGAAATTGAAAAAAAATGAATTTTCTCTGAAGAGCCTGTAAAATCCTCTTCATTCTTCTAATATCTGTAGGTATAACTGATAAACCAGGCGGCGCCGTGGCCGAGTGGTTAGACCGCTCGCCTTCCACCGAGGCGGCCCGGGTTCAATTCCAGGGACCTGCATGTGGCGTCTGAAGCGGCGTCTGGGCGGGTTTTCTGCCGGTTCTCCGGTTTCCCCCGCCATTCATTCCACCAATGCTCCATCATCACCTTTCCTTTCATCCATTTCACCAACATTTCGTTTCATCTACTTCCTTCATCCCATACCAGGTATCGGGCTGATCACCCATCCTGGATGCTCTGTCTGATCCATGAGTGTCTGCTCCTCGACGGGCCTCTGACCCCAGGCACCCGCTTGTAAGTCCTGGGATAATGAATGAAAAAAATAACTGATAAACCAAGGCAAAATCTTAAAATGTAGAGCGCATTTAAATATACCTACAACTTATGGTCAATAACTTTTGCTGTAGCATTAGTTGTTACACTTTTAAGTTATCCTATGTTATACTGTCATACGGTATCTATAAAACATCTTACATCATTATTAGTTCATTAGTAATAAAAAATGACTTGATATACGAACAGTTGTATGGCTTTACGTAACCTGCATGTAACGAAGTCCATTTTGCTTAATGGTTTATAGACAAAAGCATATCGTGATAGCGTGAATAGAAAAACGCATTTTTCGAGCCTGACACATGTGATTTTTTTTCCTGTTCGACTAAATAGGTGTTAATTTCGAAAATCTGACAGTTATATTGAGCTCTAAGTTAAGCTGTTGATTTTGACAATTAGTATAGTTTGTGAATACAATAAATTCAGATCGTCTTTAGAGCGGACCAGACCAATGTGAAATCTATGTACAGAGCGGTCCTTCAGCCATCTGGCCGGTAGTCGCGATGCGTGTTCCGCGTGCGATCCCTCAGCTATCTGGCCGGTAGTCGCGATGCGTGTTCCGCGCGTTATGTTCAGTGTATCTGTTTATTATTCTCATTATTGATAGTGATACCATATTATTACTGATTTTATGATTATTAATACGATATATTGGTTACCTATTCAACAAACATAATTACTTTGTATTTTATCAGTACTAACCTTTTTCACAGTCGGTGTTGAAGGTGGTGTCCTTCGGCAGATAACCATTTTTGGCACCTTCTGATGAAATTAACATTCACACGCATAAGTACTTGTTGCGTAATGCCCCTAATTTCTTTTCTTATATTGTTTTTAAGATCGTCTATGGTGCGAGAATTATTCCTGTAGACTCTATTTTTGAGAGTTCCCCACAGATAAAAGTCACACCAGTAAGATCCGGCGATCGAGCCGGCCATTACCCTTTAGTTTTTCTTCCGTTAGAACCCTTCGTTTCTTTTTACAACTTACAGCATTAAATGATTCCGTTCTCTTCACTTTATTCACTAGATAGCTAACTGTTTCTCTACTCGGAACTGGAACACCAGGAAATTTATCGTGAAATTGCCTACACATCTGTCTACATGAGTCGGTTTTCACATACGTGTCATACATAAAAGGTCTTTGTTCAAGCAAAATTTTGAGTACCATTTCTGGGTTGTAATAATCCCATAATTTAATCGCACACAAATACACACGCGTCTCGCGTCTATACACAAGAAGCAATAACAACTGACTGAAGCCCGCTGCCACATGTCCGATAAGTGGAAGAACCCGTGGCCTTGAGTTCATTCGAACGTGTCGCACAAAACTGCCGTGCAAGTCCCGGCCAGAGCGCTCAGGGACCGCCCTGTATATGGCCATAAGTTATTAATATGCAATTTATTTCTTGGTAATGTATATTTCTTAGAAAACACTATATTCTAAACATATATGAGCAAACATCAAAAATTAAACTGAGTGTTATTTACGGGCGCTTTTTAACTACTATGCTTATTAGCGTCCCATTCTATATTGGGCGTAAAAGACCGGTAATTTTGCTCAGAGACCTCTTTATCAGAATTGAGGTTCTTTTACGTGCCGTAAATCTACGACACGGGACCACCGGCTTTACTTCTCTTCCGAAGGAAGCCATGCTAAGGATTTTTACGCCCAAAAAATCCATCGCCCTCCGCCGGGATTGAAACCATGACCTCGGGAACTAGAGGCTAGCATGGTAACCCCACGGAGGACGACTAAGTAAAGCTCAGAATTAAGTGGAGTTAAATGGCGAATGGAAATCGAAGTTTTTCATCTTTTCTACTAACGTACTTTCAGTAGAGGAAGTGTTGTATTCCACTCAAAAATTCGATGTCGAGATTTCACCGGAAATATATGTTTTATAAAAAGGTCCATATGTGTGTGTTTGTGTGTATGTGTATGTGTCTGTGAACAGCATAACTAAAAATTTAGAATGATAAACACCAAACTTAGTATTCAAGTTAAATATCTTCCAAAGATGCGACACGAAGATTTTCAAGATACTTCCCCTACGCCAAACTACACTTTACATGGAACAATTTTAGTTTTTTTCTTCAAAAATGGCTATAACGAATATGTTTAAAATATCATGTGTTTAAGATATTTGCATGACAAATGAAATGCATATCTCAAATTTTCTGGGAATAGCATGTAAAGTCATCATTTTGAATGACTTGTATATATTGGTAAACCGTATGAGATAGACGGAATCATACCACACACAAAATGTAGAGCTCGTTATATCGCGCAATTTATGTAATTTGATTGTTTTGTGGAGTACACTACTTCGGAGATATTCCTTGTTATTGGTTTGAGCTTACAAATATTTGCAATTTTCTTAACTCGGAAATATTTACTTGTTTTTACTTTCTCTACTACGTATAGTAAGTAGGGGAAGTATTGTATTCCACCCAAAAATGCTATACCGAAATTTCACCGGAAATACATGTTTTGAGGCCCGCTGAAACCAAAGAAAGCATTTTTGGAAACATGTCCATGTGTGTGTCGTCTGTGTGTGTGTGTGTGTGTGTGTGTGTGTGTGTGTGTGTCTGTCTGTGAACAGCATAACTCAGAAACGAACAGTCGGATAAACACCAAACTTGGTATTTAGGTTCAGTATCTTCCAGAGATGCGACATGAAAGTTTTCAAGAAAATCCCCCCAACCCAGATTACCCTTTACATGGAACATTTTTCGAAAATTTTAATTTTCTCAAAAATGGCTCTAACGATTTTGATTAAAATATCATATGTTTAAGATATTTTCATGAGAAATGAAATGTATACCTCGAATTTTCTGGGAATGTCTCCAAAAGTATTCTTCATTGTGAACGACTTTTGCATAACTGGTAAACCATAAGAGATAGACAAAATTGTACTACACAAAAAATGTAGATGGCGTTAAAATACACAATTTATGTCATATACATTTTTTTTGAGTGAACCATTTTCGAGACATTGCTTGTTATTCCTTAAAATTTTCAATACTCAAATGGGAATTCGTTATTCATTTTTTTGTCTTGGATATGTAAAGAGTATTAATCTGTGGCACAGAGAATGGTGTTGCACATAGCAACCAGCTATTAAGAGATATGTCTATGCTTAAAGGCTACTGTATTTCTATATTGCCCTTGCAAATACAAAACAAGGGGAACATACTAGGCGTTAAGCGATAGTCAAATATTTTTAGAACTGGTCGCTATGTGTAAAATGTAATTCTCTTTGCATGTCAAAAGATCGTTTCTGCAAATGTTTATCTCGATTAATATGAAATAGATGGAGAATAAGAGTTTGTAAAAATAGTTTGTACAAGAGTAGAGAAAGTCATGTGAGTGTAACACATCAGATTTTTTTGGGATAAAGATGCCCATCAAATGAGAAATTAATTAATATAGCAGCTTGAAACATTAATTATGTGCTTCTGTGTAACTGTTACCGCATATAATATATACCTAATATTATATATATATATATATATAATATGCATTATAACCTCTGTTACTCTTCAGTGTGACTTTTTTCCCAACAAAGTGAAAAAGTGTCAATAAGTAACGTGTGAAATCAGTGTCCTGGGATGTTAATGTCTCATGAAGACCGAAACTTAGCATTATAGGATTAAGAGTATTTTTTCTCTTCTTAGAACAATGCTTACAATTGTTTACTCTGCTCTTTGGGCAGAGTCAATGATTTTAGATAAATCCACTGCTCATAAAATCTCCCTTTCAACGAGTTCTACCATGTTAATGCGATACCCTAAGCCAAGAAAGCTGTTTCGGCTGAGCAGTTTGAAGCAGCTACACACACTGACATCCGTAGAGAAGTGTATACTTTGGGTAAAGCCTTTGATGCCCCAGGCCAATGCTTAGATTGCCTGTGTGGAAATCATCTGCCGATATTGCGGATCAAGATGCAACCCATGAAAACGCCAGCGTAGCATTTGCTTGCGAAGTCACTAAAGACAAGAAGATAAATCCTTCTCTGATGGATTAATCACCAGTCTACTTTAGAAGCTTTCTCAGTACCTCGAAACTCCTTAATGATGACTAAGAACCATTGGTTTTGCCGTAAAAACGATCTTGGTTTCATTAGCCAGGTCCAAAACTTGTTGCAGTGAAAGATCTGTCGCATGTCCTTAACTGGAACTTTTTCATGGCGGTGGTTTTTCTTCCAATTCCTAATTCCTTCCCACACCCCGGTATTTGTTATGTTTCCACTGCCTATCCTGGCTGCCTTAAGCCTAATTCACAATATAAAGGGAGCCGTAATTAGAACGATATCGTAAAGAGAATAATAAAAAAAATGTGATGTGTTACACTCACATGACTTTCTCTACTCTTGTACAATCTAATTTTACAAACGCTTATTCTCCATATGGTTCATGTTAATCGAGATATCGAGATGTCAATCTTATTGGTAATTTTCTTGTAGATGCAAGGGAAATATGGTAGCTTTTAAGCGATAGTCAAATATTTTAACGCTGGTTGCTATGTGGCGCATTCCATTCTCTTTGCATGTCCAGGACATAAAAAAATGAATAACGAATGTGAGAAAAAGTATAAGTATTGTAAAATTTAAGGAAATAACAAGCAATATCTCGAAAACGGTTCACTCAACAAAAGAAATGTATATGACATAAGTTGTGTATTTTAACGCGATCTACATTTTTTGTGTAGTAAAATTTTGTCTATCTCTTATGGTTTACCAGTTATGCAAAAGTCGTTCACAATGAAGAATACTTTTGGAGACATTCCCAGAAAATTCGAGATATACATTTCATTTCTCATGACATTATCTTAAACATATGATATTTTCATCAAAATCGTTAGAGCCATTTTTGAGAAAATTAAAATTTTCGAAAAATCTTCCATGTAAAGGGTAGTCTGGGGTGGGGGGATTTTCTTGAAAACCTTCGTGTCGCATCTCTGGAAAATACTGAACCTAAATACCAAGTTTGGTGCTTATCCGACTGTTCGTTTTTGAGTTATGCTGTTCACAGACACACAGACACACACACACACAGACACACACACAGACACACACACACACAGACACACACACGGACATGTTTCCAAAAATGCTTTTTTTGGATTCAGGAGGTCTCAAAACATGTATTTCCGGTGAAATCTCGGTATCGAATTTTTGGGTGGAATGCAATACTTCCCCTACTTACTATACGTAGTAGAGAAAGTAAAAAGCCAAGGATTTAGAGTTACAATAAACCGAGACTGGTATACCCATAGTATTACAACAAAAAATGTGAGACTATTTTGAGGATTTTATTTGGATGTTGAATAATTTATTAATAGCATTTAAGCTAATTGTGTATTCCTGAGTTATAGGTAGCATAATTATATTTTCATACATAATTTCGGTTGTTTAAATCTAGTTTTACTTCATTTTTACTTTCTCTACTACGTATATTAAGTAGGGGAAGTATTGTATTCCACCAAAAAATTCGATACCGAGATTTCATCGGAAATACATGTTTTGAGACCTCCTGGATCAAAAAAAGCATTTTTGGAAACATGTCCGTGTGTGTGTGTGTGTGTGTGTGTGTGTGTGTGTGTGTGTGTCTGTCTGTGAACAGCATAATTCAGAAACGAACAGTCGGATAAACACCAAACTTGGTATTTAGGTTCAGTATCTTCCAGAGATGCGACACGAAGGTTTTCAAGGAAATCCCCCACCCCAGACTACCCTTTACATGGAATATTTTTTTGAAAATTTTAATTTTCACAAAAATGGCTCTAACGATTTAGATTAAAATATCATATGTTTAAGATATTTTCAGGACAAATGAAATGTATATCTCGAATTTTCTGGGAATGTCTCCAAAAGTATTCTTCATTGTGAACGACTTTTGCATAACGGTAAATCGTAAGAGATAAACAAAATTTTACTATACAAAAATGTAGATCACATTAAAATACACAATTTATGCTATACACACTTTTTTTGCTGAGTGAACCATTTTTGAGATATTGCTTGTTATTCCCTTAAATTTAGTATATTTATACTTTTTCTCAAATTCGTTGTTCATTTTTACTTTCTCTACTACGTATAGTAAGTAGGGGAAGTATTGCATTCCACCCAAAAATTCGATACCGAGATTTCACCGGAAATACATGTTTTGAAACTTCCTGAATCCAAAAAAAGCATTTTTGGAAACATGTCCGTGTGTGTGTCTGTGTGTGTGTCTGTGTGTGTGTGTGTCTGTGTGTGTGTCTGTGTGTGTGTCTGTGTGTCTGTGAACAGCATAACTCAAAAACTAACAGTCGGATAAACACCAAACTTGGTATTTCCGTTCAGTATCTTCCAGAGATGCGACACGAAGATTTTCAAGAAAATCCCCCCACACCAGACTACCCTTTACATGGAACATTTTTCAAAAATTTTAATTTTCTCAAAAATGGCTCTAACGATTTTGATGAAAATATCATATGTTTAAGATAATGTCATGAGAAATGAAATGTATATCTCGAAATTTCTGGGAATGTCTCCAAAAGTATTCTTCATTATGAACGACTTTTGCATAACTGGTAAACCATAAGAGATAGACAAAATTTTACTACACAAAAAATGTAGATCGCGTTAAAATACACAACTTATATCATATACATTTTTTTTGTTGAGTGAACCGTTTTCGAGATATTGCTTGTTATTTCCTTAAATTTTCCAATACTTATACTTTTTCTCAAATTCGTTATTCATTTTTTTATGTCCTGGACATGCAAAGAGAATGGAATGCGCCACATAGCAACCAGCGATAAAATATTTGACTATCGCTTAAAAGCTACCATATTCCCCTTGCATCTACAAGAAAATTACAAATAAGATTGCCATCTCGATATCTCGATTAACATGAAGCATGTGGAGAATAAGTGTTTTTAAAAATAGTTTGTACAAGAGTAGAGAAAGTCATGTGAGTGTAACACATCAGATTTTTTTTGTCCTGGTAATGCAAACAGAATGGAATACTCCACATAGCAACCAGCTCTTAAAATATTTGACTATCGCTTAAAACCTACCCATTCCCCTTGCATCTACAAGAAAATTAACAATAAGAGTAACATCTCGATATCTCGATTAACATGAAGCATGTGGAGAATAAGCGTTTGTAAAAATAGTTTGTACAAGAGTAGAGAAAGTCATGTGAGTGTAACATATCAGATTTTTCGATTGTGTACGAATCGTGTCGTTTATCTTACAGAGTGTTAAAGTTTTTGTACATTCAGTATTAAAATATTAGCCTAGTCCTTGAAGGAACATGACCTTTTTAAGGTGACCAACCTGTGAAAATGTCTAATTCAGCGTTTCTTAAGCAAATAACTGTATTTTATCACATAGTACTGCGGCCATATGTGACTAATTATCTGATTTTTAGAAAAGTGCATGAAATATCTTTTAAGAACAAAAATGCTTTGATGTTTTAACCGCGCTACTAAATAACTCCTTGTGGTGCAGTTCTCAAAATGTTGTACCAAAACTTCGGATTTAAATTCCAGGAATTCACTTTTAAAAAAAAACCTAATGCGTTACATTCACATGAGTTTCTCTACCTAGTATAATAATTTTTATATTCAGGTTTGACCATTTAAGTTGAGACTACAATATCTCCAAAACTAAGCGTTGTAGAAAGAATTGTCATGAATAAAAGTTGCCTGATATTATGGGGGAAAGTAAATGCCATTAGTCTTGTTTTGTTTGGAGGACGTTATGATGTCATTTTACGTTCAATTTAATTTCTTTAGATGGGAACGCACACTGTGTATGTTGTTTTCTCATTAGAAAATTGTTTATAAAAAGCTGTTTATTTTGTGATGACGAATAAGCAAACAAAATAAAAAATGTCGATTCCCAATTACGAAACGTAAATTGACCAACAAAGCACCGTCCATATTGAGCTCTTCGTACACAGCCTATCAGAATTTTCGTTGTTATTTACGTTGGTGTAAGAACAATTGTAAAATGCTTTATACAAATATTGTTTAGTTTTTTATGAAGAGTGAGAAAACAACATAATAGAGACAGGTTCCCATTCTAAGAAATTAAATTGACCCTAAAATGTCCATCACAACGCCTTCCAAACAAAACACGACCAATGACATTTATTTTCTTTCATAATATCAAGCAAATTTATGAAAGACATTTCTTTCTACAACGCTTAATTTTGGAGATATTGTACAGTCTCAACTTAAATGGTCCCCCTGTAGCTACTACAAACTATTTCTACAGAATCTTACTTTTCTATCTGCTCCATGCTAATCGAAATAAACCTTTGCAGATATAGTTCTATCACACATTTCCTTGTAGGGGGATACAGAAAGAAGAATCGATAGTCATAGGTCTCTTTATGCTGGCCTTAAAATTCCACATTATTTCCACGACATCGCGAGAAGCAACTGAATAGCGCACCTGCCTCCTGTGCGAGGGACCCCAGGTTCGATTCCTGGCTGGGGATGGGAATTTTTCTCTAGCCTAGATTATCACTCCCCCCCCCCCACCGAGTCAGGAATTATGAACGAGAGTGTGAATGTATGTGTGATCTAATGAAAAAATCCAAAGCGGCTGCCTCTGTGTTCTGGTGGTTAGCATGCTAGCTTTCAAATATAGAGCTTCCGCGTTCGATTCCCGGCTGAGGGATGGGATTATTCTTCATCCTGCCTAGAGTCTGGAAGTATGAGTGAGACTGTAAAGGATGTGTGTGTGTGAATTTAATGTTTGTTTATAATGAATATTAAACAAACTCAAAGATGAACAGAACAGTAAACGAGTGAACATCGTTGCCAATGGGCATTGTCCCAAAGGCAAAAGTTGCCTATGTGACCCTAGATGTTAAAGGCGGCATACAAATGGAACACCAGGGAAAATAAAAACTCTGATGGATACACTTACATGACTACCTCTACTCTCTATGGCTTATTAGTATACAAAGTATTTTACTAAAGTTTATTTTCCTATCTACTTCATTTTAATCTAATAAACCATTCCGAAAATAGCTACAATACACATTTCGTTATACACACAAAGGGAACAGTGATAGTTAAATGTTTAAGAACTGGACGCTATAAGCTGGCGTTTAAATTCTATACTGTTTCCATTCCCTATACTCCCCAGAGTCTGGAAGTATGAATGGGAGTGTGAATGTGCGTATGATCTAATGATTAAAACCCAAAAAGTGCAAGAATGGAGAATATAAGTTAACATCACTGCCAATAGGCAGAAAGTTCCAAAAGAAAGACCACAGATTACACCAATGTACATAGTTAAAGGCCGGGTATAAATAGAACTAAAAAAATCTGATGTGTTACACTCACATGACTTTCTCTACTATTGTACAATCTATTTTTACAAACGCCTATTCTCCATATGCTTCATGTTAATCGAGATATCGAGATGTCAATCTTATTGGTAATTTTCTTGTAGATGCAAGGGAAATATGGTAGCTTTCAACCGATAGTCAAATATTTTAACGCTCGTTGCTATGTGGCGTATTCCATTCTCTTTGCATGTCCAGGACATAAAAAAATGAATAACGAATTTGAGAAAAAGTATAAGTATTGGAAAATTTAAGGAAATAACAAGCAATATCTCGAAAACGGTTCACTCAACAAAAGAAATGTATATGACATAAGTTGTGTATTTTAACGCGATCTACATTTTTTGTGTAGTAACATTTTGTCTATCTCTTATGGTTTACCAGTTATGCAAAAGTCGTTCACAATGAAGAATACTTTTGGAGACATTCCCAGAAAATTCGAGATATACATTTCATTTCTCATGACATTACCTTAAACATATGTTATTTTAATCAAAATCGTTAGAGCCATTTTTGAGAAAATTAAAATTTTCGAAAAATCTTCCATGTAAAGGGTAGTCTGGGTTGGGGGAATTTTCTTGAAAACCTTCGTGTCGCATCTCTGGAAGATACTGAACCTAAATACCAAGTTTGGTGTTTATCCGACTGTTCGTTTCTGAGTTATGCTGTTCACAGACACACACACACAGACACACAGACACACACACACACAGACACACACACGGACATGTTTCCAAAAATGCTTTTTTTGGATTCAGGAGGTCTCAAAACATGTATTTACGGTGAAATCTCGGTATCTAATTTTTGGGTGGAATACTATACTTCCCCTACTTACTATACGTAGTAGAGAAAGTAAAAATTGTATCCTTGTAATCGTGGGACGCAACTGAATGTTGACAGGACATTAAGAGAATGACCAAAAAATGAACAATTCGAACTTTTAATAGCGATATCCCAGAACAGCTTATGCACAAAAAACTTATTTTAATAAAATTGTGTGTTTTAAAGAGAGCTACATTTTTTGTAAAGCACATTTTCATCTGTCACTTAACGTTTGCCAGTTATACAGTATTATACAAAATTCCTTCCAAATGAAGTGCACTTCAAAGGCTATTCCCAGAAGATTCAAGATATACATTTTGTCACATATATATCTTTAATATATGGTATTTTAATCAAAATTGTTAGAGCCATTTTTTTGAAAAATAAAAAGATTCGAAAAACGGTAGTTTAGGTGGGAGATTTTGTTGAAAATCTTCGTGTCGCATCTTTGGAAGATATTGAACTTAAATACTAAGTTTGTATTTATCCGACTTTTCATTTTTTAGTTATGCTGTTCACAGACACACACATACGGACATGTTTCCAAAAAATGCTTTATTTAAATTCAGAGGGCCTCAAAACATATTTTTGGTGAAATCTCGGTATCGAATATTTAGGTGGAATGCAATACCTTCTCTATCTACTATGTATGTTGTAGAAAGGGGGGGGGGAAGAAACGAATGACAAGTGTATGCGAGTTAACACTATTGCCAGTAGGCAATATGCTTCAAAGGTAAAAGGCTGTCGATATGACCATTGCAGTTAAAGACGAGCTATAAATGGAACAATAAAAAAAAATCTGATGTGTTACACTCACATGACTTTCTCTACTCTTGTACACACTATTTTTAAAAAACGCCTATTCTCCATATGCTTCATGTTAATCGAGATATCGATATGTCAATCTTATTGGTAATTTTCTTGTAGATGCAAGGGGAATATGGTAGCTTTTAAGCGATAGTCAAATATTTTAACGCTGGTTGCTATGTGGTGCATTCCATTCTCTTTGCATGTCCAGGACATAAAAAAAATGAATAACGAATTTGAGAAAAAGTATAAGTATTGGAAAATTTAAGGAAATAACAAGCAATATCTCCAAAACGGTTCACTCAACAAAAGAAATGTATATGACATAAGTTGTGTATTTTAACGCGATCTACACTTTTTGTGTAGTAACATTTTGTGTATCTCTTATGGTTTACCAGTTATGCAAAAGTTGTTCACAATAAAGAATACTTTTGGAGACATTCCCAGAAAATTCGAGATATACATTTCATTTCCCATGACATTATCTTAAACATATGATATTTTCATCAAAATCGTTAGAGCCATTTTTGAGAAAATTAAAATTTTCGAAAAATCTTCCATGTAAAGGGTAGTTTGGGGTGGGGGGATTTTCTTGAAAACCTTCGTGTCGCATCTCTGGAAGATACTGAACCTAAATACCAAGTTTGGTGCTTATCCGACTGTTCGTTTTTGAGTTATGCTGTTCACACACACACAGACACACACACAGACACACACACACACAGACACACAGACACACACACGGACATGTTTCCAAAAATTCTTTTTTTGGATTCAGGAGGTCTCAAAACATGTATTTCCGGTGAAATCTCGGTATCGAATTTTTGGGTGGAATGCAATACTTCCCCTACTTACTATACGTAGTAGAGAAAGTAAAAATGAATAGCGGGCAGTACTTTAAAAAAATTACCAAGTACTGAAAAACTCAAATCAACAATAACGCATATCTCGGAAATAGTCGACGCCAATGAAACAGTTATTTGAAATAAATTGCGTGATTTAAAGGGATCTACATTGATGTGTTGCAGGTTTTTGTCTATATTTTATGGTTAATCCATTATACTTTATCTCGAATGAAAGGGCTTTCATAGAATATTCCCAGAAAAATCAAGATATACATATTATTTGTCATGTAATTATATAAAATATTAATAAAATATTAATTATTATTACATATTAATAAAAGTTTAATAAAAATCGTTACAGCCACCTTTTGAAGAAATCGAAAATTTCGAAACATTTTGCATGTAAGGAGTAGTTTGGGATATTCTTTTTTTAATCTTCTCGTCACATCTTTGGAAGTAACTTCACTTAAATACCAAGTTTGGTATTGATCCGGAATTTCACTTTTGAGTTATACTGTTCACGCACGCGTATTTCCGATGAAATCTGACATTGAATTTTTGGATGGAATACAATACTTTGTCCACTTACTGTAAATAGTAGAGAAGTAAAAAATGATCGAATTATTTTAAAAATAATAACGTATTGATGTAAAAATCATAAATTACTTATTCATACATACCTTGTATACTAAAGGTAAAACAATTTTGTTTGTATAATTAATTTTACTTGACAAAAAATTGCTCCGATAACTTTTTATTTAGTATGTAGTTAAGGATCGCTGATGCAAAATTCAACTGATTTTTTGAAATTTGTACCGCAAGTATTTTGAAGGTTTATTTGTGTTGGAAAAGTGCATTATGAGAAAAATGTCTTTTAATATTTGAGGTATGACTTGTTACCTTTAAGACTGCCATTTAAATGGCACATGACAAACCTTTAAAGAGCAACTGTATTAGCTGATTATAACTTCAGCATATTTATCTACAATAATCAAAGTTTATTAATTGCAAAATTCTAAAATTGATGTGTTTAAGAGTTTTCGACAATTGTCACAGTTTGGTACTCTTAATGAAAACCATCCGTTACGGCGGGAAAGACAAGCCAATGCTTCCTTAAATAACGGCTAAATTGAAAACAGCTACAGAGAATGGTGTGTACGGGAATGTCGAGGGCTGGAGTTGAAGCTTCATTAAGGCTTTGTCCCTGGGGAAAACTTTTCGTTAATTGTGATCGCTCACATTTTAAAACATGCATCTTAACTTGCTTTCGTTATCGCTATCGTTCTGATTGCCGTTCCTGGTTTGTTGTGCACAGCCGTTAGAAATTAACATTTAAAGCGTAAAGAATATTTCAGGGTTGAAAGATAAGGGATTAGCCATTTCAGTATGAACAGAATAAAATATTATAACACCGTTATGAATGGTACTTCCGTGGTGTGGGGATAGTGTGTCTCACATTCAAGAGGTCCCGAGTTCGAATCTTGGTTAGGGCGAGTTAGCCGAATAAGGATTTTTCCTGGGGTTTCCCGTATCCTGAGAAGACGAACGTCGGGGGGTAACTCTAAGGTCTAAGGACCCCGGGATCGTTTGAGCATCGTTTCACCCAATTAGTTCATCGTCCGATATCACCTACCAGGTTAAAGGAGTAAAACGTACAGAAAACCAAAAAAAGAAGCTATGAATTTTTTTTAGTTCCACATAACTACATTAAAATTGAGTTTTATTTATGGACGCTCTTTAACTACTATGGCTCTTAACGTCCCATTCCATATTGAGGGTGAAAGACCGGTAATTTTACTCCGAGGCCTCTTTATCAGGCTTGAGGTTCTTTTACGCGCCGGGTTTGAACCCGCGACCTTGGGAACTAGAGGCTAGCACGGTACCACTAGTCCACGGAGGACGACACATAACTACATTGGTCTTATCGGCGGCCTTTCCTTTGGAACTTACTGCCTATTGGTAATGGTGTTAACTCGTGTAACTCTTGTCGTTGGGTTTCTTGCACTTTGGTTTTTAATCATTAGATCATACGCACATTCACATTCTCCTTCATACTTCCACTCTGAGGAGGATAGGGATTAATCTATACTAGAGAAAAATTCCCATCCCCCGCCGGTATCGAACCCGGGGCCCTTCCCACAGCAGGCGGTTGCTATATCAACTGAGCTACGGGGCCAGCTAAGATTTTTCTTGTTGATTTAAAAACGTTTCATCTATGAACATTCACTTACCGCTCTTTAACCTTGTTTATTTAGCACCGTCATTTGTTTTCTCGTCATGGACATTGTCATTTCATTGCATAATTATATCAGTGTGCAGTTTGCAAGCCTGTCTACATATGTGGGAACCCACGTTCGTCCTTCTCCGTGGCCTGGACGTACCGTGCTAGTTTTTAGTTCCCAAGGTCGCGGGTTCAAACCCGAAAAAAAGGAGGTGGATTTTTTTCGGGCGTAAAAATGCTTAGTATGGCTTCCTTCGGATGGGAAGTAAAGTCGGTGGTTCCGCGTCAAGCCTGGTAAAGAGATATCTGAGCAAAATTTCTGGTACTTCACGCCCAGTATACAATGAGACGCTAAGAACCATGTGTTAAAGAGCGTCTGTAAATACATCAATTTATTTTTTAACCGCGTTGTATGAGGTAGGCTGGTTGTAAATCCACGAGATTCCGTAAGACTTTATTTATGATAACTTAGTACTGTTTTAATTATGAAAACGTTTAAGGGATGCACAGCAAAACAATGCATTTCCGGATCTCAATTTTTTAAAATCTCCTTTAAAAACAAAGAGTAACATTTCCTTCCGGCAAGTTGCAGATTAGTAATACGTCTAATTTATAACTTAGATGAGATCTGGAGGAGATTGCATTGTACTGTCAACCATCGATAATCATGCGGCGTATCAATTTGAAATCGTAGATGATTAAAGTTGCCAATACAACTCAAAAGGTCAAATGTGTTCTCTGGCACGCTATATTTGGAAGCTTTTGAAGAGCGCAGCGGGAATTTCGTTGTGAATATGGTGTGCGAAATATGTCTAAATACAATTCCATAATACTGCGGTGCACAACATTTAAAGAATCAGGTTCGGTATTTAAAACCATAAAGGTGGTGTCAGGCGAAACCCAAAATGGGAAGCAGTACCCCTCTGAAGTCATGGCAGAGTCCTAAGACGACTGTCAAATGAGATACTATAACCACATGCGTTCTGCCAGCGTTTTGTTGGAAAATAATTTAAACTGTACCCATATCGCTTGAAATATCTAAAAACGCATCATGTAATTAAAAGTTTACATCCAAGCTGTACCAAGAGACTAAAAGAGAAAAATAATATTTACAGATGAAGCGACTTTTCAGATCAATGGAAGAGCGAATGCATATAAGTACATTATTTGGTGCAAGAAAAAGTCTGCACATTTCCTACGAACTTGAAAGGTCCAAAAGTTAGTATATACAGAGGCAGAGAGAAGTATTCAAGTATCAACATTATGCTACTAAAATAAAACATTTAAATACCAAAACATACACAATAAAATAAACAAATCTCTTCTATGTTTTTAACACACCTTTATTTCATTTTAAATGTCATATGTATTTACTTAAATTAAACATAAACACATTTTCGTAATGGAAATTGAAAAATGTTCTCCCAACACTTGGACATAAGTATTCAAATAAACAAAACACAACACTATAGTACTTAGTTATCATGTCCATCTTATGAATAACTACTACCAAACGCCTTGGCATTGAATGTACGTGCTTGCTAGTTAAGTCTAAATCAATTTTACTCCATTCCTGCCGAATAATGCCTCTCAGTTTGTTTCTTTCTTTCGTTCTTATTTTGCTTGTGATGTAGTTTCCTGATCCTATCTTTCAATTCTTGTCGGATATTCTCGATCGGGTTCAAGTCGGGTGATTGAGGATCGTGTTGAAAGATGCAATCGCCATTCCCGAATTTCTCTTCTACAGTGGGAAGCAAGAAGGTGCTTAAAATATCAATGTAGGTCTGCGCTGTGATCGTACCACGCAAAACAACAAGGGGTGCAAGCCCCTTCCAGAAAAAACACGACAACACCATGACACCACCACCTCCGAATTTCACTGTTGGCCCTACACACGCTGGAGATGACGTTCACCGGGCATTCCCATACCCACACCCTGCCATCGGATCGCCACATTGTGTACCGTGATTCGTCACTCCACACAACCTTTTGCCACTGTTCAATCGTGTAATGTTTACGCTCCTTACACCAAGCGAGGCGTCGTTTGCCATTTTCCTACGTGATGGTGGCTTATGAACAGCCGCTTGATAATGGATTCGAAGGTTTCTCACCTCACGCCTAACTGCCATAGTACTTGGAGTGGATCCTGATGCAGTTTGGAATTCCTGTGTGATAGTCTGGATAGATGTCTGCCTATTACTCTTTACGACTCTCTTCAAATGTCGGCGGCCTCTGTCAGTCAACAGACGAGGTCGGCCTATACGCTTTTGTGCTGTACATGTCCCTTCACGTTTCCACTTCACTATCACATCAGAAACAGTGGACCTAGGGGTGTTTAGGAGTGTGGAAATCTCGCGCACAGACTTCTGACACAAGTGACACCCAAACACCTGACCACGTTCGAAGTCCGTGAGTTCCACGGAGCGTCCCATTCTGCTGTTTCACGATGTCTAATGACTACTGAGGTTGCGGATAATGAGTACCAGGCAGTAGGTGGCAGCACAATGTACCTAAGATGAAAAACGTACGTTTGTGGGGGTATACTGATACTTTTGATCACATAGTATATTTCCATGATTTAGTTTTTGAGCGCTTCTCTTCAGATGTTCTTGTTGTATGTTCTTATAAACATACTTGTTCATGTTGGCATCAATAAAAGCTAGCTCACCCACACCACTTGACGCCATACATCCCCATATCATTACGCTGCCGCCCCCATGTTTGACCGTAGTTTCCATATTTTTAAGATCCCAGTCAGTGTTCTTCTGTCCCTACACCTTTAATCGGCCATCACTTCGGTATACATTGAACTTGTTTTCATCTGGCCATAACTCACTATCCCAGAACTCATTGTTCTTCGTTACATACTCATTGGCAAACACTAAACGCTTTTTCTTGTTTACTTTACTTACATAAGGTTTTCTTCTTGGTATTCTGGAATTGTACCCAGTAATATTCAGAACCCTACGAACAGTTTTTTGATGAACCACCTTCCCAAGATGTTCTTACAGATGTGCTGTAATTTCTGTTGCTGCTATTCTGAGGTTTTGCCTCACCACTTTCACCACTTGTCTTTGATCTCTAGAAGTAATTTTTGGAGGAGCACCTTTCCTAGACTGATTGACAATGGTATTCCTCATTTGATAGCGTTGGATGATACACCACACAGTGGACGGATTTCTGTGTATAGCTTCTCCAGTTTCTTTACATGTCTTATTTTATTCATGCATACGCAAGATGATTTTTCTCTCCTCTAGAGGCGTCTCCTTTCCTTTCCTCCCCATTTGGACTGTGGCTACTGTAGCTGAAGTTGCTTGTGCCCTGTATGATAACAGCAGGAGTTCTAAAGGTATAAAGGTCAACATTCCATCGCTTATAGCGCTTTACTGCTGTATCAGCGCGTTTGAATACTTGTATCATAAGGCAACGTAACGTTTCTAAGGGAAATCACATGTTGAATAATACACACATATTCTTATCATCCGTGTACTGTGCATGAAACACACGATAACGCATCAGTGGAATCACAAAATAATAAATAATTCCCCTGCTGTGTCGATTAATTATACATTTAAAGCTGCGTAACTATAGATTTGAATACTTCCGTCCGCTTCTGTAGTGGAGTGTGTCTTCTTTGTGAAAAGACTACTGTATGGTGGTTCTGCGGGGTACGTTGCAGCTGTTTTTGTTGCAAAATTTCCAGGAAAACAACAATGTGAATATGACTGAGGGCTATTCATAAAGTAACTTCCGCTTATTTAAAAAAATCTGATGTGTTATACTCACATAACTTTCTCTACTCTTGTACAAACCATTTTTACAAACGCATATTTTCCAAATGCTTTATGTTAATCGAGATGTTAATCTTTTTACTAATTTTCTTGTAGATGCAAGGGGTATTGGTAGGCTTTAAGCGATAGTCAAATCTTTTAAGAGCTGGTTGCTATTGGAGTATTCCATTCTTTGCATTACCAGGACAAAAAAAATGAATAACGAATTTTCTTATGGTTTACCAGTTATGCAAAAGTCGTTCACAATGAAGAACACTTTTTGAGACATTCCCAGAAAATTCGAGATATACATTTTATTTGTCATGAAAGTATCTTAAATATATGATATTTTAATCGAAATCGTGAGAGCCATTTTTGAGAAAATTAAAATTTTCGAAAAATGTTCCATGTAAAGGGTAATCTGGGGTGGGGGATTTTCTTGAAAACCACCCTGTCGCATCTCTGGAAGATACTGAACCTAAATACCAAGTTTGGTGTTTATCCGACTGTTCGTTTCTGATTTATGCTGTTCACAGACAGACACACAGACAGACAGACACACAGACACACAGACACACACGGACATGTTTCCAAAAATGCTTTTTTTGGATTCAGGGGATCTCAAAACATGTATTTCCGGTGAAATCTCGGTATCAAATTTTTGGGTGGAATACAATACTTCCCCTACTTACTATACGTAGTGGAGAAAGTAAAAAAAATTGTGAATGAAGTTACAGAATTTGTTTTACAATATTTTGAAAGTACACACCCTAATTTATTTTTCCACATAGTTTCTAGCCACGTTGAGACACTTGTCGTAACGTTTCACGAACTTTGAAATTCCGCAATCGTAGAATTCTGCCGCTGTGACTGAAGTCAACCTACGACGCTGGTCTTCAACTCTTCGTCACACGAAACTTCAATCAATGCAATGGGGCCATACTGGGTCACCGAAGAAAACCTACAGTGTAGCAAACACTTTCCAGCAGGAAACTGATGGTAACTGTCTGGGACAGAAAAGGAATGGAATTCTTGGAGAGAAACGCCACAATGAACGCTGAAAGATATTCTAACACACTAACAAAGGAGAGAAGGGTCATTCAAAACAAACGTCCTGGCATGTTGAAGTGGTTTGGCTCGAAACGCTTTGGCGATGTCAAAGGGTTGAAAATCAGCGTCCTAGGATCTTCAGTCATAGGCGGCAGAATTCAACAATTGCGGAACTTCAGACGCTGCGACTAGTATCTCAATGTGGCTGGGAACTAAAGTATTGTAAACCAAATTCTATAATAAACGGAGGTTACTTTATGAATAGCCCTCGTATATTCCAGCAAGATAGTGCACGCCCCTCACTGGGCATTAGACGATCGTGATTTTCTAATTACTGTTTCTATCGTATGTCGTCATGGTGGAGTGATTGCTTGCCTCAAATTCCCTTGACTTCTTTGTGTTGAATCTTGTTAAAGACATTGATCATTCAAAAGAAGAATTATTTAAGCTTTCCAACACATCGTCTGCGGTGTTACAACGGACATGGGCTGATTTGCCTAAGAAACCTCCCATTTTTCAATAATACAAACTTTCATCAAATAAGGTTTATAGTAAATGTTTAAGAGTATTTGTATTTTATCGGAACCGCACAACCCTAACACCAAGATGTGTTAAATTAGTCTGATTCGACTTCTTTCGCACCAAGTCGTGATTCTTCACTCCGCTATCGAAAGACCACGTTCCCCTTCATTCTCACTTTCCACCACACACGCAGAATTCATTATTTACTGTTACAAATAGCAACAACACATCTATATATTTATTAAAATTACTGCCTTTTAACTCACGCTGAAGGAAAATGTATCCATCATCATAATAACCATCGCGCATTATTTTCCATGATGCTAATAATTATATGTCCAAAAACAGCATCTTGTGTAATTATGTGTATAGCAAGAGCTTAAATTGCATTAATTAAATCTGATTGACAGTAAGATTTCTAATGGATGTTTTGAACTTGGAAGAGGGAACGGTTCCAAGGTATCACAGAACGTTTTTAACTCTTGTATTGTAGCACAGTATTACTATCTGCGAGCGGAGCGTTACTTTTGGAACTAGTTATAAAATATTTAAACAATCGCGTTAGTGGAAAGTTATAGGACTATTATTTTGGAACTGCATAAATGGACTTGTGATTATTTTTTGTACGGTTCCATTCTCATAATGGTTCCAAAATAGTGGTTTCGTTATTTCGTCCTACCTCTACCACAAGTTGATATCCAAAGATGCTTCCACTTAGACAATAAGCTGTGAGGCGGACTTTTAAGAGGCAAATACGTTTGTGCTTTTGAATAGTGAGAAGAGGAGGAGGATGAAAAAATCTGATGTGTTACACTCACATGACTTTCTCTACTCTTGTACAAACTATTTTTACAAACGCTTATTCTCCATATGCTTCATGTTAATCGAGATATCAAGATGTTAATCTTATTGCTAATTTTCTTGTAGATGTAAGGGGAATATATATTTACAAGGGCAATATAGAAATACAGTAGCCTTTAAGCATATACACATATCTCTTAATAGCTGGTTGTTAAGTACTGCACCATTCTCTTTGCCACAGATTATAACTCTTTGCATATCCAAGACAAAAAAAATGAATAACGAATTCCCATTTGAGAAAATAAGTATTTAAAAATTTAAGGGAATAACAAGCAATATATCGAAAATGGTTCACTCCACAAAAAAAATGTATATGACATAAATTGTGTATTTTAACGCGATCTACATTTTTTGTGTAGTAACACTGTCTATCTCTTACGGTTTACCAGTTATGCAAAAGTCGTTCACAATGCAGAATACTTTTGGAGACATTCCCAGAAAATTCAAGATATACATTTTATTTGTCATGAAAATATCTTAAACCTATGACATTTTAATCAAAATCGTTAGAGCCATTTTTGAGAAAATTAAAATTTTCGAAAAATGTTCCATGTAAAGGGTATTCTGGGGTGGGGGATTTTCTTGAAAACCTTCGTGTCGCATCTCTGGAAGATACTGAACCTAAATACCAAGTTTGGTGTTTATCCGACTGTTCGTTTCTGAGTTATGCTGTTCACAGACACACACAGTCAGACACACAGACACACACACGGACACGTTTCCAAAAATGCCTTTTTTGGATTCAGGGGGTCTCAAAACATGTATTTCCGGTGAAATCTTGGTATCGAATTTTTGGGTGGAATACAATACCTCCCCTACTTACTATACGTAGTAGAGAAAGTAAAAAGCAGTTCGATCATCATGAGCAAATATATAATGCAATCTTGTGTTTTATGCATTATCCGAAACTTAAAATGGCATCGCTAAAAATGTTTAAATTATTAAGAAAATATACACTAAGGAGTCAGACCAAGAAATTAAAAAACAACTTTTCTATATTTCAACTTCAAGTGCTGCGAAACAAGTGTATCTAGTTTCCTTGAGAATGCTGCGTTTACAAGTAGACACGAAACTGCATCTTCTGCCCAGGATATCAATAAATCTGTAGTGTTTAATTAGCAATCACATGTAGCGCTTAACTTTAATTGCAACTATGAATATAAATGAAGATACATAAGATTATGAAGTTATTTACTCGAAGATTAAATAAAGGGAAAATAATACGCTTGTTTTTGGAATATATTTGAATTCCTCCGCTTACTGTCACCTTTAAAGTTATATGAAGTGATTCGGTTATCCTGTAGGATACCTTCAAATGTTTATTATAGACAAACAATACATTTATGTACGGTTATACGGCAGATGGAAATAACTATACTACACATAGACTGTGGACACAGAGAAACCCACCAAGTCTGTGTGTTACAAAGCGGTTGTACAACCAAAGGGTTGCAATTCTGTTTATAGCAAGTCAAACTTTTAATCGGCCAATTGAGCAACTAGACTCGCTCCCCTACAAACTGTTCATACAAAAGTTATTGTTTTTATTTTTAGTTCTATTTAACTACATTGATCGTATAGGCGGCCTTTCCTTCGGAATTCATTGCCTAAGGCAATGGTGTTAACTCGTATTCACTTGTCGTTAGGGTTCTTGCACTTTGGGGTTTTTTTTAGTCATTAGATCACACACACACATTATTCACACTTCTAGTCTGGGGAGGATAGGGAATAATCTTGGTTAGACAAAAATTCCCACCCCCAGCCGAGAATCGAACACGAAACTCCTCGGACAGCTGCTCTACCAACTACGCTCCGGGGCCAGCTAAGTTTATTTTCTATCTGCTTCTAAACCTTCATTACACAATACGGTTACTTGTAGGTATAAGAAGAATACATTAAGCAAATACAATAGTCAAATCTTTTCAAAGCCAGTCGCTATGTGATAAACTAAGTTCTCTTTGCATGAACACGGGGGAGGGGATTTTTATGTGTTACATTCGCACTATTTTCTCTCCCCTCTGTGATTTATGAATGACTATAAAAACTATTCTTACGAAACATTATTTTTCTGTGTACTTAATTTAACCGAGATAAACCGTTGTAGAAATAACTGCATTACACATTTTGTTAGGGCGTCAAAACATGTATTTCCGTTGAAATCTCGGTATTAAATCTTTGGGTGGAATAGAATGGCTTCTCTGTCTACTATGCACGTGGTAGAGAAAGTAAAAAACTAATAGGGATTTGGAGTTGAAAAGTATTAAGTATTTGAAAATTCAAACCAACAACAAAGAATATCTCGAAAATGCTTCACGACATAAAAACTTTTATTTGAGATAAACTGTGCGCTTTAACGAGATCTCTTATTGGTTTGATCTCAAAAGTCTGGCACTCAAATCCTAACCAATCAACAGAGGTCGATTTCCGGCTCAGGAGCGAAGGGAGCCCCGGCAGGGCGATTGGGACAAACATTATATGGAGTGGTTGGATGAAATTGGCTTGTAAACAATGTCCTCTTTATTATATATATATATCATTTGAAAGAAATAAACAATATGGACAAGGAACCAAAAATTATTGCCCTTATTGAGGCAAGGTTATAGCGCTGCGGGGGTGTGGATCTATACGTAGTATCTCCAAGAATAGTGCCAAACTGGTGGAAGAAATACCACGGACGGGGTTACTGGACACGTAAATCAGGCAGTGTATTTAATTATAAATGCATAATGCAGTCCGGATGACACCAGAAGCCTCAAATAAATATCACAACGGGATGCAAAGCAAAATTAAAGGGCATGTGAAAAAAGTTTCATAAATAAAGTTTACAGGAAGATAAAAAGATATTTTACTTTCAATGACTCATTTGATAACAGGTTAGAACATTATGGTTATTATTATTATCCCCTTCTGATAATAACTGTTTTCAAAGTAGCAACAGCAAAGACATATTGATTTTGAATTATAAAATATCACAAAAAAGCATGGTAAGGAACTGCGTTATACAAACTCAGCGCCCCAAAACGAAAAAGCATTACAAAAATGTTGCAAAACACAGCACATTCGCACTACGTATATTCCTTTTCTTGCAAAACTCTGAATAACACAACTTATTTAAGATAATACTAATTCCAATTGACTACGGGAAAGTAGAATCAGAGTAAAAACTTCAATGCTATAGTCGGGGTTCGAATCTTAAATCTTCAGCTTCCCGTACTGCTGCACCGCCGTCCGAGCTACGATGTTGATATGACAACATGTCATGAAATTCTCCACGTGACTTCAATTTTCCTGGTAAAAAAACAAGGCATTCTCGACTTCGTTTGAGAAAACATACCGCAATGTCGACTTACTTTCATTCTGCTTCTACCTTTCCAGCCTACGGAAGAAAAATTAATAAACTGAATTGATTATGTTTTCTCAACGAATCTAAAACTACCTTTGATCCTAGCCTCTGGTGCTCATCCGCCATCGCGAAAAAAGGCTATGCGAAAGCCGCAAATCAACTTGGGTTGGTAGAACGAGGTAAGGAGTGAGGGTGGAGCCTTGGAAGTGGGAGGAGATGCTTTAATTAATCCTTTTATAACTTAACACGGAGCTCATTATATGGGCATGTTTTTTTTTTACATCCTACTGAATGTAGTAGAGAAACTAAAAATGCTTTCTTTTTTTTAATAAGGGAGTCCAAAACATATATTTCCGATGAAATCTCGACAATAAATTTTTGGGTAAGACACACTACTTCCTCTAGTTATTGTGATTACGTAGTAGAGAAAGTAAAAATGCTTGTTTTAATTCAGGGTGTCTCAAACATGTATTTCCGTTGAAGTCTTGATATGGAATTCTTGGGTGTAATACAATACTTCATCTACTTACTATAGGTACATCGTAGGGAAAGTAAAATGTGACTCTTTTATTCATTTTACATTAGCCACGATAAATGTTTACCCAGAAATTCATTCAAATAAGACAACAAGGTCTAGAAACAACATACAACTGTTTATAAAATAACAAGAATAGCACATTCAAAGCATCAAAGTAAACTTCAACCTGTAATGCTACAAGTTAAGTCTATGTTACATTCACGTGGATTTCTCTAACTATCAAAGTTTATTTTTCTATATACTTAATGTTAATCGAGATAAACGTTTGCAAAACTCTTTCATTACAGGTTTCGTTATAGGTACAAAGTTACAGTAGGTTGAAGCGATAGTCAAATATTTAAAAACCTGTCTTTGAAATACCATACTGTTTCATATCAGAGGGACAAAAGAATGGTGACTAAGCACTTAAAAGCATAAAGTATTGGATAACTTAAACCAAAGTAATGAATATAACGAAAATGTTTATGCCACAAAAATTTATTTGATGTGTGTTTAACGAGGTCTATTTTTTGTTTCGTGTAGTAAGTTTTTATCTATCTTATGGTTTATCAGTTATACGAAATTATGCAAAATTGCTCAGAATTAAAAGCACCATATAGGCTATTAATGAAAAATTCAAGATATGTATTTTATTTATCATGCAAATATCTTAAACATATAGTATTTAATAAAATATTTGAGTTATTTTTGAGTAAGTAAAACATAACCAATCATTTTCCGTTTAAGGAGGTGGTTTGGAAAGGAGGATTTTCTTGAAAATCTTCCTGCCACATCCTTGGAAGATGCTGATTTTAAATACCAAGTTCATGGATACACATTCACACGCATACATACACGTTTTTTCTAAAAAAATTATATTTTGTGTTCATTAAAGGGTGTATTTCCAGTGAATTATCAAATTTTTGAATGGAATACAATACCTTCTCTAGCTTCCACAGATATATGGTAGAGAATTAAAAAATTATAAAAAATCTAATTTTTAATGAACGCTACAGTTTTCTTGTGTTAGGTTTCCTTTCTCACGAAAAATGCAATGTAAATGAAGGGGACCTCTTAGGGTATTTACAGAAAATTCAAGAAATTATTACATGAATTTGTCATGTTAATATACAATATATGGTAGTTGTATCAAAATGATTACAGAAATGTTTTAAAAATGACTGACGTAAATGAAGTTTCATGGACAGAAAGACAAAGAGACGAACTTTTTAATGGGTATAGTTTATTAATTTTTAAACTTCCGTTGAAATCAAAACATGTCTTTTCGATAAATTCGCAATTTTATATTTGGATTCCAATACTATTTCTACTTGGTAAGCGATAACGAAACTAAAAATAGCAGTTGGAAGTTTAGTCTTATCACTGTTTCCCTATAATTATGAAGTCGAAACCTGTAAGAAGCTTTGGGTAGAATATAATATCTTCTCTAGCCTAGGGGAGAGCTAGAGAAACTAAAACAGCTGGCAGATTTGGTTGAAGGGACGACAGCAACATGACATAGTAAAGGAAGAAAGGGAAATTAAATATAACGAACTATCAAGAGAGACCACCACAAACGAAGAAAAGGAGAAGAAATTAACAACGTGGTGGAAGAAAATAGCTTTCCTTTCTTCAGTAAGGTGCTGAGTTCAGCAAAACATTCCCACGCTTCGAGTATATTGCAATGGTAGCTGGTCACGACAAACCTAAATTATATTTTATGATAATGGAAACCGTGGATATCCATGTCACCAAAACGAAAAGACAATGCATTTGTTCACATTCCATGTGTCTTCCTACTACGTCTATAAACAGACACATACGAGTACTATAAAAAACTAAATGCATATTCATATTTTACGTACGACCTGTACAAGGGTATATCGAGATTATCGCAAAGTATCTAAGCTGTAAAATCCTAGCTTGACATGTTATTCAAAGTTCGTACCGCCTTAAGGGGAGATGTAAGCATATTTAAATTTGACGGAAATTATTTATTCCCAGGTTAATTTGCTTGCCTTTCTCCTCTAAGTTTATTTAAATATCTAACTCGGCGGTGCAAGAGCGCCAAGTCCTTTTTCAGATCAGGCACCATGTTTGTTTATGTTTATATTGTTATTTATTACGCTAAAATTGTAATTATTTTAAATATTACAAATATTGTATTACAAGTGATCTCAAAAATGACTGTTTAGTATGGAATATTAGTTGTTACATTCACTGCCTGATGTATTACACTCACATGGTTTTCGCTACCTAATATCGTTTATTGTTTAGTAGCTTCCAAAACAATTATTATGAAAGCTTATTTTTCTACCTACTTCATGTTAATCGAAATAAATCTTTGCAGAAATAGCTACATTACATATTTCGTTGTAGATACAAACGAAATAGCAATAATCAAATGTTTAAGAACTGGACGCTATACGCTGGATTTAAAATTCTATACTATTTCCACGCAATCGTGAGAAACGATTATTGAATGTTGAAAGGACTTAAAAAAATCTGATGTGTTCAGTCACATGACTTTGCCTACCTTCTATCGTTTATTAGTGGCTATACATTTGAGATACACCTTTTTTAATTGAGATAAACCTTTTTAATTGAGATAAACATTTATAATTGAGATAAACCATTACAATAATAGCTACTTTACACATATCGTAACAGATACAAAGGGGTTAGCGATAGTCAAATATTTATTATACAGAACCAAAACGTAACGAAGGGCATTGCTCTGCCATTTGTTGGATATAAATAAATCTTCTTATTCTTCTTTCTCTGTTTAACCTCCTTGTATGTAGGACTTACACCCCCCAGGACTTACAGGCGGGTTCCTGGGGTCAGAGGTCCGTCGAGGAGGAGACACTCATGGATCAGACAGAATATCCAGGATGGTTGATCAGCGCGATGCCTGGTATGGGAGGAAGGAAGTAGATAAAACGAAATGATGGTGAAATGGATGAAAGGAAGGGCGATGATGGAGCAGTTGGTGGAATGAATGGCGGGGGAAACCGGAGAACCCGGAGAAAACCCGCCCAGACGCCCTTTGTCCACCACAAATCCCACATGCGGGTCCTGGGATTGAACCCTCGGTGACAGGCGAGCGGTCTTACCACTCGGCCACGGCGCCGCCATTAGAATAAAATCATTGAATCAAAATAAAAACAATTAATGAACCTGCTTTCTTGAATGTCACTCCATAAAATTAAGAAAATCCCACTGCACTGTGTAGTTTATTCCTTAAGGGATGAAGAGAATGCTGGCTATAGTTTTGGACAGCACTGAATACATACCTTGAGGTCAGATGTATTGAAAAAAGCTATATTATTATTTTAAAACCATCTTTTCCGAAACGTACATTTTTCAATACTGTTGTACATACGAGTACATACCTTTTCTATCAGAAATCATTTGAAGTACAACAGCGAAACTTTGCAGGCAGCTTTAAGATATTAATATCTTGAATTGCATTCAATAGAATCTAATACGTCACTTTTTATGTGATTCGTGTGTTTAAAACTTCTAGTAGAGGTGTTTAAAATTTACTTCACATATGATATAATTTGTAAAACAAAAATGAAGCACATTAAAATGTGTAAATGCAGGAAAATATTACTCTAGGTAGATAATAAACATTTAGTGTTTTAAGTTCATTGCTTTTGTAGATTTTTTGAAAAAGTGCACATCTTTTAAAAAAATTGAATCTTGAAATTCAAACATGAATTTTTATTAAAAAGTTCTGAAAGCTTCCAAAACGTAAGACATATTTTAAAGTAATATTACAAATTTCAATGTCCTAGCCGTAAAAATGTGGAAATAATGGGCAGTTTCGTTATTAGGTGTAAATATCCATCCGTTTTTTATTAAGGATGTGAAAGAAGGCAAAAATTGCCAACATTTATGAATATGGATTTTTTGCAGTGGTGGCAGCTTTGTAAGAGTACAGGAGCATGCGAACACCATAATTTTTGACATCTTGCGGATTTATGGGTTACACTTTCTTTGAATGCCATTGCACGTAACCTAGTTGCGGTAATTTAAAATCTACGGCGTTTAAATCTACCGCGCTTCTCTAAACTCGATAAGACAGCGCCAGAGTTACAAGCACATCTTGACTTATGCACGTTTTTAGGAGCTTTTGCGCATGCGCAACTGCTATGCCATAATTATCTTATGGGTGAATTAATTTGTATTGTGCACACTTGAAGACGTGCACTAGACCTTACCATCCATCTCTCAGCAACAAGCTTACGTCGATGCCACTAGGTGGTAGCACACTGAACAATTTTGCCAATTCACTCACTGTACGGATAGAAAAGCCATAACAAGCCGTCCTTTTGCAGTTTTATGTTTCCCGCTTATATTGGTACAAAAGAAGTTGCCGCATCACTGCTGTTCAAAGGGGCAGTACACGTACAAAGTGAAAGGTTACTGAAGTAGTGCTACTGTCTGCATGTGTTTACATGGTAGTTTCGCACTGATAAGCGTTGCGTGGTCGCCTGCATGCAGTTCGAGCCAGGTCATTCAACAAAAAGGTAACGTTCACCAATAACAAACACATGAATATGGTTAAGATCTGTGAGGAGACGAATCAAAATCCAGCTGAGGCTCGAAGGCTGTGTTCTGAACATTTTCGAGGTGGCATCTCTCTTCTGCGCACGGTTTTTTTATGCACAGAAATAATATTAGGAAATGATGGATCACTTCAGGCAGAACTGGACCTGAGAGGCCCATCAATTCGTCCACAGAAGGTGGGCATGTTTTTGCACATGCTTATTATGAATAACGCACTAATAGAAAATAATTTAATTCTAACGCACATTTAAGGGTTCATAAATATAATAAAATAGAACGTTGTTTAATTTTGTTAACTTTGCGGCACCAATTCCTGCCATATAGCTGTACTGATTGTAGATTAACTGTCATGGAACTAAATGACTTAACATGTGTGCTCAGGTTTGCAGCATGCGGCAATACTGGATTCTTGTTAATGAGCGATTTACTTATTAAATAACGGATAACACCCCCCCCCCACACACACACACACACACACACACAGGTACTCTCACATTCAGACACCAGACCGTGAAATGTTTTTGTTTAAAGATAACCTTCTGGAGCCCAGCGGTAATCGAAACCAGAACATCTCATATAGCAGGCAGTTTCTCTACCGTAGGAGCTATGGGACCAATAAGAGCAGTTACAGTGTTCGTTTACAAGCATTGGTCTTTCATTTAACGGTCTCCTCTTGTCGGTATGGAGTCAGTCCCCTTTACAGTTCTGCTCAAGCAAACCTTTTGGCATGCACGATATCCGATATAAATTAATTCAACTAAGGACGGCTTGCGTGGGCCACCTGGTATATACCAGGTGATAAAGCTGCCTCTATTTATTTTTGAATTTATGCAACGCTCTAAGCGACATATTTGACTTATGTCTTTCTTGAATGCCTTCTAATGGCTGATTTGCGTAACACTTTATAGAGTAGGGATAGATAACTCAGTGCATAAGTGTTTTACAGGATAGAATGCAATCGCTATGTATGTCGATACAACTTTCCTCCCGACACTGGGAGCTGCAGTAGCACTTTTAGCCAATTTTACAAACTTTTATTATTTAGCATACATTCATGCACACCTTTGAAAACGCCACTGAAGGAACAACCTATCACATGCATCGGTTGACAAAACCATTTAAAAACAAAATGACATATCTACGCAGTGCGACCAATTGGATTTAAGCCGCCAGTTAACATTGTACAGCCTTGTCAAAAAATGCTAAGTATTAGGTAGATTATTTCTCTTCTGCCACAAACTATGGCATATTTCACATCATACAGTAATTGTAATGACTGATGCAGTTTATTTCTTTGAATTAAAACTACCAAACTGAGCTCAAAACACTATATGACGCTGTAAATAGTGTGTAAAGATTTGAGGCGGGGTCTAGTTCTGCGATTACTAATTCGTATAGGAACTCCAGCTGACAAGGTAGCATTGGCCTAATGGTATTATCGTGGTTGCTTTAACACTGTGCCACTTCAGTTCGGGTTCAAATCCATCGGGTTAAGTTCAAACTTTTTATTACCTTTTGTTTCATCTCTTTGGGCCTATAATTTGATATATAAATAACATTTTTGATAACATTATAAGTGTGTAAAAATAGAACTCATCATGTTTTCTACCGCAAAGCCCAAATCATCTAGGGGTACACTCATACGTGAAGAAAGCAGGCAGATTACACCGCGCATGTTACAGCATTCAAGAAGATCTCTCTAGCAACGTACACAAATGTGCATTGATGAAGGGGGTTATCATTTTGAACATTTACTTCGTTGATGAAATCCGCGCTCTTTAACAATTTATTATATTCTGTTTACCCGTGAACTTAGCACATTTACAACTCCTTTGTCAATAGAAGAAGTGAAAACATAAGGTTTAAACATGGGACAAAAAACCGTTAGATTTAATATCGTCGATATGCGCCCAAGAGAATTAAAGCTAACTAGGTAACACGGTTTACAACACCAGATGCGGTGCAGATTATTAGGGTTAACATGATGCACAATTTTCTGATTGTAATTCTTGTGTCTTTGGCTCACAGGAGAGCGAATAACAAAAATAAATAAATTAGCACACCAAAATAAAGAAAATAAATATAAGAAGAGAAAAACATTGATGTTTGTATGAGATTCAAACCTCCGAAGCTAACCTTTGCTTCACCATATCCCGGCAGATAATCCACTCTGCCAGAACCCACGTAGTCTATCCCTCTCTTCGGGAAAACATTCCTCTATCTCCTTGCAAACGTTATATCCATGAAACGCCGTCTTTTTTTAAGGCCTTCAGGACTTTAACCATTAATGCTAGTTGCATATAGCACCGAATAGAAGGGCAGAGCTACAATAACAGTTTGTTTGCTAAAAGGGTCAATGTTTTCACATTAGACTATAAACTGCGGGTTGCATAGATACGAATATCTAGGAGCAGCTGACTCGCCTGGTATAATGGATTTCTGGAAGAGTTAAGGTACATTATGTTATGATACTGAAGACTCCAGACATAGAGCGATAGGGACATTTGCGCGATTGAAAAACAAACATAGATTTTATAGATAAACATTATAGATAAACATTCGATACTTTTAAATTTTTAATTTTTTGTATTATTGAAAGTTGTTGCGTTTAACGTTATGCTAGAAGCCATGAAAGGAGTCGAGACTTCACGTTATTGCCACGCACGTATCCTCAAAGTGTTGCTGGACTATAACTCTTGATAGACATTGACTGCGTTTCCTGTGGGTGAATGAATGCAACATTTCATAGACTCTCGTGTCTAAATGAAAACATGCAAAACAAAGGTGGAAGGAGCAAAGGTACTCATGTAACATGCAGTGTTAACTGAGTTGCGAATGAAGCTGATTTAGCTAACGCACTAAATCGCGTTTCTGCAATAGCCTGGCTTCATGATGACTCACTCTCGACCATTACATTACCTACTTTTTAATTGTCTCTAATATGCCTTTCTATTAAACATGTATATGCTAATGTATGTGGGTGGTAGTAGAGAGGTTGTTTACTATGCTTCCGAGTTGCCTAATTTCTTATTACCGGATGAAAAAATACATAAGTTAGGTGGTAGATGTGAATAGTGGTAAATTTTATTTTGAGTTTTATTTATGGGCGCTCTTTAACTACTATCGTCCTTAGCGTCCCATTCCATATTGGGCGTGAAAGACCGGTAATTTTGCTCAGAGGCCTCTTTATCAGGTTTGAGGTTCTTTTACGTGCCGTAAATCTACAACACGGGCCCACCGGCTTTACTTCCCTTCCGAAGGAAGCTATGCTAAGGATTTTTACGCCCGAAAAACTCCATCACCCTCCGCCGGGTTTGAACCAGCGACCTCGGGAACTAGAGGCTAGCATGGTAACCACTACACCACGTAGGGCACATAGTAGTGGTAAAATGGTGTGACACACGCATTACTTTTAGTTGTTTCAATTTCATATAAAATATACGAGTTAGTATATTGGTTTATATTTTTAAGATTGCAGAATAAAGAATACTGCTATTATTTGTTTTTCTATGGATAGAAAATCCTTAAAAATACGTTTTTAGTATAAAATATAATTACATAAAAAGGGAAGCAAAGAAATTATTATTACTATTATTATTATTATTATTATTATTATTTATTATTATTATTACTAGACTTCAGTAACAGTAGGACATTATCAAAGTAAAAAATTGCTGGCAATTGGAGAATGTCAAACAGTTTCGGAATTAGCATACAATAGTAAATTGGTTACATGCGTTTATACACAGAAAACTACTAATAAGAGCGTAATTCAGTGAACAAGGTATCGTATTTACACTTTTTTACAAAGTGAGTAGGATTGATTATCGGTGCTCAAAAATCAGTATCGGTATCGAGTATCGAGAAATAGTGGTATCGTCTCATCACTACTTATATTGTATAAATTTTTAACGAAAACATTTAAAATTTATTTTCTCCCAAACTAGTATGGTCATTAAAAATTCATCTCTTAATTTATTAACAACATAATCAATGAATTCAATTGTAAAGTATTAATTTTTACAAAAAAGTCACTACATTATGTAGAAAAAAATTTCAAAACAGCAAAAAACCAACAAAAATTATCTCCTGAACTAACTTTAAAAATTACAGG
The DNA here is from genome assembly GCA_030765065.1 of Deroplatys truncata. Taxonomy (NCBI): domain Eukaryota; kingdom Metazoa; phylum Arthropoda; class Insecta; order Mantodea; family Mantidae; genus Deroplatys; species Deroplatys truncata. The sequence goes on from CM060975.1 coordinate 146,625,060, forward strand.
AAATTTGGTGTAGATGATATATATTAAATCCTGATTGCTGTATTAAAATTTCAAATGAATATACAAAACATCTGATGTGTTACACTCGCATGACTTTCTCTACTCTTGTACAAATTATTTTTAAAAACGCTTATTCTCCATATGCTTCATGTTAATCGAGATATCAAGATGTTAATCTTATTGCTAATTTTCTTGTAGATGCAAGGGGAATATGATAGGCTTTGAGCGATAGTCAAATATTTTAAGAGCTGGTTGCTATGTGGAGTATTCCATTCTCTTTGTATGTCCAGTACTTAAAAAAATGAATAACGAATTCCCATTTGAGAAAAAGTTTTGGAAAATTTAAGGGAATAACAAACAATATCTCGAAAATGGTTCACTCAACAAAAAAATGTATATGACTTAAATTGTGTATTTTAACGCGATCTACATTTTTGTCGTTCCCAATGAAGATTACCTTTGGAGACATTCCCAGAAAATTCAAGATATACATTTCATTTGTCATGAAAATATCTTAAACATGATATTTTAATCAAAATCGTTAGAGGCATTTTTGAGAAAATTAAAATTTTCGAAAAATGTTCCATGTAAAGGGTAATTTGGGGTGGGGGATTTTCTTGAAAACCTTCGTGTCACATCTCTGGAAGATACTGAACCTAAACAGAGTTTGGTGTTTATCCGAATGTTCGTTTCTGAGTTATGCTGTTCACAGACACACACACACACACACAGACATGTTTCCAAAAATGCTTTTTTGGATTCAGGGTGTCTCAAAACATGTATTTCCGGCGAAATCTCGCTATCGAATTTTTGGGTGGAATACAATACTTCCCCTACTTACTATACGTAGTAGAGAAAGTAAAAATGGAGAATTTTATAAATTTCACAGATGGTTATTATCTTTAAGGGTGTAATAAAGTGCATTCGGCATCTACGGCATTTAAGGTAAAGCTGTGCATACACAGAATTGAGCAAACTTCTGGGAATTGCAAGATGGCAATGTTAATGAAGATGATAACGAAGAAGCTGGTTGTTCCAATACCCAACTTAACACTATTTACTTTGAATTTAAAGCATGTTGAGTATTTCAACAGGCTCGGTTCGTTTCTGACTATGCAAACAATAGTAAATGTTAGCTATGTCTTATCTCCTTTGACCTGCAATGTTTGTATAAGATAATTTTCGTTACCAAGACCTAATACAGCATTCCATAGAGCGCGTAACTAGCAAATTCACCTGCTGTAAATTTGTTCATCCAAGTTGTGGTATTAAGGTTTCTATTTTCTCTGAATTTCTGGTCGACAGATATCGGGTTTTGCTTCATTGTCTATATTTACGTCTTTCATCGGAGTAATTAAAAGAGCGTTGGATAAACGGCTGCCGTCTTGTTGAGTGCTTTTTGTAGTTTTCTTTCTACGTCAATGATTTAAATCACTTGAATAATAAATTAGCAGGTTTTAGCAGAGACAAAAGTTAAGCAATTTTACCTGAATAAAAATATTTCTTCTGAAGCGAAACTACTCAAATACAGAGTCTTATTTGCTTGGTCAGTAAAAATTGGATGGAATTGTATTGTGAAGCGGAAAGGATCGGCACCGATCCAAATGAGGATATTGTACCGGCGCCACACGAGAGGGCGCCCCCGGGAGGGATGAGATGAAGACGGCGGGATGGCACAGCAATGACAGAGTCCCTATAGTTTCCAGATGGAGACGCCCCGGCAGTCGGACAGGTAGACCGGGGACCCTGCCCCACAGAGAGTCCAACGCAAACCCCGAAGGGGCTGCCCTTTTATCCCGGCAACCAGCCGAAGGCCGAGGGTCGGAGAAAGTTCACAGAGAGCGTCCTTTTTTCCTGCCATGCTACACCGAAACACCATCGCCGACACTTCCAACCCTGAACAGATCAAACGGGGTGAAGAATGAATGAAATGATTAATGCAACGAAATGGAGGGACAGGAAATTCGGGGGATTAAAGAAACCAATCCAGCATTTGCCTGATGACCCGGCGGTGGCTACAGATGCTGGCTACAGATGTTACCGCGTATTGGTAAGAATTACTCCGACCCCTTCAGCTGCCGTGGTGGGGGCGCTGCGGACCCAGAGCACTCGTGGTACTTCTGACGTCACTAGAAGTACGCTGGGCTGAACATTGGAGCCCCTCCCGATAGTAAGTTGTTCGAATTGGGTTGTACTCGGCGGGTCGGTAGTTCCCGATACCCATGGGTGATTGGGTACGTCTGGCTGGTTTATCCGCCCAGGCGGGGTTGTGAGGCGCCTCGATGTTCTCCGGCATGAGTGAGAGTTGGTAGACGGCATGCTAGATTGTTGTCGGCCATAGCGATGTTTTCGGTAGTCGCCCTGCTTAGGGTGACGTGCGTATGTGGAATATCCACTTCCAATCTCGCGAAAGCGGGGGAGCCTTTTGAGGAAACAAGGTATTGGCCTCATGGGAAACCCCCACGATTGGAGAGCCGTTCGGATGGCGCTTACCCTGGGTTGTTAGGAGGGGGCTTGGGTTTAGGCTCTTGCCCGGGTAGACTTTCGAAGCAAATGTTATCTCGATATTATATTATATCGATATTTCACCGGAAATGCATGTTTTGAAATCCCCTGAATAAAAGAAACAGCTTTTAGAAAACAAACCGCGCGCACGCGTGTGTGCGTGCCCGTGTGTCTGTCTGTCTGTGAAAAGCATAACTAAAGAAATGAAGGATAAATACCAAATTTTGTATTTATGTTTAGCATATTCACGATTATCAAGATCTATGGATCCCAAACTACCCTTGGCATGAACAATTTTTTGACATTTTTCATTTTCTCAAGTATTATTCTAACAAGAAATAAAAATGTAATGTATATATTGATTTATCTGTGAATAGCCTATGAAGTTATCTTCATTAAGAATGAATTTTGTATAATTCTGTATAACGGTAAACCATAAGAGATAGACACAAACTTACCATGCGAAAAATGTAGATGTAGCATAAAACACACAATTTATGTCAAATAATTTTTGTAGCACCAACCAATTCCGAGGTATTCGTTGCTGTTAGTTTGAGTTTTACAATATTTTACACATTTTTTAAGTTCTTAGTCACTATCCTTTTGTTTCTCGCGTTGTCATGCAAAACATATGGAATTTTAAAGCCCACTTTTAAAGATTTGACTACGGCTTCAGCCGCCTGTATCCCCCTTGTACACTCGCTTCCATTTATGCTGTACCGTAGCTTTGGGAGGCATTCTACTGGCTTTCACAGGTGGAACATGCATCCATAGTAAGGAGGAGGTGTGTGTTTATCTGTGTACCTTTTCGCGCGTACAGTGGCGCCGTGTATTACGTGCACAATTCTAGATTATTGAATATAAATATATAACTTTAGCAATGGCTTTACTCATCACTTATAATAAACATATTTAAATATATATATAACTAAACAAAACTCAGTTTTGAACAATATCTCCACGAAAAAATATTTTTAATGGCAACATAATGTAAAACTGAAGTATATTATACTTTTGCTCTCAAAGACATTTTTGGAACCATGTGAAAATCCGAATATACAACTAAATAAAACAGTGTTTTGCATAATTTCTCCATAAAAAGTATTTTAATGACAACATAGTGTAAAATGAAATAACTTATACTCTTTACTCTGAAAGAGGATGCATTTAAAAGGGATTCTTTAATACCTGTCCAATCTCCGTTCTTATCCAATGCCGCCTAGGCACTGAATCACTCGTCGCCCCACTGTGAACACTGTCATGAAATGATGGAAATTTGCGCTTAGAGCCAGGGTTCTTCCAGCACCTAAGTGAACTACCAATTTTAGTAGCTAGATAATACTGAATTACGGTTATATTTTCGAGTTATGCTTTAAATAAGCATGCAATACTCATTCTATATACAATACTACATTAGTGTTTTTCATTATTTATTCCTTTAGTGCTCTGCTAATTTATGGGTTACATCAAAGTGTTATCTTCATAACTGTGAATAAAATGGATAATAAAATATATTACAATGATCAGGAATATGTTATGCATATTATAAATGTTTCTCGCAAGTCTCTGTCTTTATTCTATATTCTGTAATCACCTGTCATGCCATTCGTAGTTCTTATATTCTGAGTTTTACACCGCTAATATTGCGCTCACGTATATCTAGAGTGTTAAACCATCTACTGGCCAATGTGCCCTTTACAACTGCGACACTCAGCCCCATTCAGGTAACTTGCAGTACAGCAGATTTACACTATCTCGCTGTATCTGGATGTGTATGTGACTGTTTGTACATAAGGCTGACTTTTCTAAACCCGAAACAATCTAAATGAGACCACAGAAGTGAAATCCAGGTATATGGATAGAAACCTGATTGTTACATTAGGCTTTTCACTCTTCTAAAATCACTCTTACAAAAGTTTATTTTTCTATCTGTTTCTTGTTAATACAGAAAAACGTTTATTACACATATACTAGTCGGCCACGATATGAACACGTTAGGAGGAGGCCGCCACTGTTTTTGTTGACAATGCAAATGTCATCAAAGCAAGGAATCAGAGGGGAGTGAGGGCAAAGCGATAGGGGAATGTCCAGTCACAAAATGAAAATAGTACTACATTTGCAGGCTTCTCTAGAAGCTGCAACATAGAACTGCGGATGTTTTCTTTACCTGACTGTCCTTTCGATACTCCGCCCACTTGTTCCGCGTTTAGTTCCTCTTCCTCCCAAAAGCACTCATATCGTGGCCGACAAGTACACATTCGTTGTAGGTATAAGAAGCTTGCAGTAGGCTAAAGCGAAGCAGATTTTTACGCGATAGCTTTGAAATTCCATGCTCTTTACATGAACACGAGAACAAATGAATAGCAACTTACCACTTACCAATATAAGTACATATTTGAAAATCCAAACTAACCAAGAATATCTCAGAACTCGTTAACGCTATAAACATTTTATTTGGCATAAATTGTGTGTTTTAGGGATCTACATTTTTTCTGCGGTAAGATTTTCCTTGTCTTTTACAGTTTACCAATTATAAAAATAAGTAATTAAAATGAAGATGACTTCACAGGCTATTCGCAGAAAATTCGAGACATATACTTTGTTTGCCATACAAATATCTTAAACATATAGTATTTTAATCGAAATCGTTACAACCATTTTGAGAAAATAAAACATTAGGATTTTTTTATGTAAAGGGTAGTTTGATGTCGGATCTACATTACACAACGCTGAACTTAAACAGCATGTTTGGTATTTAACAGAAACATTTCGTTTTTGAGTTACGCTGTTCAAAGACAGACAGACACGCATGCAGACCTTCATCTAAAAAGGCCTTGTTTTATTCAGGGAGGCTCAAAACGAGTAGTTGATGAAATCTCGGTATCAAATTTTTGGGGGAGAGAGAGAGAGAGAGAGAATGAAAACTCTTGGTACTTAAAGAATACCATACCGAGCGAGGTGGCGCAGGCGGTAGCGCATGGACTCGCATTCGGGAGGTCGTGGGTTTGATTCCATGCTCTTCCTGATCTATGGCTTTTTTCGGGGTTTCCCCGGATCGCTAAGTGAAGCTGGGAAGCTGGGAAGCTTAATTACATTCCCGAATTTCCTGTCCCTTCAGTTCACCTCCTTTCTCATTTCAGTTCACCTTACGTCTGCTTGGTTATTTCAGGGTTGCAAATGTCGGCGGAAGTCTCGGCGTTGCATGGCAGGGAAAAAGGATGCTCTCTGTAACACTTCGTCCCCCAGAATGGGGGCTATCTACGAGCCCCGGGCCCCCCTGCAGGGAGAGGGGAGCCGGTTGTACCAGCTGCCACCGGGCAGTTTCAACCTGGAAAATGTAGGGACCCTGCCCTCTGCTCTGTCGTGTCTCCTGATCCGGCCGACGTCCGTCTCCTCTCACCTTATCCCTGTGTTAGGGGCTTGGGTACAAAAAATGTTAGACCGAGGTGCTATGTCCCCCTCCGCTCGAAGTCCTACCTTCTATAGAACACCATACACCATAGCACCTCAGAACACACTAACATTCATACAGTCCTTTAAGAAAGTTTTAGTTTTGAATTGGATTTCATATAGTTAAAAATATAAACAGCCTTCGGTATATTCTCCGCTGCAAACCTCGTACTTCAAATATAACAAGCACTGCACGTGCACTTTCCATCCTATTTCAAACTGACACACTGATAAGCGTTGCGTGGTCGCCTGCATGCAGTTCGAGCCAGGTCATTCAACAAAAAGGCAACGTTCACCAATAACAAACACATGAATATGGTTAAGATCTGTGAGGAGACGAATCAAAATCCAGCTGAGGCTCGAAGGCTGTGTTCTGAACATTTTCGAGGTGGCATCTCTCTTCTGCGCACGGTTTTTTTATGCACAGAAATAATATTCGGAAATGATGGATCACTTCAGGCAGAACTGGACCTGAGAGGCCCATCAATTCGTCCACAGAAGGTGGGCATGTTTTTGCACATGCTTATTATGAATAACGCACTAATAGAAAATAATTTAATTCTAACGCACATTTAAGGGTTCATAAATATAATAAAATAGAACGTTGTTTAATTTTGTTAACTTTGCGGCACCAATTCCTGCCATATAGCTGTACTGATTGTAGATTAACTGTCATGGAACTAAATGACTTAACATGTGTGCTCAGGTTTGCAGCATGCGGCAATACTGGATTCTTGTTAATGAGCGATTTACTTATTAAATAACGGATAACACCCCCCCCCCCCACACACACACACACACACAGGTACTCTCACATTCAGACACCAGACCGTGAAATGTTTTTGTTTAAAGATAACCTTCTGGAGCCCAGCGGTAATCGAAACCAGAACATCTCATATAGCAGGCAGTTTCTCTACCGTAGGAGCTATGGGACCAATAAGAGCAGTTACAGTGTTCGTTTACAAGCATTGGTCTTTCATTTAACGGTCTCCTCTTGTCGGTATGGAGTCAGTCCCCTTTACAGTTCTGCTCAAGCAAACCTTTTGGCATGCACGATATCCGATATAAATTAATTCAACTAAGGACGGCTTGCGTGGGCCACCTGGTATATACCAGGTGATAAAGCTGCCTCTATTTATTTTTGAATTTATGCAACGCTCTAAGCGACATATTTGACTTATGTCTTTCTTGAATGCCTTCTAATGGCTGATTTGCGTAACACTTTATAGAGTAGGGATAGATAACTCAGTGCATAAGTGTTTTACAGGATAGAATGCAATCGCTATGTATGTCGATACAACTTTCCTCCCGACACTGGGAGCTGCAGTAGCACTTTTAGCCAATTTTACAAACTTTTATTATTTAGCATACATTCATGCACACCTTTGAAAACGCCACTGAAGGAACAACCTATCACATGCATCGGTTGACAAAACCATTTAAAAACAAAATGACATATCTACGCAGTGCGACCAATTGGATTTAAGCCGCCAGTTAACATTGTACAGCCTTGTCAAAAAATGCTAAGTATTAGGTAGATTATTTCTCTTCTGCCACAAACTATGGCATATTTCACATCATACAGTAATTGTAATGACTGATGCAGTTTATTTCTTTGAATTAAAACTACCAAACTGAGCTCAAAACACTATATGACGCTGTAAATAGTGTGTAAAGATTTGAGGCGGGGTCTAGTTCTGCGATTACTAATTCGTATAGGAACTCCAGCTGACAAGGTAGCATTGGCCTAATGGTATTATCGTGGTTGCTTTAACACTGTGCCACTTCAGTTCGGGTTCAAATCCATCGGGTTAAGTTCAAACTTTTTATTACCTTTTGTTTCATCTCTTTGGGCCTATAATTTGATATATAAATAACATTTTTGATAACATTATAAGTGTGTAAAAATAGAACTCATCATGTTTTCTACCGCAAAGCCCAAATCATCTAGGGGTACACTCATACGTGAAGAAAGCAGGCAGATTACACCGCGCATGTTACAGCATTCAAGAAGATCTCTCTAGCAACGTACACAAATGTGCATTGATGAAGGGGGTTATCATTTTGAACATTTACTTCGTTGATGAAATCCGCGCTCTTTAACAATTTATTATATTCTGTTTACCCGTGAACTTAGCACATTTACAACTCCTTTGTCAATAGAAGAAGTGAAAACATAAGGTTTAAACATGGGACAAAAAACCGTTAGATTTAATATCGTCGATATGCGCCCAAGAGAATTAAAGCTAACTAGGTAACACGGTTTACAACACCAGATGCGGTGCAGATTATTAGGGTTAACATGATGCACAATTTTCTGATTGTAATTCTTGTGTCTTTGGCTCACAGGAGAGCGAATAACAAAAATAAATAAATTAGCACACCAAAATAAAGAAAATAAATATAAGAAGAGAAAAACATTGATGTTTGTATGAGATTCAAACCTCCGAAGCTAACCTTTGCTTCACCATATCCCGGCAGATAATCCACTCTGCCAGAACCCACGTAGTCTATCCCTCTCTTCGGGAAAACATTCCTCTATCTCCTTGCAAACGTTATATCCATGAAACGCCGTCTTTTTTAAGGCCTTCAGGACTTTAACCATTAATGCTAGTTGCATATAGCACCGAATAGAAGGGCAGAGCTACAATAACAGTTTGTTTGCTAAAAGGGTCAATGTTTTCACATTAGACTATAAACTGCGGGTTGCATAGATACGAATATCTAGGAGCAGCTGACTCGCCTGGTATAATGGATTTCTGGAAGAGTTAAGGTACATTATGTTATGATACTGAAGACTCCAGACATAGAGCGATAGGGACATTTGCGCGATTGAAAAACAAACATAGATTTTATAGATAAACATTATAGATAAACATTCGATACTTTTAAATTTTTAATTTTTTGTATTATTGAAAGTTGTTGCGTTTAACGTTATGCTAGAAGCCATGAAAGGAGTCGAGACTTCACGTTATTGCCACGCACGTATCCTCAAAGTGTTGCTGGACTATAACTCTTGATAGACATTGACTGCGTTTCCTGTGGGTGAATGAATGCAACATTTCATAGACTCTCGTGTCTAAATGAAAACATGCAAAACAAAGGTGGAAGGAGCAAAGGTACTCATGTAACATGCAGTGTTAACTGAGTTGCGAATGAAGCTGATTTAGCTAACGCACTAAATCGCGTTTCTGCAATAGCCTGGCTTCATGATGACTCACTCTCGACCATTACATTACCTACTTTTTAATTGTCTCTAATATGCCTTTCTATTAAACATGTATATGCTAATGTATGTGGGTGGTAGTAGAGAGGTTGTTTACTATGCTTCCGAGTTGCCTAATTTCTTATTACCGGATGAAAAAATACATAAGTTAGGTGGTAGATGTGAATAGTGGTAAATTTTATTTTGAGTTTTATTTATGGGCGCTCTTTAACTACTATCGTCCTTAGCGTCCCATTCCATATTGGGCGTGAAAGACCGGTAATTTTGCTCAGAGGCCTCTTTATCAGGTTTGAGGTTCTTTTACGTGCCGTAAATCTACAACACGGGCCCACCGGCTTTACTTCCCTTCCGAAGGAAGCTATGCTAAGGATTTTTACGCCCGAAAAACTCCATCACCCTCCGCCGGGTTTGAACCAGCGACCTCGGGAACTAGAGGCTAGCATGGTAACCACTACACCACGTAGGACACATAGTAGTGGTAAAATGGTGTGACACACGCATTACTTTTAGTTGTTTCAATTTCATATAAAATATACGAGTTAGTATATTGGTTTATATTTTTAAGATTGCAGAATAAAGAATACTGCTATTATTTGTTTTTCTATGGATAGAAAATCCTTAAAAATACGTTTTTAGCATAAAATATAATTACATAAAAAGGGAAGCAAAGAAATTATTATTACTATTATTATTATTATTATTATTATTATTAATTATTATTATTATTACTAGACTTCAGTAACAGTAGGACATTATCAAAGTAAAAAATTGCTGGCAATTGGAGAATGTCAAACAGTTTCGGAATTAGCATACAATAGTAAATTGGTTACATGCGTTTATACACAGAAAACTACTAATAAGAGCGTAATTCAGTGAACAAGGTATCGTATTTACACTTTTTTACAAAGTGAGTAGGATTGATTATCGGTGCTCAAAAATCAGTATCGGTATCGAGTATCGAGAAATAGTGGTATCGTCTCATCACTACTTATATTGTATAAATTTTTAACGAAAACATTTAAAATTTATTTTCTCCCAAACTAGTATGGTCATTAAAAATTCATCTCTTAATTTATTAACAACATAATCAATGAATTCAATTGTAAAGTATTAATTTTTACAAAAAAGTCACTACATTATGTAGAAAAAAATTTCAAAACAGCAAAAAACCAACAAAAATTATCTCCTGAACTAACTTTAAAAATTACAGGAAATTTGGTGTAGATGATATATATTAAATCCTGATTGCTGTATTAAAATTTCAAATGAATATACAAAACATCTGATGTGTTACACTCGCATGACTTTCTCTACTCTTGTACAAATTATTTTTAAAAACGCTTATTCTCCATATGCTTCATGTTAATCGAGATATCAAGATGTTAATCTTATTGCTAATTTTCTTGTAGATGCAAGGGGAATATGATAGGCTTTGAGCGATAGTCAAATATTTTAAGAGCTGGTTGCTATGTGGAGTATTCCATTCTCTTTGTATGTCCAGTACTTAAAAAAATGAATAACGAATTCCCATTTGAGAAAAAGTTTTGGAAAATTTAAGGGAATAACAAACAATATCTCGAAAATGGTTCACTCAACAAAAAAATGTATATGACTTAAATTGTGTATTTTAACGCGATCTACATTTTTGTCGTTCCCAATGAAGATTACCTTTGGAGACATTCCCAGAAAATTCAAGATATACATTTCATTTGTCATGAAAATATCTTAAACATGATATTTTAATCAAAATCGTTAGAGGCATTTTTGAGAAAATTAAAATTTTCGAAAAATGTTCCATGTAAAGGGTAATTTGGGGTGGGGGATTTTCTTGAAAACCTTCGTGTCACATCTCTGGAAGATACTGAACCTAAACAGAGTTTGGTGTTTATCCGAATGTTCGTTTCTGAGTTATGCTGTTCACAGACACACACACACACACACAGACATGTTTCCAAAAATGCTTTTTTGGATTCAGGGTGTCTCAAAACATGTATTTCCGGCGAAATCTCGCTATCGAATTTTTGGGTGGAATACAATACTTCCCCTACTTACTATACGTAGTAGAGAAAGTAAAAATGGAGAATTTTATAAATTTCACAGATGGTTATTATCTTTAAGGGTGTAATAAAGTGCATTCGGCATCTACGGCATTTAAGGTAAAGCTGTGCATACACAGAACTGAGCAAACTTCTGGGAATTGCAAGATGGCAATGTTAATGAAGATGATAACGAAGAAGCTGGTTGTTCCAATACCCAACTTAACACTATTTACTTTGAATTTAAAGCATGTTGAGTATTTCAACAGGCTCGGTTCGTTTCTGACTATGCAAACAATAGTAAATGTTAGCTATGTCTTATCTCCTTTGACCTGCAATGTTTGTATAAGATAATTTTCGTTACCAAGACCTAATACAGCATTCCATAGAGCGCGTAACTAGCAAATTCACCTGCTGTAAATTTGTTCATCCAAGTTGTGGTATTAAGGTTTCTATTTTCTCTGAATTTCTGGTCGACAGATATCGGGTTTTGCTTCATTGTCTATATTTACGTCTTTCATCGGAGTAATTAAAAGAGCGTTGGATAAACGGCTGCCGTCTTGTTGAGTGCTTTTTGTAGTTTTCTTTCTACGTCAATGATTTAAATCACTTGAATAATAAATTAGCAGGTTTTAGCAGAGACAAAAGTTAAGCAATTTTACCTGAATAAAAATATTTCTTCTGAAGCGAAACTACTCAAATACAGAGTCTTATTTGCTTGGTCAGTAAAAATTGGATGGAATTGTATTGTGAAGCGGAAAGGATCGGCACCGATCCAAATGAGGATATTGTACCGGCGCCACACGAGAGGGCGCCCCCGGGAGGGATGAGATGAAGACGGCGGGATGGCACAGCAATGACAGAGTCCCTATAGTTTCCAGATGGAGACGCCCCGGCAGTCGGACAGGTAGACCGGGGACCCTGCCCCACAGAGAGTCCAACGCAAACCCCGAAGGGGCTGCCCTTTTATCCCGGCAACCAGCCGAAGGCCGAGGGTCGGAGAAAGTTCACAGAGAGCGTCCTTTTTTCCTGCCATGCTACACCGAAACACCATCGCCGACACTTCCAACCCTGAACAGATCAAACGGGGTGAAGAATGAATGAAATGATTAATGCAACGAAATGGAGGGACAGGAAATTCGGGGGATTAAAGAAACCAATCCAGCATTTGCCTGATGACCCGGCGGTGGCTACAGATGCTGGCTACAGATGTTACCGCGTATTGGTAAGAATTACTCCGACCCCTTCAGCTGCCGTGGTGGGGGCGCTGCGGACCCAGAGCACTCGTGGTACTTCTGACGTCACTAGAAGTACGCTGGGCTGAACATTGGAGCCCCTCCCGATAGTAAGTTGTTCGAATTGGGTTGTACTCGGCGGGTCGGTAGTTCCCGATACCCATGGGTGATTGGGTACGTCTGGCTGGTTTATCCGCCCAGGCGGGGTTGTGAGGCGCCTCGATGTTCTCCGGCATGAGTGAGAGTTGGTAGACGGCATGCTAGATTGTTGTCGGCCATAGCGATGTTTTCGGTAGTCGCCCTGCTTAGGGTGACGTGCGTATGTGGAATATCCACTTCCAATCTCGCGAAAGCGGGGGAGCCTTTTGAGGAAACAAGGTATTGGCCTCATGGGAAACCCCCACGATTGGAGAGCCGTTCGGATGGCGCTTACCCTGGGTTGTTAGGAGGGGGCTTGGGTTTAGGCTCTTGCCCGGGTAGACTTTCGAAGCAAATGTTATCTCGATATTATATTATATCGATATTTCACCGGAAATGCATGTTTTGAAATCCCCTGAATAAAAGAAACAGCTTTTAGAAAACAAACCGCGCGCACGCGTGTGTGCGTGCCCGTGTGTCTGTCTGTCTGTGAAAAGCATAACTAAAGAAATGAAGGATAAATACCAAATTTTGTATTTATGTTTAGCATATTCACGATTATCAAGATCTATGGATCCCAAACTACCCTTGGCATGAACAATTTTTTGACATTTTTCATTTTCTCAAGTATTATTCTAACAAGAAATAAAAATGTAATGTATATATTGATTTATCTGTGAATAGCCTATGAAGTTATCTTCATTAAGAATGAATTTTGTATAATTCTGTATAACGGTAAACCATAAGAGATAGACACAAACTTACCATGCGAAAAATGTAGATGTAGCATAAAACACACAATTTATGTCAAATAATTTTTGTAGCACCAACCAATTCCGAGGTATTCGTTGCTGTTAGTTTGAGTTTTACAATATTTTACACATTTTTTAAGTTCTTAGTCACTATCCTTTTGTTTCTCGCGTTGTCATGCAAAACATATGGAATTTTAAAGCCCACTTTTAAAGATTTGACTACGGCTTCAGCCGCCTGTATCCCCCTTGTACACTCGCTTCCATTTATGCTGTACCGTAGCTTTGGGAGGCATTCTACTGGCTTTCACAGGTGGAACATGCATCCATAGTAAGGAGGAGGTGTGTGTTTATCTGTGTACCTTTTCGCGCGTACAGTGGCGCCGTGTATTACGTGCACAATTCTAGATTATTGAATATAAATATATAACTTTAGCAATGGCTTTACTCATCACTTATAATAAACATATTTAAATATATATATAACTAAACAAAACTCAGTTTTGAACAATATCTCCACGAAAAAATATTTTTAATGGCAACATAATGTAAAACTGAAGTATATTATACTTTTGCTCTCAAAGACATTTTTGGAACCATGTGAAAATCCGAATATACAACTAAATAAAACAGTGTTTTGCATAATTTCTCCATAAAAAGTATTTTAATGACAACATAGTGTAAAATGAAATAACTTATACTCTTTACTCTGAAAGAGGATGCATTTAAAAGGGATTCTTTAATACCTGTCCAATCTCCGTTCTTATCCAATGCCGCCTAGGCACTGAATCACTCGTCGCCCCACTGTGAACACTGTCATGAAATGATGGAAATTTGCGCTTAGAGCCAGGGTTCTTCCAACACCTAAGTGAACTACCAATTTTAGTAGCTAGATAATACTGAATTACGGTTATATTTTCGAGTTATGCTTTAAATAAGCATGCAATACTCATTCTATATACAATACTACATTAGTGTTTTTCATTATTTATTCCTTTAGTGCTCTGCTAATTTATGGGTTACATCAAAGTGTTATCTTCATAACTGTGAATAAAATGGATAATAAAATATATTACAATGATCAGGAATATGTTATGCATATTATAAATGTTTCTCGCAAGTCTCTGTCTTTATTCTATATTCTGTAATCACCTGTCATGCCATTCGTAGTTCTTATATTCTGAGTTTTACACCGCTAATATTGCGCTCACGTATATCTAGAGTGTTAAACCATCTACTGGCCAATGTGCCCTTTACAACTGCGACACTCAGCCCCATTCAGGTAACTTGCAGTACAGCAGATTTACACTATCTCGCTGTATCTGGATGTGTATGTGACTGTTTGTACATAAGGCTGACTTTTCTAAACCCGAAACAATCTAAATGAGACCACAGAAGTGAAATCCAGGTATATGGATAGAAACCTGATTGTTACATTAGGCTTTTCACTCTTCTAAAATCACTCTTACAAAAGTTTATTTTTCTATCTGTTTCTTGTTAATACAGAAAAACGTTTATTACACATATACTAGTCGGCCACGATATGAACACGTTAGGAGGAGGCCGCCACTGTTTTTGTTGACAATGCAAATGTCATCAAAGCAAGGAATCAGAGGGAAGTGAGGGCAAAGCGATAGGGGAATGTCCAGTCACAAAATGAAAATAGTACTACATTTGCAGGCTTCTCTAGAAGCTGCAACATAGAACTGCGGATGTTTTCTTTACCTGACTGTCCTTTCGATACTCCGCCCACTTGTTCCGCGTTTAGTTCCTCTTCCTCCCAAAAGCACTCATATCGTGGCCGACAAGTACACATTCGTTGTAGGTATAAGAAGCTTGCAGTAGGCTAAAGCGAAGCAGATTTTTACGCGATAGCTTTGAAATTCCATGCTCTTTACATGAACACGAGAACAAATGAATAGCAACTTACCACTTACCAATATAAGTACATATTTGAAAATCCAAACTAACCAAGAATATCTCAGAACTCGTTAACGCTATAAACATTTTATTTGGCATAAATTGTGTGTTTTAGGGATCTACATTTTTTCTGCGGTAAGATTTTCCTTGTCTTTTACAGTTTACCAATTATAAAAATAAGTAATTAAAATGAAGATGACTTCACAGGCTATTCGCAGAAAATTCGAGACATATACTTTGTTTGCCATACAAATATCTTAAACATATAGTATTTTAATCGAAATCGTTACAACCATTTTGAGAAAATAAAACATTAGGATTTTTTTATGTAAAGGGTAGTTTGATGTCGGATCTACATTACACAACGCTGAACTTAAACAGCATGTTTGGTATTTAACAGAAACATTTCGTTTTTGAGTTACGCTGTTCAAAGACAGACAGACACGCATGCAGACCTTCATCTAAAAAGGCCTTGTTTTATTCAGGGAGGCTCAAAACGAGTAGTTGATGAAATCTCGGTATCAAATTTTTGGGGGAGAGAGAGAGAGAGAATGAAAACTCTTGGTACTTAAAGAATACCATACCGAGCGAGGTGGCGCAGGCGGTAGCGCATGGACTCGCATTCGGGAGGTCGTGGGTTTGATTCCATGCTCTTCCTGATCTATGGCTTTTTTCGGGGTTTCCCCGGATCGCTAAGTGAAGCTGGGAAGCTGGGAAGCTTAATTACATTCCCGAATTTCCTGTCCCTTCAGTTCACCTCCTTTCTCATTTCAGTTCACCTTACGTCTGCTTGGTTATTTCAGGGTTGTAAATGTCGGCGGAAGTCTCGGCGTTGCATGGCAGGGAAAAAGGATGCTCTCTGTAACACTTCGTCCCCCAGAATGGGGGCTATCTACGAGTCCCGGGCCCCCCTGCAGGGAGAGGGGAGCCGGTTGTACCAGCTGCCACCGGGCAGTTTCAACCTGGAAAATGTAGGGACCCTGCCCTCTGCTCTGTCGTGTCTCCTGATCCGGCCGACGTCCGTCTCCTCTCACCTTATCCCTGTGTTAGGGGCTTGGGTACAAAAAATGTTAGACCGAGGTGCTATGTCCCCCTCCGCTCGAAGTCCTACCTTCTATAGAACACCATACACCATAGCACCTCAGAACACACTAACATTCATACAGTCCTTTAAGAAAGTTTTAGTTTTGAATTGGATTTCATATAGTTAAAAATATAAACAGCCTTCGGTATATTCTCCGCTGCAAACCTCGTACTTCAAATATAACAAGCACTGCACGTGCACTTTCCATCCTATTTCAAACTGACACACTGATAAGCGTTGCGTGGTCGCCTGCATGCAGTTCGAGCCAGGTCATTCAACAAAAAGGCAACGTTCACCAATAACAAACACATGAATATGGTTAAGATCTGTGAGGAGACGAATCAAAATCCAGCTGAGGCTCGAAGGCTGTGTTCTGAACATTTTCGAGGTGGCATCTCTCTTCTGCGCACGGTTTTTTTATGCACAGAAATAATATTAGGAAATGATGGATCACTTCAGGCAGAACTGGACCTGAGAGGCCCATCAATTCGTCCACAGAAGGTGGGCATGTTTTTGCACATGCTTATTATGAATAACGCACTAATAGAAAATAATTTAATTCTAACGCACATTTAAGGGTTCATAAATATAATAAAATAGAACGTTGTTTAATTTTGTTAACTTTGCGGCACCAATTCCTGCCATATAGCTGTACTGATTGTAGATTAACTGTCATGGAACTAAATGACTTAACATGTGTGCTCAGGTTTGCAGCATGCGGCAATACTGGATTCTTGTTAATGAGCGATTTACTTATTAAATAACGGATAACACCCCCCCCCCCCACACACACACACACACACACACACACACACACACACACAGGTACTCTCACATTCAGACACCAGACCGTGAAATGTTTTTGTTTAAAGATAACCTTCTGGAGCCCAGCGGTAATCGAAACCAGAACATCTCATATAGCAGGCAGTTTCTCTACCGTAGGAGCTATGGGACCAATAAGAGCAGTTACAGTGTTCGTTTACAAGCATTGGTCTTTCATTTAACGGTCTCCTCTTGTCGGTATGGAGTCAGTCCCCTTTACAGTTCTGCTCAAGCAAACCTTTTGGCATGCACGATATCCGATATAAATTAATTCAACTAAGGACGGCTTGCGTGGGCCACCTGGTATATACCAGGTGATAAAGCTGCCTCTATTTATTTTTGAATTTATGCAACGCTCTAAGCGACATATTTGACTTATGTCTTTCTTGAATGCCTTCTAATGGCTGATTTGCGTAACACTTTATAGAGTAGGGATAGATAACTCAGTGCATAAGTGTTTTACAGGATAGAATGCAATCGCTATGTATGTCGATACAACTTTCCTCCCGACACTGGGAGCTGCAGTAGCACTTTTAGCCAATTTTACAAACTTTTATTATTTAGCATACATTCATGCACACCTTTGAAAACGCCACTGAAGGAACAACCTATCACATGCATCGGTTGACAAAACCATTTAAAAACAAAATGACATATCTACGCAGTGCGACCAATTGGATTTAAGCCGCCAGTTAACATTGTACAGCCTTGTCAAAAAATGCTAAGTATTAGGTAGATTATTTCTCTTCTGCCACAAACTATGGCATATTTCACATCATACAGTAATTGTAATGACTGATGCAGTTTATTTCTTTGAATTAAAACTACCAAACTGAGCTCAAAACACTATATGACGCTGTAAATAGTGTGTAAAGATTTGAGGCGGGGTCTAGTTCTGCGATTACTAATTCGTATAGGAACTCCAGCTGACAAGGTAGCATTGGCCTAATGGTATTATCGTGGTTGCTTTAACACTGTGCCACTTCAGTTCGGGTTCAAATCCATCGGGTTAAGTTCAAACTTTTTATTACCTTTTGTTTCATCTCTTTGGGCCTATAATTTGATATATAAATAACATTTTTGATAACATTATAAGTGTGTAAAAATAGAACTCATCATGTTTTCTACCGCAAAGCCCAAATCATCTAGGGGTACACTCATACGTGAAGAAAGCAGGCAGATTACACCGCGCATGTTACAGCATTCAAGAAGATCTCTCTAGCAACGTACACAAATGTGCATTGATGAAGGGGGTTATCATTTTGAACATTTACTTCGTTGATGAAATCCGCGCTCTTTAACAATTTATTATATTCTGTTTACCCGTGAACTTAGCACATTTACAACTCCTTTGTCAATAGAAGAAGTGAAAACATAAGGTTTAAACATGGGACAAAAAACCGTTAGATTTAATATCGTCGATATGCGCCCAAGAGAATTAAAGCTAACTAGGTAACACGGTTTACAACACCAGATGCGGTGCAGATTATTAGGGTTAACATGATGCACAATTTTCTGATTGTAATTCTTGTGTCTTTGGCTCACAGGAGAGCGAATAACAAAAATAAATAAATTAGCACACCAAAATAAAGAAAATAAATATAAGAAGAGAAAAACATTGATGTTTGTATGAGATTCAAACCTCCGAAGCTAACCTTTGCTTCACCATATCCCGGCAGATAATCCACTCTGCCAGAACCCACGTAGTCTATCCCTCTCTTCGGGAAAACATTCCTCTATCTCCTTGCAAACGTTATATCCATGAAACGCCGTCTTTTTTAAGGCCTTCAGGACTTTAACCATTAATGCTAGTTGCATATAGCACCGAATAGAAGGGCAGAGCTACAATAACAGTTTGTTTGCTAAAAGGGTCAATGTTTTCACATTAGACTATAAACTGCGGGTTGCATAGATACGAATATCTAGGAGCAGCTGACTCGCCTGGTATAATGGATTTCTGGAAGAGTTAAGGTACATTATGTTATGATACTGAAGACTCCAGACATAGAGCGATAGGGACATTTGCGCGATTGAAAAACAAACATAGATTTTATAGATAAACATTATAGATAAACATTCGATACTTTTAAATTTTTAATTTTTTGTATTATTGAAAGTTGTTGCGTTTAACGTTATGCTAGAAGCCATGAAAGGAGTCGAGACTTCACGTTATTGCCACGCACGTATCCTCAAAGTGTTGCTGGACTATAACTCTTGATAGACATTGACTGCGTTTCCTGTGGGTGAATGAATGCAACATTTCATAGACTCTCGTGTCTAAATGAAAACATGCAAAACAAAGGTGGAAGGAGCAAAGGTACTCATGTAACATGCAGTGTTAACTGAGTTGCGAATGAAGCTGATTTAGCTAACGCACTAAATCGCGTTTCTGCAATAGCCTGGCTTCATGATGACTCACTCTCGACCATTACATTACCTACTTTTTAATTGTCTCTAATATGCCTTTCTATTAAACATGTATATGCTAATGTATGTGGGTGGTAGTAGAGAGGTTGTTTACTATGCTTCCGAGTTGCCTAATTTCTTATTACCGGATGAAAAAATACATAAGTTAGGTGGTAGATGTGAATAGTGGTAAATTTTATTTTGAGTTTTATTTATGGGCGCTCTTTAACTACTATCGTCCTTAGCGTCCCATTCCATATTGGGCGTGAAAGACCGGTAATTTTGCTCAGAGGCCTCTTTATCAGGTTTGAGGTTCTTTTACGTGCCGTAAATCTACAACACGGGCCCACCGGCTTTACTTCCCTTCCGAAGGAAGCTATGCTAAGGATTTTTACGCCCGAAAAACTCCATCACCCTCCGCCGGGTTTGAACCAGCGACCTCGGGAACTAGAGGCTAGCATGGTAACCACTACACCACGTAGGACACATAGTAGTGGTAAAATGGTGTGACACACGCATTACTTTTAGTTGTTTCAATTTCATATAAAATATACGAGTTAGTATATTGGTTTATATTTTTAAGATTGCAGAATAAAGAATACTGCTATTATTTGTTTTTCTATGGATAGAAAATCCTTAAAAATACGTTTTTAGCATAAAATATAATTACATAAAAAGGGAAGCAAAGAAATTATTATTACTATTATTATTATTATTATTATTATTAATTATTATTATTATTATTACTAGACTTCAGTAACAGTAGGACATTATCAAAGTAAAAAATTGCTGGCAATTGGAGAATGTCAAACAGTTTCGGAATTAGCATACAATAGTAAATTGGTTACATGCGTTTATACACAGAAAACTACTAATAAGAGCGTAATTCAGTGAACAAGGTATCGTATTTACACTTTTTTACAAAGTGAGTAGGATTGATTATCGGTGCTCAAAAATCAGTATCGGTATCGAGTATCGAGAAATAGTGGTATCGTCTCATCACTACTTATATTGTATAAATTTTTAACGAAAACATTTAAAATTTATTTTCTCCCAAACTAGTATGGTCATTAAAAATTCATCTCTTAATTTATTAACAACATAATCAATGAATTCAATTGTAAAGTATTAATTTTTACAAAAAAGTCACTACATTATGTAGAAAAAAATTTCAAAACAGCAAAAAACCAACAAAAATTATCTCCTGAACTAACTTTAAAAATTACAGGAAATTTGGTGTAGATGATATATATTAAATCCTGATTGCTGTATTAAAATTTCAAATGAATATACAAAACATCTGATGTGTTACACTCGCATGACTTTCTCTACTCTTGTACAAATTATTTTTAAAAACGCTTATTCTCCATATGCTTCATGTTAATCGAGATATCAAGATGTTAATCTTATTGCTAATTTTCTTGTAGATGCAAGGGGAATATGATAGGCTTTGAGCGATAGTCAAATATTTTAAGAGCTGGTTGCTATGTGGAGTATTCCATTCTCTTTGTATGTCCAGTACTTAAAAAAATGAATAACGAATTCCCATTTGAGAAAAAGTTTTGGAAAATTTAAGGGAATAACAAACAATATCTCGAAAATGGTTCACTCAACAAAAAAATGTATATGACTTAAATTGTGTATTTTAACGCGATCTACATTTTTGTCGTTCCCAATGAAGATTACCTTTGGAGACATTCCCAGAAAATTCAAGATATACATTTCATTTGTCATGAAAATATCTTAAACATGATATTTTAATCAAAATCGTTAGAGGCATTTTTGAGAAAATTAAAATTTTCGAAAAATGTTCCATGTAAAGGGTAATTTGGGGTGGGGGATTTTCTTGAAAACCTTCGTGTCACATCTCTGGAAGATACTGAACCTAAACAGAGTTTGGTGTTTATCCGAATGTTCGTTTCTGAGTTATGCTGTTCACAGACACACACACACACACACAGACATGTTTCCAAAAATGCTTTTTTGGATTCAGGGTGTCTCAAAACATGTATTTCCGGCGAAATCTCGCTATCGAATTTTTGGGTGGAATACAATACTTCCCCTACTTACTATACGTAGTAGAGAAAGTAAAAATGGAGAATTTTATAAATTTCACAGATGGTTATTATCTTTAAGGGTGTAATAAAGTGCATTCGGCATCTACGGCATTTAAGGTAAAGCTGTGCATACACAGAACTGAGCAAACTTCTGGGAATTGCAAGATGGCAATGTTAATGAAGATGATAACGAAGAAGCTGGTTGTTCCAATACCCAACTTAACACTATTTACTTTGAATTTAAAGCATGTTGAGTATTTCAACAGGCTCGGTTCGTTTCTGACTATGCAAACAATAGTAAATGTTAGCTATGTCTTATCTCCTTTGACCTGCAATGTTTGTATAAGATAATTTTCGTTACCAAGACCTAATACAGCATTCCATAGAGCGCGTAACTAGCAAATTCACCTGCTGTAAATTTGTTCATCCAAGTTGTGGTATTAAGGTTTCTATTTTCTCTGAATTTCTGGTCGACAGATATCGGGTTTTGCTTCATTGTCTATATTTACGTCTTTCATCGGAGTAATTAAAAGAGCGTTGGATAAACGGCTGCCGTCTTGTTGAGTGCTTTTTGTAGTTTTCTTTCTACGTCAATGATTTAAATCACTTGAATAATAAATTAGCAGGTTTTAGCAGAGACAAAAGTTAAGCAATTTTACCTGAATAAAAATATTTCTTCTGAAGCGAAACTACTCAAATACAGAGTCTTATTTGCTTGGTCAGTAAAAATTGGATGGAATTGTATTGTGAAGCGGAAAGGATCGGCACCGATCCAAATGAGGATATTGTACCGGCGCCACACGAGAGGGCGCCCCCGGGAGGGATGAGATGAAGACGGCGGGATGGCACAGCAATGACAGAGTCCCTATAGTTTCCAGATGGAGACGCCCCGGCAGTCGGACAGGTAGACCGGGGACCCTGCCCCACAGAGAGTCCAACGCAAACCCCGAAGGGGCTGCCCTTTTATCCCGGCAACCAGCCGAAGGCCGAGGGTCGGAGAAAGTTCACAGAGAGCGTCCTTTTTTCCTGCCATGCTACACCGAAACACCATCGCCGACACTTCCAACCCTGAACAGATCAAACGGGGTGAAGAATGAATGAAATGATTAATGCAACGAAATGGAGGGACAGGAAATTCGGGGGATTAAAGAAACCAATCCAGCATTTGCCTGATGACCCGGCGGTGGCTACAGATGCTGGCTACAGATGTTACCGCGTATTGGTAAGAATTACTCCGACCCCTTCAGCTGCCGTGGTGGGGGCGCTGCGGACCCAGAGCACTCGTGGTACTTCTGACGTCACTAGAAGTACGCTGGGCTGAACATTGGAGCCCCTCCCGATAGTAAGTTGTTCGAATTGGGTTGTACTCGGCGGGTCGGTAGTTCCCGATACCCATGGGTGATTGGGTACGTCTGGCTGGTTTATCCGCCCAGGCGGGGTTGTGAGGCGCCTCGATGTTCTCCGGCATGAGTGAGAGTTGGTAGACGGCATGCTAGATTGTTGTCGGCCATAGCGATGTTTTCGGTAGTCGCCCTGCTTAGGGTGACGTGCGTATGTGGAATATCCACTTCCAATCTCGCGAAAGCGGGGGAGCCTTTTGAGGAAACAAGGTATTGGCCTCATGGGAAACCCCCACGATTGGAGAGCCGTTCGGATGGCGCTTACCCTGGGTTGTTAGGAGGGGGCTTGGGTTTAGGCTCTTGCCCGGGTAGACTTTCGAAGCAAATGTTATCTCGATATTATATTATATCGATATTTCACCGGAAATGCATGTTTTGAAATCCCCTGAATAAAAGAAACAGCTTTTAGAAAACAAACCGCGCGCACGCGTGTGTGCGTGCCCGTGTGTCTGTCTGTCTGTGAAAAGCATAACTAAAGAAATGAAGGATAAATACCAAATTTTGTATTTATGTTTAGCATATTCACGATTATCAAGATCTATGGATCCCAAACTACCCTTGGCATGAACAATTTTTTGACATTTTTCATTTTCTCAAGTATTATTCTAACAAGAAATAAAAATGTAATGTATATATTGATTTATCTGTGAATAGCCTATGAAGTTATCTTCATTAAGAATGAATTTTGTATAATTCTGTATAACGGTAAACCATAAGAGATAGACACAAACTTACCATGCGAAAAATGTAGATGTAGCATAAAACACACAATTTATGTCAAATAATTTTTGTAGCACCAACCAATTCCGAGGTATTCGTTGCTGTTAGTTTGAGTTTTACAATATTTTACACATTTTTTAAGTTCTTAGTCACTATCCTTTTGTTTCTCGCGTTGTCATGCAAAACATATGGAATTTTAAAGCCCACTTTTAAAGATTTGACTACGGCTTCAGCCGCCTGTATCCCCCTTGTACACTCGCTTCCATTTATGCTGTACCGTAGCTTTGGGAGGCATTCTACTGGCTTTCACAGGTGGAACATGCATCCATAGTAAGGAGGAGGTGTGTGTTTATCTGTGTACCTTTTCGCGCGTACAGTGGCGCCGTGTATTACGTGCACAATTCTAGATTATTGAATATAAATATATAACTTTAGCAATGGCTTTACTCATCACTTATAATAAACATATTTAAATATATATATAACTAAACAAAACTCAGTTTTGAACAATATCTCCACGAAAAAATATTTTTAATGGCAACATAATGTAAAACTGAAGTATATTATACTTTTGCTCTCAAAGACATTTTTGGAACCATGTGAAAATCCGAATATACAACTAAATAAAACAGTGTTTTGCATAATTTCTCCATAAAAAGTATTTTAATGACAACATAGTGTAAAATGAAATAACTTATACTCTTTACTCTGAAAGAGGATGCATTTAAAAGGGATTCTTTAATACCTGTCCAATCTCCGTTCTTATCCAATGCCGCCTAGGCACTGAATCACTCGTCGCCCCACTGTGAACACTGTCATGAAATGATGGAAATTTGCGCTTAGAGCCAGGGTTCTTCCAACACCTAAGTGAACTACCAATTTTAGTAGCTAGATAATACTGAATTACGGTTATATTTTCGAGTTATGCTTTAAATAAGCATGCAATACTCATTCTATATACAATACTACATTAGTGTTTTTCATTATTTATTCCTTTAGTGCTCTGCTAATTTATGGGTTACATCAAAGTGTTATCTTCATAACTGTGAATAAAATGGATAATAAAATATATTACAATGATCAGGAATATGTTATGCATATTATAAATGTTTCTCGCAAGTCTCTGTCTTTATTCTATATTCTGTAATCACCTGTCATGCCATTCGTAGTTCTTATATTCTGAGTTTTACACCGCTAATATTGCGCTCACGTATATCTAGAGTGTTAAACCATCTACTGGCCAATGTGCCCTTTACAACTGCGACACTCAGCCCCATTCAGGTAACTTGCAGTACAGCAGATTTACACTATCTCGCTGTATCTGGATGTGTATGTGACTGTTTGTACATAAGGCTGACTTTTCTAAACCCGAAACAATCTAAATGAGACCACAGAAGTGAAATCCAGGTATATGGATAGAAACCTGATTGTTACATTAGGCTTTTCACTCTTCTAAAATCACTCTTACAAAAGTTTATTTTTCTATCTGTTTCTTGTTAATACAGAAAAACGTTTATTACACATATACTAGTCGGCCACGATATGAACACGTTAGGAGGAGGCCGCCACTGTTTTTGTTGACAATGCAAATGTCATCAAAGCAAGGAATCAGAGGGAAGTGAGGGCAAAGCGATAGGGGAATGTCCAGTCACAAAATGAAAATAGTACTACATTTGCAGGCTTCTCTAGAAGCTGCAACATAGAACTGCGGATGTTTTCTTTACCTGACTGTCCTTTCGATACTCCGCCCACTTGTTCCGCGTTTAGTTCCTCTTCCTCCCAAAAGCACTCATATCGTGGCCGACAAGTACACATTCGTTGTAGGTATAAGAAGCTTGCAGTAGGCTAAAGCGAAGCAGATTTTTACGCGATAGCTTTGAAATTCCATGCTCTTTACATGAACACGAGAACAAATGAATAGCAACTTACCACTTACCAATATAAGTACATATTTGAAAATCCAAACTAACCAAGAATATCTCAGAACTCGTTAACGCTATAAACATTTTATTTGGCATAAATTGTGTGTTTTAGGGATCTACATTTTTTCTGCGGTAAGATTTTCCTTGTCTTTTACAGTTTACCAATTATAAAAATAAGTAATTAAAATGAAGATGACTTCACAGGCTATTCGCAGAAAATTCGAGACATATACTTTGTTTGCCATACAAATATCTTAAACATATAGTATTTTAATCGAAATCGTTACAACCATTTTGAGAAAATAAAACATTAGGATTTTTTTATGTAAAGGGTAGTTTGATGTCGGATCTACATTACACAACGCTGAACTTAAACAGCATGTTTGGTATTTAACAGAAACATTTCGTTTTTGAGTTACGCTGTTCAAAGACAGACAGACACGCATGCAGACCTTCATCTAAAAAGGCCTTGTTTTATTCAGGGAGGCTCAAAACGAGTAGTTGATGAAATCTCGGTATCAAATTTTTGGGGGAGAGAGAGAGAGAGAGAGAATGAAAACTCTTGGTACTTAAAGAATACCATACCGAGCGAGGTGGCGCAGGCGGTAGCGCATGGACTCGCATTCGGGAGGTCGTGGGTTTGATTCCATGCTCTTCCTGATCTATGGCTTTTTT
This sequence comes from Deroplatys truncata, assembly GCA_030765065.1. Taxonomy (NCBI): domain Eukaryota; kingdom Metazoa; phylum Arthropoda; class Insecta; order Mantodea; family Mantidae; genus Deroplatys; species Deroplatys truncata. The sequence goes on from CM060975.1 coordinate 146,651,405, forward strand.
CGGGGTTTCCCCGGATCGCTAAGTGAAGCTGGGAAGCTGGGAAGCTTAATTACATTCCCGAATTTCCTGTCCCTTCAGTTCACCTCCTTTCTCATTTCAGTTCACCTTACGTCTGCTTGGTTATTTCAGGGTTGCAAATGTCGGCGGAAGTCTCGGCGTTGCATGGCAGGGAAAAAGGATGCTCTCTGTAACACTTCGTCCCCCAGAATGGGGGCTATCTACGAGCCCCGGGCCCCCCTGCAGGGAGAGGGGAGCCGGTTGTACCAGCTGCCACCGGGCAGTTTCAACCTGGAAAATGTAGGGACCCTGCCCTCTGCTCTGTCGTGTCTCCTGATCCGGCCGACGTCCGTCTCCTCTCACCTTATCCCTGTGTTAGGGGCTTGGGTACAAAAAATGTTAGACCGAGGTGCTATGTCCCCCTCCGCTCGAAGTCCTACCTTCTATAGAACACCATACACCATAGCACCTCAGAACACACTAACATTCATACAGTCCTTTAAGAAAGTTTTAGTTTTGAATTGGATTTCATATAGTTAAAAATATAAACAGCCTTCGGTATATTCTCCGCTGCAAACCTCGTACTTCAAATATAACAAGCACTGCACGTGCACTTTCCATCCTATTTCAAACTGACACAGTTAAAGTTAATTTAAATTTTAAATTCTCCGTTGTACATTGATTGTTATGGTAAATACATTGTGGTCATACTAGAGCATGTCAATGAAAATCATCAGCATAACACTGACATTATAAAACAGGAATGCTGTAGGACTTCATTAATAGTGATCGATAATTAGTTTAAACGTGGTTTTGTATTTATCAAAGTGTGAGTGCTACAATATTTTATTATTATGTCCTATACAATCGTTAATAATTATGTTTAATGCATGAAATTTAGAATAAATTACGAATAAAACTAGTGAAATCGGGCTACAGTATTAGCGGGGAAACTGATGTAAACTTACATGATTTTCTCTACTTATGGCAAATTCAAATACATACATTATGTAAGTATTGTGGTATTCCCATAAAAATAGTTATTTTATCCATACTATGCTCGATATATCTTTACCTCGGAACGATTTCAAATTAAGGTGGAAGTGCTTACGTTACGTGATATTTTGGAAAACACCATTCTGGTGTTTACCCGAGGCGACCGTCTCTTGCGATGAAAAGAAAAAGAAGAATCGAAAACTTTCAGTCAAGCATGTACAACAGATGACCTACCTGAGAAACTGTAAGTAAAAAGACAGAAAGAAAAAAAGAAAATAGTATAAAAACGGCTAATCCTAAAAGAAGTTTGACACAAATTGTGTACTTTAATGAGATCTACATTTTTCCCATAGTAAGCTTTTGTACATCGCATATGATTTGCAGTTATACACAATTATTTTAAATTCAACCAGTATAATGAGGACTTTACAGGATATGATCAGAAAACTACCGGTACATTTAATTTGGTGCATTAATATCTGATATTTATAATATTTAAAATGAAATTGTTAGAGGCATTTTTGAGAAAATGATAAATAGCGAAAATTTCTCTATGTTAAAGGTAGTTTGGGATGCTGGGATTTTCTTGAGAATCTTTCTAGCAATGTCTGACTGAAGTAGTTATCCAACTTTTCGTTTTTAATTATGTTCTCTCGCTCACTCACTCGCTCTCAGCTCTCACTCTCTTTCTCTCTCTCTCTCTCTCTCTCTCTCTCTCTCTCACACACACACACACACACACACACAACACACACTAACGTACGCACATGGACTGTTTTCTGAAATGCTCCCTTTATTGTTCAAACGCTCTCTAAAGTGTATTTCCAAACGAAATATCGATATCAAATTTTTGAGTGGAATACAATACTTCCTCTATCTATCATAGGTAAGTGGCAGATAAAGTTAAAACGTGCACAGACGTGTAGGTACATTACTGTAATTCTTAGAAAAGGCTGAGAGGTAATGCGGTGGATAGTGTAAATCTGGAGCAAAACTATCCTCAAATTACTGTATCCAGCAACTGCTACAGAGATATGAAAATTATTAGACTCGAAGAAAACATTTGGTTATTTACTGTCCGAAGTTATACCTCCAAGATATTGAAGATTTAGTGGATAAATGCTTATAGAATGTTGCACCAATCAGAATTAGATGACTGACTATAGGTTTGAAAAAGTAGAATAAAACTACATACACAGATTTTTATCTTATACTACTGGATAGATGGAGCTGCTTTTTCTACAAAGAAATGTTGACAAAATTATTTTATATAGACCAAAAATTGATCTTAGATGCCCTTTTCATTTTTACCTTCAATATTATATGTGAAAATTCAAAACCATATTTGGAAATTAAATATTAGAATTTGTTCTATGATGTAAACCTTTTGTTCTGCGGAGTTTTTTTGAGCCAGCGGTTGGAAAATGATGTTTCACCAAGAAAAATTATTAATGTAATGATGCTATTGGAGGAAAGAAGTATTCATAATGAAAAATAGCTTATAGGCATTCACATACGGGGTTGATTTAGACATTTGTAAATTATTTTCAAACTCGCAACTTACAATCACTTTTACTACTTGAATTTAATGATTTTCACACCTCTGTAACATCAGAATTATAGTTTGATGATAAATCTGAGCAGTTACAAAATCTCTTTTTCATGATCGACTCACATCTTTCTCTGGTGTTTGCAAATCGTGTTCGAGGGAGGGATATGCACAAATACGAGTATTTTCACATTAATAGAACCTGCAGTTCTGCTTGCTTTATTGCATTAATTACGTATATTCTTTCGTTTTATCTCGATCCCCCCACTTCTCTCCTTTTCACTCTTTTTACTTCCCCCTTCCCCCTCTGTCTCTCTGCGATATATACGCCATGTAATGCTTTGAAACCTGGCATTAAAGCCTGCTTTTTGGAAAAATTTAAACACAAATAACTAATTTCTTATGACACGCATTCGGAACGGTATTGCATCTCTTAATAGACAGAAAAAACAAAAAGGAACAAGGATTATAGTGATATTAAACTATCTGGCTTATGTACATGAATAACAGCAACGGAAATTTGGTACAACCTCTTACAAAGTTTCAAAACTTCACAGAAACAACTTTTATTACGTAATTTTTTTTTTCAAATCTAAAACTTAGCAGGAAATTTAAAATGTTTAGTTTTTCTACCTAATTACAATCCTGAATTACTTAATAAAATAATTAAGACGGTATTTTAGTTACATAACGCAGAATCTTTAGCAGCTGTCACAAACCTGATGCACAGACAACAATCAACCATTTTAGGGGAGATTAAAACCCTATCCCGCCAATGTTAAATCTGCTCAATTCATGATGCATTATCTAAAATAATGTGTTTCTTGCCTTCCTAAGATGCCTTAATCCAGATGTCCGTCGATCGAAACCACGCTCTGCTACCAAAACTGCACCGCCCTCCTGCCCTGCCACAAAACCTTCAAGGAGGTGAAGGAAAATATAGTTTAGGATATATATTTCCGCCTCAGGCCAAATACATAAGATGCAAACATAAATGAAATTATAAGGTTTACAAAGTTAGTCTTGAGGTATCTTGCTGAACATTTATGATCTTCTTGTTAGCCTTTAGTTTGATGTTTGACATAACAAACGATAAGAATTGGCATTACATGACTGGCCATGGCCATAAATCGGCTAAGAAATCCATTGTTTCTTCGTAGGAAAAATTTACAATAATAATCCTTAATTATCTGAAACCCCACTGGCTAAATTTTAAAATCCATAAACACATTTAAAGTAGTAATTCTGAATTCTGAATTCGGTTACATATTATAAATTACTAAGGGAGCTGTCATACAGCCGAGTGGGAACAAAGAGACGGTCAGAAAAACGGAGGCCAAAGCAAGTTACATTACGCGAACAAAATGAAAGATGTGGGGGAACTTACCAGATCGCGCACTGTGCCACCCGACGTATGACACACTCCAAGCCTGGTAAATGGACAAAGCGGCCCGAACCCTCGAGCGAAGGTGGTGCCATTATCGCCTACGAATGGCAAGAACAGCACGATCGACACCCGGCGGAGAACCGGGAAATTAACAATAAAATATAGTTTTTGTTTTATAATAATCAACAATTATGCTATGCATTTTTTTGTTTTTAAATAATCAACCCTGTTGTTAACACCAAAGCAGATACACAACAACCTTAGTTCTTTGTATCATCCTAAAAATGTAATTTAGCTATCTTCAATATTTTATGAGTAAACGGGCTATTTATACCAGAAAATGTCATTCACAGAAAAATCTGTTCAAAGAAGAACTGAGAAAACAAACTTGTATATGTTTGCAAAGAAAGAAATCACATATCTTGAGTGCACAAAAACTGCCTAATAAACAGCAGTACCAATTTGTAAATCAAAGCTTCCTCTACAAGATGGGGAAGTTGTACCTCTCTACTCCAAAGCGTCTAGAGAGGGAAATGATTTTTATTTTCTGTGAAATGTTACAGAATTCACAGTACAAAATAACAGTCGCAGCCATTTATAAAAAGTATAATTAAAGTATAGAGGAGGGTAAACAGATAATGAATGAATGAATAATTAAAGTATAAGTATTGTGACTAAAATGATACATGTCAAATTAAGGATGAAATTTCAATTAATAAAATTGCCCAAAAAGACAAACTTTACTTTTGTGGCAATTTTCGTCATTTAGTCTCAGCTTAAAAATAAAATAAATAGCTATGTTATCAATTATATTATAAATTATTTGCTTCAGTTTGTTAGAAACAAAAGAACTATCAGCTTACAACACAGCGAAAGTGGACAACGGTGAATATTTTGTAAATGTTGTCATAAACAATTTTATTTGACATAAACCGTATATTATAACGAGGACTGCAATATTTTTACTTTAGTAAGTTCTTGTTTAGCTGATTTTCCGGTTATATAAAGCTCAATGAGAATGAACAGGACTTACAGCCCATTTACAGAAAATTCAGTATACATTTCTTATTCATCATGCCATCGTCTCAAACTTATTAGAATTGAATCAAAAAGATTTTGATCCCCATATTGCTTTGTATATATATATATATATATATACACACACACACGCGCGCGCACACACACACACACACACACACACACACACACACACACTGCCGTTTGTGAAAATTGCAACGCTAAAAAGGAAACGCGTGAATTCAATGAATTTAATACCACAGGTTAGGTAAATGACAAGCAACAAATGATAAACTTTTCAAATCTATACATGACCTTTGAGCCCTAATATTCAGTATTTGGTGTGGCCTCCATGCGCTGCAATTAGAGCTGCTATACGCCGTGGCATCCAATCAAAAATATTCTGAATAAGTTCCTAATGGATTTCCCTCCACGCAGTTTGTATTCGAGCACACAAATCCGTGACACTGGTTACTGGAGGACCGTGACGCACCAGGTGATCAACCATATCCCAGACATATTCGATGGGCGACATGTCAGGCGAACGTGCAGGCCAGGGAAGCTATTGGCACCCGTCGCTCTTCGAAGAAGACTTGTACATTCATCGCAATATGTGGCCGGGCATTGTCCTGTTGAAATGTGGACTGTGGAGATGCCTGTAGCAGGGGGAGTACTTTAGGCTCTACAACCACCATTAGGTACCGGTTGCTGTTCCAAGTGCCCTCAATTCGTAGGAGGCGAGATCGGTTGTTGTAACCAAATGGCGTCCCAAACCATCACACCTGTTGTTTGTCCGCTATGCCGCTCAACAATGCAGCCCTCTAGGTTGAGCTCACCACGGTACCGCCGGACACGTATGCGGCCGTCACTGTAGGACACGTTGAAGCGGGACTCGTCCGAAAAGACTACATTTTGCTACTCAGCGCCCCAGTGACAGTGTTCACGTGCCCATTGCAGTCTGAGGAGCTTGCGGTTTCTGGACAATGGAAGCCGACGTAATGGCATGCATGCAACCAGTCCAACCTGCAGCAGACGGCGACGAACCGTTGATGCAGACAAGTTCATACCTGTTGCAGTGCTCCAGCGTCGAGGCAACACTGTGGCTGAAGCTGTACGGTCCGTTATGGCCATGCGAACAAGATGACGGTCATCACGTGCTGTGGTCATGTTCCGTGGTCCAGTACCCGCTCTTCGCTGCGTACGACCTTCATCCATCCACTGCTTCCAATCACGCATCACTGTCGTAGCAGCATGCCCTGTACGAGCCGAAATGTGACGATATGACAAATCCGCTTCCCGGAGAACGATTATTCTGCCTCGTTCGAACTCACTACATGCCGATATGGCTCCCTTTGAGGTCGACGGGGTATACTGGCACTCCCTTTATAGTTTCCACCTTGTTTGACAGCTCTGCACTGACTACATTGAGCGCAACCCTGACCTTGTCGGACCGACAGGAGAGGGCTCTGCTCGGTCTACGTGTACCCCATCTCTCTGCAAACCTAATCAGTTATTGCTTGCATACTCTTCTACACTTCCACCAAGTTTGGAGTTATTCGGGAAATTCTTTCTTGGTGTTTTCACAAACGGCAGTGTACATATGTATAGCGACTTTTCTTCATACTGCGGCTACCGCACGGCTGTTCACGCCCCGGGCGCCCCAGCTCGGACTCCCGGCGAAACAATTATAATATTCCCGCCCCACGTTCTCATAGTTACAATTACAATATAAAAAACACATAGCTTATCATATGAGATGTTGGAAATGCTGTACTTCTCTATACCCATATTTCTGGTGTCTTCTCAGGAATTTTTCATTCACACTGGAGAGTTATTCTTGTTCACTCTCGGCTTACCCTCACCGTTTGGAGGACTTACAAGAAAATGTCTGCGGTCAGGCGCCTATCGGCGAGCAGACACACATATGGCTTGAATAGAAGAATCAGGATGGGTGATCACCCCGAAGCCTGGCATGAGAGTGAAGAAGGAGATGATATGAAATGATGGTGATATGGATGAAAGGAAAGATGATGATGGTGCAGTTGGTGGAATGAATGGCTGAGAAAACGGGAAACCCCGGAGAGAATTCGCCCACACGCCGCTTCGTCCACGACAAATCCCACATACGGTTCCCTGGGATCGAACCCCGGTTCGCCTTGGTGGGAGGCGAGCGGACACTGGTGAGTCCATATTAGAAATTAAGTGAATTTTTTGCCTGATGTTTTCTTTTAGTTCTTACAATGTATGGAGTTGTTGCGCACACCTTATATATCAAGTTCTCCCATAGATAAAAATTACATAAAGTTAAATCAGGAGATCGTAAGTGCCCAATCCTTTATTGTTTACCTCATCTTAAAAAATTCCTGAATTAAATTTAAAATTACCTCATCAGCTGTATGCACGGTAGCACAGTCTTGTTGGAAACATCCAGACTGATATTCAACGTCGGTCAGCTGTTCAAAAAGTGGTGTGAGCAAATCATTTCTGTGCCTCTCTGCATTTATTGTTAAAAACATATAGATACTATTATTCTGTGTGTATTTACTGCATCAATTTTTGCGTCTCGTGCAAGCAAATCTCATGTGTAAAGTCGGGTTTTTCTGTATTCCAATATCTGTTATTTTGCGGCGAAGTATAGCAAAATAAATGGAACCATGATGCGTCAGATAAGAATATTAAGTGTGGGTCAATTACTATATCATTTCGCAATTCCAATTACAGAAATTTGTCCGACTGTGATGATCACATAAAAATAAGGTTTATGCAACTAACCCCATACATTGTAAGAACTAAAAGAAAACATCAAGCAAGAAATTCATGCAGTTCCGGACATTGAGCTCTCGATTGTGAATGAAAATTTCATGAGAAGATGTCGGAAATGTGCATCTCTTATGATAAGGTATGTGGTTATTATCATTGTAATTTTAACTGTAACTATGAGAATGTGAAGTGGTGGTTGCAGTGATATTATAATTCTTTCGGCGGGAGTCCGAGCTGCGGCGGCCGGCGCGCGAGCATCCATGCGGTGGCTATACCGTGAAGGAAAAACACTATATACAGAGTGGACCATTTAAGTTGAGACTGTACAATATCTCCAAATCTAAGCGTTGTAGAAAGAAATTTCTTTAATAAAAGTTGCTTGATATTATGGGGGAAAGTAAATGCCATTAGTGTGTTTAGTTTGGATGACGTTGTGATGGTCATTTTAGGATCAATTTAATATTTTTAAATGGGCACCTACCTTTTTATGTTGTTTTCTCACTCCTAATAAAAAAAACTAATCATTTATATAAAGCACTTTGCAATGTCACATTGCCTCCTCACCTACAGTTATTATGCTGCACTTGTCGGATGGATCCAACCATTCATTGCACTCTTCGTACACAGCCATTCAGAAGTTTCGTTGTTATTTACATTGGTAAGAACAATTGCAAGGTGCTTTATACAGAATTTGTTTAGCTTTTTATGAGGAATGAGAAAACAACATATAAAATGTAGGTGTCCATTTAAAAAAATTAAATGGACCCTAAAATGACCATGTACTCCAAACAAAACACGACTAAAGGTATTGACTTTACCCAATAATATCAAGCAACTTTTATTATAGACATTTCTTTCTGCAACGCTTAGTTTTGGAGATGTTATATAGTATCAACTTAAATGGTCCACCCTGTATATATAGTAGAACATATTCTTGAAAACATTTCTTGAAAGTATTCTGCTTGCTTTCATTACAATATGCCTCTCATGATGCTTGGTATGTATTCGACTGTTCTGTTTTGGGTAAGCATTTCTCTCTCTCTCTCTCTCTTTCTCGTTTTGTTTGTAATCACTTCAAAATCACGATACAGAAAAGTTGCATATAATGCAATACTTCCTCTCACTGTCGTCCCCCGTGGTGTAGTGCTTACCATGCTAGTTCCCGAGGTCGCGGGTTCAATGGAGATCGATGGATTTTTTTGGGGGGCTTAAAAGTCCTTAGCATGGCTTCCTTCGGAAGGGAAGTAAAGTCAGTGGTCCCGTCTCGTAGATTTATGGCACTTAAAAGAGCCTCAAGCCTGATAAAGAGGCCCCTGAGGGAAATTTCCGGTCTTTCACGCCCAATATAGAATGGGATGCTAAGGACCACAGGAGTTAAAGAGCGTCCATAAATAAAACTCAAATTAATTTAATGTTTTCACTCTCACTAGCTAAGCGGCAGAGAAAGACCTCATTCGCTGTCCTATAGAAAACTTAGACAGCTAAGACTCACTTGAGCAAAAGTTTTGAAAGGTTATAGTAGATACTTGGGAACAAAACAGAGGTTGGTCTTAAAGGAGCGTTAAGGCACTCAACTGCGAGATAAACCTGAAAACAAATCCTTCGCCTAGTTGCTTAACAATAAACGTAATAGTTATTGCTGTCGCGTCTCTTATTGTTGGCACAGTATTACATCGCTCGTTGTTGTTTTATAGCTTTATCCTTTTAGGCCTTAGCAACAGTAGCAGAGAGTTGTTTCTGTCTTATCATAATTGCCTCGTGGGTTTAGAAGTATGAAACGCGAAGAGACTCCGTCGTTGGTTTTTTTATGCCCGCATTTTTACGCCAAGGCACACTCAGGTTGATGGAAGAAATGGTGATTAACGACGGCGCAAGGATTTGACGATGTAGAAATTACAGCCCCGGAAAATGGGGAGCATAAAGCCATCCGGATGAGAATGAATCTTACGCAGGGACTGGCTTAAATATCATGACGACGACAAAGCTTTAAGGCGCTACGGCGCTGTATTTACTACCAATTATTTTATAAAAATAACTATTAATGAAGGCATTCAGTATCAATTAATTGCTTTACACTGTCAGTCAAAAGCTTTTGGACACTCACGGTTATAAGTGCAATACTAAGTAATTTAAAGAAAATAATAGGGTAGTGAACATAAAGAAGCAAAAATCTTGTCATGATTTATTGATTCATCACAGTTTATTGTGATAATAAGCATCATTGCTTTTATTTTCTTCCAACGGATTTGTTCTAAGAAATAAACGGCAGAGTTACACCTTTTTTCTGGCATGAGCCATTTTCAAATATCCGTTATTACTGGTGGAATTTTTAATACTTTGTCATTTTATAAAGCCGCTGTCGCGACTTCATTGTATTTTTATTTTGTAATTTTAACACCTAAATGATTGAGTTGTACCTTTCTCTGAATTTTTTTTCTGTGATTTTAGCACGTGATTTTTTCATATCAAAATGTTTAATTACGTTATAATGTGCCAAATAAATGTTTATTTTTCTCTGAAAGCAGAGATCAATTTTTAATTTTATTAGAGCCGGCGACAAATAATATATTACATAATTCAGAAAGTAATGCCTCCTATTTATTTTCATGGAAACTACAATAGATACAGAAAGCACAATGACACAGTTAAATAGAGGAAAATTTCAGGTACATACTCTTATTTTTCCACATAATCACCATCATTCGTTATGCATTTCTGCCAACGATGAACAAGAGCCCACATGCCAAGCTCGTAAAATTCTGAACCAGCTGAGGCTGCCACTGTCTTGGCTAACTGTGGATGGCTGTGTCATGAACTTCTTTGTTGGAGAAGTCGGATGTCGCCACTCTATAGACCGCCGTTTAGATTCTGGCTCGTAGTGGTGATACCACGTCTCATCTTCGGTGATGATGGAGTTCAGAAAATTGTCGCCAGCATCGTATTGGTCCAGCAGGTCTCGACAAACTCCCATTCGATGAGCTTTTTGGTCTTGTGAAAGCATCTGCGGGACTCTTCTCGCACACACTTTGCAATAATTAAGGTTGCGTAACATCTTCTCTAAGGCATCACAACCGACATTCAACTCTACACACAATTCCTTGGTCGTAAGCCGCCGATCATTACGGATAAGTTGATTGAGACGCTGTTCATTATTTGCTGTGACAGCCGAGCAGGGTCGACCAGGGCGTGGCTTGTCCTGCACATCCTTTTCACCACTTTTGAAACGCTGCACCCACCGCCTCACATTATTCACATCTACTGTATCGTCTCCATACACCTTAGCAGGCGTCGATGGATTTCATTGGCGAAATTTGTTCAGCAGTAACGAATTCAATCTCACATCTCTGTTTTGTACGCACTTCGATGCCAGTAGCCATTTTGGAACGCTCCCCCACTGTTATCTGTCGCAGGACAACGAAACTAACAGGACACTAGCGGGAAAGTTCAACAATTAATACCACACCAACATAATCTGGCTCGGATACCCAAAGGCAACACAAAAAATGGGAGACATTACTTTCGTATTAACCCTCGTATAATGCTGAAAACTGCAAGTCATTTGGTACGAGTCAAATGGCTCTCTGCCGTCAAGACAGCCTCTACTTCACGACCGAAATATGTGTGGGACTTTATCTCGCCTGGATTAGTATAGGGTGGGCCCAGGTAAAATTGTCTATGGCACCACATGCCTAGATGATGACGGGACAGGTAGAAGTACCCAGTGCAATACCCGTTTTCTAAATGTTTGAAATATATTACTAATCACTTTTTATTTATAAGTAATATTGCATTGTGAACAGTGATTTTTGGATTCTTGTACTTAGTGGAATATATAACAATTCAAGCTATACGCTGAATTCTACTGCTTTCCAGTGTCCAAAAGGCTTTTGACTGGCAGAACTAATACAGAACCAAATATTTTTCACCTTATATAACCTAAGTGCCTCTGTTATTAGAAAGCATTGATGAAATTCGATACAAACTAATTTCTACAGCATACTCCATCAAGAGGGGGGGGGAGTGCTTCTAAATTTCATTCAGTATACCATGTGAAATATTTTTCAAATAATTATTTATATTTAAGTTATGTGATAAAGAATATCTAACTCAAGTAATTCTGCACCCGTTTCTCCTCTTCCTGTGCTGATGCCTAAATGTGAATGCGCCACACGGGAGAAGCATCTGGAAACTACCTTTATATAGTTAGCCTTTATTTTCTATTGATTCAGTGTCTGTAAAAATATCCCTCAAATAAAAGCTAGAAGATTTTATCTCAAACATTACTATGATAGCATCTCATTATGAGATGAGATTTATCAATTATGCATTCCCAAAATGTTGGGAGTTCTTGTAGTGGGCTGCCTCTTTGATGATACGTAGACACTAAATAATGATAAGTAAATACCAATGTAATGACGTTTTGAAGTTGTTATTGCTTTAATCGTTTATTTCTATTGCATTTTCGTGGGCAATAGAAGCGCGCTGCATTCAAAACAGATTTCTTTGAGCGAATTTCTGGGAAAGACAGCGGATGTGAATTTCATCAAGTATGTTGCTCTAGGTGCTAGGCGGTTATTTCAGGCAACATTAAACCTTGTCCCAACAGAATTCTCATAAAGTGCACGGCAGTGACATGAAATGGTTTGGTAGGTTGGTGTTGGCTGCAGTGCTTGAAGGAGGCCACGCTCATACTTTTGTAGTTTCACTAAAATCATGTTAGAAGTTTGTTTGATCCCACTCGACTGACCACACCTAACCTGAACGACTAAGTTAAGATTACTTGAAGCACATTCCAATTACTCCTAGCCTTAGGCGAATTCAGGGAGAAGCTAAGATGGGAATAGCAACCTGTCCCTTCAACCGTAGTAGATATTAAGTCCGTCAAGTCATTTTATATAATATGACATCCAACAGCTTGATTTTTTTATTAACACGTAAAACGGCATATGCTATTTCCGCCATAAACCAAAACATTTGGCACAATGTGTAACTTTTTACTTTCTCTGTCAGGTATCTGGCAGTTAGGGAATACCATCCAGAAATTCGATATCGAGATTTCAATGGAAATACATGGTTTGATACCCCCTGAATAAAAATCTACTTCAAGAAAAACGTCCGCGCGCTTGTGTATGTATGTATATGTCTACCTGTTTATGAACAGCATAACTAAAAATTCTGATGTTACATTCACATGACTTTCTCTACCCTCTATATCTTATTAGTAGGAATACAAATTATTCCTGCAAAAGCTTATCTTCCTATCTACTCCATTTTAATCCAGGCAAACGTTTCCGGAAATAGCTGCAGTGCACATTTTGTTATAGATACAAAGGAAACAGCTATAGTCTACGTTTTAGAGTGGACGTAACACGTTGGCCTTAAAGCTCTTTTCATAACTACGCAAGAAACAACTGAAAATTGACACGACTTGAAAAGAATGACCAAGAATTGAACAATTCCAACTATTAATAATGAATATCTCGGAAATGGCTGATGGCACAAAAAAGTTATTTTAAAAAAATGGTGTGTCTTAAAGAAATCTGCATTCATTGTGCTTAACATTTACCAGTTATACAAGATTATGCAAAATACCTTCCGAATGAAGAGAGCATCACATTTAAATGATTTCAGCCTAATTATATAATATAATATATAATAACAGCCCGCCTTAAAGCAATATGTGTATAAATAACACATACAATGTATGTAACAGTCATTGTATTATGTATATATTATTATATACATGTATAATAATGCTATGTAAATGTATTACGTAATTTCATAATGTAGGAGCTGTGAGAATAGGAGCCTAAAGTTGCTAACAATGAGGTAACAATGAGATAACCTTGAGGCAATAATGAATTGGAAAGTTTAATAATGCTACTAGTAATTCTTGGAAACGTTAATGTAATATTTTAAAACAGTTTATAAATAGCCAATCAACAACTAGAGGAAGCTTAAGTTAAATAAAAGTATTCTATTGGAGTAGGATTAGCCAATAGAATGAAATAGATGAAATTTACAAACTCAGTTTCTGGTAGACAGGTTCCTAACTGGACGCGAGACGCGTGATAGAGAAGTTTAATACGTATTCAGTGTGAGACAAAAGTTCATTACGGTGAGCATATTATAAAGTTTACGTGTTAAATAATCTCACAGCTCTCTATATCAGTGAAGTGCTATTTAATCGTGTCAAGGATTAATAAACGCAGTGAAGTAAAAATTATAATTTGTGTAAGCCTAACTTCTTTAGCCGTATCACACCCTGTTAAGAAATACATGTTTCTACAAATTAATACTGAAGCAGCCGAGGCAAACATAAATATAGGTACTATTTAAAGAAATATTCAAATTACCAAGTTTGGGGCGAAGGGCACCAGAAAGTAAACTTGGGGCGAAGACCACCGGAAAGTGAACATTGGGATGAAGACCACCGGAAAGTGAACATTGGGGCGAAGGCCACCGGAAAGTAAACTTGGGGCAAAGGCCACCGAAAAGTAAACTTGGGGCGAAGACCACCGGAAACTTTGTACCATACGTGGGGCTGCAATTACTTCATCAAGTTCGGCTCCCCAACAACCGAACTACAATTCAACTCCTTCAAAATAAAAGCTCCATCACTTTGAAAGGTACTGAACCTTCCGATTTTTCCATTTTTACTTTCTCTACTACGTATGTAAGTAGGGGAAGTATTGTATTCCACCCAAACATTCGATACCGAGATTTCACCGGAAATACATGTTTTGAGACCCCCTGGATAAAAAAAGCATTTTTGGAAACATGTCCGTCTGCGTGTCTGTGTGTCTGTGTCTGTGTCTGTGAACAGCATAACTCAGAAACGAACAGTCGGATAAACACCAAACTTGGTATTCAGGTTCAGTATCTTCCAGAAATGCGACTCGAAGGTTTTGAGGAAAATACACCCGACCCCAGATTACACTTTACATAGAACATTTTTCGAAAATTTTAATTTTCTCAAAATGGCTCTAATGATTTTGATTAAAATATCATATGTTTAAGATATTTTCATGACAAATGAAATGCATATCTCGAATTTTCTGGGAATGTCTCCAAAAGTGTTCTTCATTCTGAACGACTTTTGCATAACTGGTAAACCATAAGAGATAGACAAAATTTTACTATAAAAATGTATATCGCGTTAAAATACACAATTTATATCATATACATTTTTTTGGTTGGGTGAACCATTTTCGAGATATTGCTTGTTATTCCCTTAAATTTTCCAATACTTATACTTTTTCTCAAATTCGTTATTCATCTTTTTTTTTGTTCTGGTAGTGCAAAGAGAATGGAATACTCCACATAGCAACCAGCTTTTAAAATGTTTGACTATCGCTTAAAGCCTAGCAATTCCCCTTGCATCTACAAGAAAATTAGCAATAAGATTAACATCTCGATAAACATGAAACATATGGAGAACAAGCGTTTGTAAAAATAATTTGTACAAGAGTAGAGAAAGTCATGTGAGTGTAACACATCAGATTTTTTCATTTTTGAGTTGTGCTGTTCACAGACACACAAGTGGACACACATGTGGGCACACACACACCACACACACACACACACACACACACACACACGCACGCGGACCTTTGAAAAAAACTGTTTTTTTCAGGTTGCCTCAAAACATATATTTCCGGTAAAATTCGGTATCGAATTTTTGGTTGGAATGGAATACCTACCTTCTCTAGCTACTATGCACGGTAGAGATAGTTAAAAGTAATAGCCGATAAAAACCAGACTTGGTATTTTAGTTCAGCAGTTTCCAAAGATGCCACACCGAGTTTTTATAGAAAATCCCTCCAACCCAAACTACAGTTCACATGTATAAAGTTTTCCGTTTATACTTTTTATTTTCTAAAAAATTACTCTAAAGATTTTGATTAAAATACTATATATTATTTAAGATATTTACATCCCAAATAAAATGTAACCCCTACCTTGAATTTTCTGGGAATGGTGTGAAGTCCTCTTAATTCGGAAGGAATTTTGTATAATCTTGTATAACTGGTAAACGTCAAGCGATAGACGAAAACGTTCCACACAAGAAATGTATATCTCTTTAAAACACAAAATTTATTTCAAATAAGCGTTTTTGTGGCCTAAGCCATTTCTGGAATAATCGTTATTACGGGTTCGAATTATTCATTACTTGGTCATTCTTTAAAGTTGTCTTGCGATTGCATGTAAACAGTATGAAATTTTAAGGTCAATGTATAGCGTCCACTTCTTAAACATTGGCTATCACCATTCCCTGTGTATCTATTACCAAATTTATAGTGAAGCTGTTTCTGAAAAGGTTTACTTGAATTAAAATGTAGTAGATAGAAAAATAAGCTTTAGTAGAATAGTTCGTATACCCACTAATAAACATAGAGGATAGAGCAAGTCATGTGAATGTATCATATAAGATTTTTTTGTGTTAAAACGAAATATTCAGTCACGTACAGTAATGAAAGTAACAATTAAACTCATTTTAGGAACTTAATAATGAACAGTTTAATCTCTAAATATTCCTTAGATTAAAATCTCGAGTAAACTCGTCGTATGCGTGTCCTTATTTTTTTCTTATGAACTTACATATAAACAGTGAATATTGGGTATTGAAACATTAACAAATGAACTGAACATAAATACATACAGCGCTAATGACCTCAGTAGTTTTGCGTCTTAAAGCCCTGCTGCTGCTGCTAAATTCAATATTGAACTCTTTATCGCTCTATACTTTCATAATGCGCGAGAAAGTAACACGCGTAAAACTGCGAGAGCTGTGACCTCTAGTGTCAATAAAATTTGGAAAGAAAATACAACTGAACTGACTAATTTACTGGCAATTTTTGGCACTAAAATTGAGATTACAGCGGAATCTAGAACTTTCAAGGAACTACCAAAAAACGAGATAGAACGGGTAAACTCGGAATTTTAAAATACACACTGCCGTTTGTGAAAATTGCAACACCAAGAAGGAAACGGGTGAATTCAATGAATTTAATATCACGGGTTAGGTACATGACAAGTAACAAATGATAAACTTTTCAAACCTATACATGACCTTTGAGCCCTAATATTCAGTATTTGGTGTGGCCTCCATGCGCTGCAATTAGAGCTACTATATGCCGTGGTTTGAATCAAAAAGGTTCTGAATAAGTTCCTGAGGGATTTCCCCCCACGCAGTTTGTATTCGAGCCCACAAATCCGTGACACTGGTTACTGGAGGACCGAGACGCACCAGGTGCCGACCAACCATATCCCAGACATGTTCGATGGGCGACATGTCAGGCGAACGTGCAGGCCAGGGAAGCTATTGGCACCCGTCGCTCTTCGAAGAAGACTTGTACATTCATCGCAATATGTGGCTGGACATTGCCCTGTGGAGATGCCTGAAGCAGGGGGAGTACCTCAGGCTCTACAACCACCGTTAGGTATCGTTTGCAGTTCAAAGTATCCTCAATTTGTAGGAGGTGACATCGGTTGTTGTAACCAATGGCACCATCACACCTAGTGTTTGTCCGCTATGATAGATAGCTAAGGTATCTTTATTGGTTTCAAATTATTGAAGCTATTACACAAGTATTTAGTGTATGGGACATTGACCGTACATGCCTATTTAAGATACAAGTGTGGTGACAAAATAAACAACAGAAAAAGAAAACAAAACAAAAAGGAACAAGAAAAAGGAAAATAGAGATAAATTACTTTTGTCTAACTGAACAAATTTGACCTAGCTTCGCCCACTTTACCAAAATAATCTGATGTGTTACACTCACATGACTTTCTCTACTCTTGTACAAACTATTTTTACAAACGCTTATTCTCCATATGATCCATGTTAATCGAGATAAACATTTGCAGACTCTATCTTATTGCTAATTTCCTTGTAGATGTAAGGGGAATATATATTTACAATATAGAAATACAGTAGCCTTTAAGCACATACATATCTCTTAAGAGCTGGTTGCTAGGTGCAGCACCATTCCCTTTGCCACAGATTAATACTCTTTGCATATCAAAGACAAAAAAATGAATAACGAATTCCCTTTTAAGAAAATAAGTATTGAAAAATGTAAGAGAATAACAAGCAATATCTCGAAAATGGTTCACTCAACAAAAAAATGTATATGACATAAATTGTGTATTTTAACGCGATCTACATTTTTTGTGTAGTAAACTTTTCTCTATCTCTTATGGTTTACCGGTTATGCAAAAGTCTTTCACAATGAAGAACACTTTTGGAGACATTCCCAGAGAATTCAAGATATACATTTTATTTGTCGCAAAAATATCTTAAACATATGATATTTTAATCAAAATCGTTAGAGCCGTTTTTGAGAAAATTAAAATTTTCGAAAAATCTTCCATGTAGAGGGTAATCTGGGGTGGGGGGATTTTCTTGAAAACCTTCGTGTCGCATCTCTGGAAGATACTGAACCTAAATACCAAGTTTGGCGTTTATCCGACTGTTCGTTTCTGAGTTATGCTGTTCACAGACAGACACACACACGAACATGTTTCCAAAAATGCTTTTTTTTGGATTCAGGGGATCTCAAAACATGTATTTCCGGTGAAATCTCGGTATCGAATTTTTGAGTGGAATACAATACTTCCCCTACTTACTATACGTAGTAGAGAAAGTAAAAATTGCCCATGTTCTGCCAGTTCCTCTGGTCAGACAGTAGATCCCAACAGGGACTTATGAATTTTTTTTGAGTTTAATCGTTCGCCGGTTCTCCCACTATGCACATTCCGCCAAATATGTACCCAGCCCTCATACAAATCACAGAATGGGTAGATTCTCCTGCCAGAACCGTCAGTCATTTTCTGTGCCCTCCAGCCCCCAGTCAGTGTGGAGTTATCCCCCTGCATCAGCCTCAGCCAATACTTCACTGCTCTTATTTTGCAGTGTATTGTGTTTTCATAACATCCCACCTCCCTCAATACCCCGAATTTGATGTGACTTGTGAAACTCCAAGAACTCTTTTCCAAAATGCTACCTGTGTTTTATTTACATGCTCTGCTCTTTCCCATCCCCAGATTTCACTTCCGTATAACAAAACCGGCCTTATCACAGAGTTATACATCTTTTCTAATGTATCTACAGGTACATCCGGTATCCGCGAGAGGGTACGTAATAATTCATTTAACTTCCCTCGTGCTTTGTAGTTAGTTACTGATAGATGTTTGTTCCATTTTCCTCTAATGTTAAACATTACTCCTAAATAGGGGAAATGTTTAAAGTTTTGTAGTTCTAGCCCCTTGTAATACGATTTTTCATCCCTGCTACATACATAGCCATTTTTAAAGCCTTTGTTTTTGTTTTATTAATGTTTTACACCAAAAAATACTACATTTTGCCACTCAGCACCCCAGTGACGGTGTTCACATGCCCATTGCAATCGGATTTCGATACCGAAATGTTACCGGAAATATATGTTTTGAGGCCCCCTGAATCCAAATAAAGCATTTTTGGAAACACGTCCGTGTATGTGTCTGTCTGTCGGCTGTGAATATATAACTCAAAAACGAAAAGTCGGATAAATACCAAACTTGGTACTTAGGTTTAATATCTTACGAAGATTCGACACCAGAATTTTCAATAAAATCCTCCCACCCCACACTAGCCTTTACATGGAACATTTTTCGAGCTTTTTTCTCTAAAAATAGCTCTAACGATTTTGATTAAAATACCATTCGTTAAAGATATTTACATTATAAATAAAATGTATATCTTGAATTTTTTGGGAATAGCCTATGAAGTCCTCTTCATTCGAAGGGAATTTTACATAGTATTGTATAAGGGGCAAACGTTAAGCGATAAACGAAAACATACTACACATAAAATCCAGATTTCTTTAAAACATATAATTTATTTGAAATAAGTTTATTATGGCATAATTCTTTCTGAGATATCGCTATTAAAGGTTGGAATTGTTCATTTCTTGGTCATTCTCTTAAAGTCCTTTCAACATTCAGTTGCTTGTCGCAATATCATGGAAACACTATGAAATATTAAGGCGGCATATAACGTCCAGTTCTTAAACATTTGACTATGTATAACGAAATGTGTAATGTTATTTCTGCAAAGAAATATTTGGATTAAAATGAAAATGAAAAGTTTGAATAAGAATAATTCAAATTCCCTCTAATATAGGATAGATAATAGAGAAAGTTATGTGAATGTATCATATCAGGTTTTTTAATTTTAAAATAAAGTGTCTACGTCATTACATCAGAAAAGCAGACAACGGATTGTGTTCTGGAAGTCTTAGTAAATAAACTTACTAAAAAGAGGAATGAACTAAAAACACTTTGGGCCAAGTCAGTATGGATTATGCATAATCACTACTCATGGAACATATAAACTTTAATGCTGAAGTTGTTAATCACTGAGAAGTACATGTGTTTGTAATGCTCTTAAAAAGCAGCACAAATATCGACAGCTAGAATTTCCACTACAGCTCCATGAAAGCGCGAAACTCGCGTGATTAAATTCTTTTGTTTAGAGTGGCAAAGCAATGAAGCCGATTCTAGTCGAGAATTTTTGCGGGTGATAGATCAAACGTTTGAAAACTACTATGAAAAACTGCCGAAAAACAAAATTTAAACGAATATTTTATTCACAAAGAAAAAGAGCGCAGAGGTGGAAAACAACACCGCCGATAAAACTATCAAATAAAAATAAAGCACCGGAGCGATCTCAAATAAATAAACAAACGAATGTGTCCAACAAAATAGAAGACACGTTGACCGCATGGAATGGTATATTATGATTTCCCGAAATAAATCCTATAAGTTTCACTTTATTTTTACCAATCCTTAGAACGAATATTAGGGAATAATTAAAAATGGTAGGCTTAGGAATTGTAATTAGTACCTATCGACTGTTATTATTATATTGCTCTACTGACAGATTTTCTAGTTAAATGTAATTAGAACATAACGTTATGATGTTCCTATCCAACACAGTGACTGCTGAAAAGCAAAATCTCCCGTTTGTACAACCCAAAAGTTGAGAGTAGTCAAGCCAGCCAGCGAACCCCATTCTTTACTAGTGGCGCCGCCTTTATAGGTTGCACGATTCTCTCGCTCACTAACCATATAATACACATTGTTATTTTCTCTACTACTTACTTATATGAGGCACAGGAACTACTGTATTCCACCTAAAAATTTCATATCGAGATTTAACCGGAATCCAAGATGATAGAGGTCCTCTGCGACTAAGTTTGTACAATGATGGATCTCACAAAGGGGATCATTTTTAGAAAAGGTCCGTGTATGTGTCGGTGAACACCATAACTCATAAACGAAAAGTTAGATAAATATCAAACTTGGTATTTAAGTTCAGTACTTTCCAAAGATGCAAAGATTCTTCAAGAAAATCTCTCACCCCAAAATACCCTTTATGTTTTCGAAATTTTTTATTTTAACGATTTTGTTTAAAGTACACAAATTAAAGATATTTATATGCCAAACAAAATGTATATCTTGAATTTTCTGGGAATAGTTTGTGAAGTCTGTTCATTTGGAAGGAATTTTGTATAATCTTGTGTAACTAGAAAACGTTAAACGATAGATGAAAACGTACCGCACAAAAAATGTAGATCTCTTAAAAACACACAATTTATTTCAAATAAACTTGTTGTAGAATCAGCCATTTCCGAGATATCCATTATCAATGGTTCGAATTGTTCAATACTTAGTTTTGTCGATTTTCAGTTGTTTCTCACTATGTCATGAAAGAGTATGGAATTTTAAGGCCAGCGTATAACGTCCAGTTCTAAAACATTTGACTATTCCTATTCCCTTTATATCTGTAACTAACTGTGTAGTACAGTTATTTACAGAAAGGTTTATCTCGATTAAAATGAAGTAGAGAGGAAAACAAACTTTCGCAAGAATAATTTGTACACCCACGAATAAGCGATAGAGGGTAGACATAATCATGTGAATTTAACACATTAGATTTTTTTTGTTACACAACTGATTTTGGCTGATGCGTTGTTTAGGAGCCTTAAATGAATAAGTAATTCATGCAAAGCCTTCAAGGTGTGCACCTTGGGCCCCAATGCATTCACCACATTGTCTTTCTATTGACTGTCGAACCCGCTCCAACATGTACAGTCTCTGACGAAGGCGGCCAAGACAGCGTAATTGTTTTTGGGGGGGGGGAACAGGAATAAAGGATTTAGGAAAAAACAAGAATATATAGGGTATTTGGAAGGAAAAGAAAGAGGAATAGAAAGGGTTTGATGCTGTTTTGGAGCTTTTTATTGGGACATAGTGGTGTCATGGTGGCTGGTACAGCTGTAGCAAACCCGCTGCTTGTGAGTGCATAGTAATGTGTGGCGGAGTGCTCCGCAGTGGGGATGAGGTAACTGTCATGGCCGAAGGTACCTTTGACGTTGGTGTTTTGTGATTCATGAGTGAGATTTTGTGGGTACCGTGACCGGGCCTGTTACCTCCAGGCAATGGTCATTGTGAGGTGGTGTTGGTGGCGCTGTGGTGTTCATCTGTTGCGGCGTCTGTTGTGTTGAGCAGGTTGTTGTAGGACATGTTCCTCGATGGAGTTGCGTATTAGTAGATAGCTCTCCTCCAGCTTGTGGTGATTGTTCTGTAGTTAGCGGAGGTTGTTGGTGATATCTGTGTTGGTACGTAGTTGATGCCGGCGATTCAGACCTCGATGGCCATCAGCCGCTCGTCACAGTCGTCGGTGGTGTCTGTAGCGTGGTCCTCTTCCAGATAGCTTTCAATGTGCTACAGCTTACCCTGAATCAATGGCAGCAGGTCTGGATCGGCATAATGAGATAACTCATCGATTGAAGTCCTCAATCAATTGAGACTTCCGGTGGCGCTGGCGTAGGTTCGGTTTGAGGTGCGTTGTTTCGCTTCGACGCCGGCAAACCGCCGGTTGGCGGCCTGCCGAAGCGCTTCCAGTTTCTGGTTGAGTGTTGCGACCTCTGCCTGTATGGTGGCTGAGGCCGCCAGAGGTTCTGTGATGGATGCTTCTATTGACAGCGTACAATCAATTCTTCCTGGTTAAACTGAGGTAGCATACGCGACACTCTTCACATGCCCCCAAAGAAATTAGTCATGCGACGATAGTCATCGGGCGATAGCGCCGGCCATGTGGGTCTCCCTCTCCTAGTAGGTGTTGTTGAGAAGTTCTCTTCTTGCAGCATGACTAAAGTGTGCCGGAGCCACGTCATACTGAAACGACATACCCTTTGCGCAGTAAGGAACACATTCTCCATAAGCAATGGTGCTGATTGAAGGAGTCCAAGGTACACCTCTCCGTTTAAATATGGTGGCAATTCATATGGTGAAACGGGAGCAACCATATATGCAGTAGTGTAGTCAAACGGGTGAATAGGAATAACTCGTGAATGGGAGCATCATAGGACACGGTTGACTACTTAATCATATGGCTCCTAAACAACGCATCAGGCAACATCGATTGTTTGACAGAAATCTTATGTATTGCATTCACATGACTTTCTCTAGCCTGTACATTTTATTAGTGGGTATGCAAATTATTCTTACGAAAGCTTATTTGTCTATATACTTCATTTTAATAGAGATAAAAACTTGCCAAAATAGCTACATTTCGTTATAGATACAAAGAGGACAGCGACAGTAAAATGTTTAAGAACAGGCCGATATATGCTGGTCCTAAAATTTCACACTATTTCTATGCAATCGCGAGAAAAAAGTGAATGTTGACAGGACTTCCGAATTATTAATAACGGATATTCCGGAAATGGCTTATGCCACAGAAAAACCTGATTGAAATAAATTATGTGTTTTAAAGAGATCTTCAATTTTCTTGCACGTTTTCGTCTAACGCTTAACATTCACCAGTTATACAAGATTATATAAAAATTTATTTCGAATGAACAGGAGTTTACAAGCTATTTCCAAAAAAATTCAAGATTTTTTGTCAACATTTTTTTCTCATGTAAATATATTTAATGTATTTATTTAATAAAAATCTTTAGAGGCATTTTTCATAAAATAAAAAAAAATCGAAAAATGTTTTATGTAAAAGGTAGCTGGGGCTGGGGATTTTCTTGAAAACCTCAGGTCGCATCTTTGGAAGTTACTGGGCTTAAATACTAAGTTTGGTATTTATCCGAATTTTGGTTTTTGAGTTATGCTGTTCACACACGTGCGCGGGCGGACCTTTTTCTAAGAGTGTCTTTTTTGATTCAAGGGGACCTCAAAACATGGATTTCCGATTAAATCTCGATATCGAAATTTTAGGTGGAATGCAATACATTCTCTACTTCCTAGATACGTGGTGGAGAAAATGAAAATGATCCGCTTTGTAAGACCCATCATTCCACAAAGTTTGTTGCAGAAGTCATAAATCATTCTGTAAACATATTGAGATACGCTGAAGCAACATGTCAGAATCGATTATTTTCATTATTCATTTTAATTGCTTGTAAGGGATGAATTGCTTAAGAAAATGAGTTAAACCTGGATAAATGTATTAAAAGATACTCACACCAATAAGAATCGTCCTCCGTGGTGAAGTGGTTACCATGCTAGCTTCTAGTTCCCGAGGTCGCGGGATCAAACCCGGCGGAGGGCGATGGATTGTTTCGGGCCTAAAAATCCTTAGCATGGCTTCCTTCGGAAGGGAAGTAAAGCTGTTGGTCCCGTGTCGTAGATTTATGGCAAAATTACCAGTCTTTCATGCCCAATATAGAATGGGATGCTAAGAAGCACAGTAGTTAAAGAGCGTCCATAAATAAAACTTAATTTCATTTTTAACCAATAAGAGCTAAGATAGCAGTCATGTAGGTATAGGTGATTCAATCCTGCGCTGTGGCACAGTGAGCTGGAGCGTGATGCTCTGGCTCCCGGCCACGGAAAGCGCACAGGTTGGATTCCTTCAATGCGGGTGCGGACTTTAGGTCAGTGGTATAGGACCGGTGCCCACTCAGCATCGTGAGAAAAGTGAGGAGTTGCGATAGGCAGCGGTCTTGGCCTCGTGAGCCAACTTTCGCCTGGGATGCGGATGAGTGTCGCTGGTCACACTACCTTCCCGTGTCGGTTGGATGATCGCCACCTCTGCCGTGCGCACGTGGGCGTGAGGCCGGCAGTAAGGTTGGCAGGCGCAGGCCCTTCGAGGGCTGTAGCGCCACAGGATTTATTTTTATAGGCGATTCAACGGAGGGGGAGACAATGCACGCTGCGACCTGCACAGTGTATTGCGGATACTACCCTCCCAGGAGGAAGGGATAAAGGAACCACAGGAGGCAGACACACCACGTAGATGTGTGCAAGTCCCTAAGATTTCCAAGCTCGCAGACCTGTCCCATTGCTGGAGCCGCCGAGAGAGGGCGATGAATGCGCACCGATCCAGCAGCCCTCTGGTGTCCACGGGGAATACTCTTGCCATTGAGCATGCATTCGCGTCATCTGTCCGACCCCACAAACCTATAAGCACACCTGAAAAATGAGAAGGAAACGGAATGAAGGAAAGGAAATCGTGGTAAAGAAGAAACCAACACAGCATTCACCTGCCAACGGCGGAGAAACCACGAAAAATCCATGGTTCAGAATGGGCGGTCACCGGAGATGGAACGCTGGAGCTCCTGAATGCGAGTCGCACACATTACCGCTCGGTAACAATCATACAGCCCAAGTGTGTGATGTTTCTATACCCTTGTGACCAAATATTTTAAGGAGGAAGCACTTGTCACATGAGGAGAGGCACGATAAAATAAAATTGAAGCCGCTGTTTCATAACAACACAAGTCCACTTTTTGGCACTGTATGAGTTTATACCATGCGTTCAAAAGAAGTATTCCATGTTTCGAGAGGTGGTAGTATGGACCAAATCAAGAAAAATGTCCAGTAAACATGAACCCTAAAATGCACACCTTAAGAGCTATGAGCACCTGTTCATCTTCGCTACTGTGACGAAACATCTCTTCTTCTGCAAGCTCTTTGCTATTACGTACGACCTACAGCAGGCAGTAAACAAATGAAGACACATTACTCTGTTATTATCAACGGATACATCATATGCTTTTGCGTTGCAGTTTTATCTTTAAATCTTTGGTGTATGCAACCTCCAAATACTACAGGACGGTGTCACCAATGCCTGCCAGAGCATCCGTGACCAACATGGAGTGGTGAGAGTGCGTGATTCCCTGAAGAAGCATGCCTTACTATGAATGGGCACCACCTTGAGCGATAGTTTACAAGTGCAGGTCGTATGTAATTGCAAGCACATTACATTAGAAGCTATGCTGTTTCACACTAACAGAGTAATGC
Source organism: Deroplatys truncata (assembly GCA_030765065.1). Taxonomy (NCBI): domain Eukaryota; kingdom Metazoa; phylum Arthropoda; class Insecta; order Mantodea; family Mantidae; genus Deroplatys; species Deroplatys truncata. Next base: position 146,677,420 of record CM060975.1, read on the forward strand.
GGCACCATTTGTTTACTGCATTCTGTAGTCATACATAATAGCAGAGAGCTTGCAGTAGAAGTGATGTTTCACAGTAGCGAAGATGAACAAGTGCTCATAGCCCTTAGGGTTTAATTTTAGAGCCGATATTTACTGGACATTTTTTTCTTGTTTTGGTCCATACTACCACCTCTCAAAATATGGAATAATACTATTTCTTTAACGTTCTATATATCACTGCATTCGCCTCGATGAGCTCTAACCAGTGATATACAAAACAACACAAGTTTCGAATACTGTTCAATGTTGTGAGGAGGTTGAGTTACAAAACAAGTCCCGGGCCTGTTTTAGTATGGAAGTTGGATACCAGTACAAGACTAGAGCGTGTCTGATTCATAACACAAGAATAGATGCACTAAGCATGGAAGTTGCCGCATTGCGGGAACGTAACAATCTTCATTGTGAAACGGCAGCTGGATAGACGTTTTAATTTCACGAGTGTGAAGGAGTGAAGATCTTTACCTGTTTTACTAACTGATAATGAGTGATTCAGATAGTGGTGTTCCGGTGCTACGAAATTAACCACCGCCAAATGAATGGCAGAGAAATATACGCAACAATTTGAAAGATTACTTCCGGCAAAGAGACACTAAAATCAAGGAGCCAGTTCCCATTGCAAAGAAACAGGACAAATGAAAGCTGACCAGTTAAAAAATAATAACATATAGATCAAATATCGTAACTACAGCAAAGCAACCAGTGGCTTAGGAAGTGAAACATTTTTTATGAAAGATAAAGTAACGTTTGATCAGTTAAAACATGTGAGTCTGATATTCAACCCAAAGTAGTTAAAACTAAAGCTATCAGTAAATATCTTTTTTTGAGTCCTATACTTAAATGTGCTCATTAGCTGTTAGAAAGCTATATGGAAATGAAGTCCATTTCGATACAGATTTCTGCGCTTGCGCGCTGTCCTACTCAAAGCCACTGAAATAGTTATATTTATATATCTTTATCTGTAATAAGTATGGTCGGGTGCTTCATGAATGAAGATTTTAATTTCATTTGTCGAAAATGTTTTTGTTTTTTACCCTCTGTACCCTATCAGTTCCATGTTTTATATTTGTTAGAGTAGTCTTCAATACCGAATAGTTTGTCCACAAAGTTGGGGACTTCATTTTTTTGACATTTCCTCAAAGAAACTATGAGCATATTTTCTGACAATGAAATTACTTTTTTCTTGCTCGCCAAACCATGAACTTGTCATACAACTTTTCATACACTTTCTTTGATTCATCAAGAAGTAAATTTTTACTTATATTCCTCGCCTCCTCCAGGACATCAGGAGGTGTAGAACTAAATTCCACCTCTTCAAATTCACTAATAAACATTTCTGTCTCCATCTTGTAAATTCAAAATCTGCGACCTTGAATCGATATTCACTTGTTGTCGAAGCGCATCTAAAATACGTATCAAGAAATTGATTTATCATATTTTTATTTTCCTTCGTATGCATTTAAACGTTAAATATTTATTGTATACCTAAATGTCGTAGAAAAACTATTGCATGCAACTCTCATATAATGGTTATTAAGACGCGAGCGAGCGTCGAAAGTTACTCGTCACTCGTGTCTTAATAACTCCCATTATAGGATCGTTGCATAAATAACTATTTTCATTTCACCTTGACAGCCATACTTATTTTCAATGTCTTAAAGATAAATACGGGCAAGACCACAGTGATGATGTTAAAGAATCAGGGAGGGAGGTCTGGAATTCAAATTAAGAAGTGGTTTAAAACGTGAACCAGATAGACTGTATTGAACTCATGTTTACATGTATTGTTTAAAGTAATCTATGATTAGTAGACATAGTTTTATTTGGATAAAATATAAAAGATTACTGACAAAAATATGATTATATTATGGCTTCCAGCTTTCTCATGTTATTTACTTATTTCTTTTACACAACGTCCCGAAAATGTATTACTTTTATTGTTGGATCGTGAAAATATATGAATGAGTATCATAACAAGACGTGTTCTTCATATTATGTAATTTATTACACCCAATATACGTAGAATTAAAAAGTCATCAAAAATGTCTCATCCATAATAATGCAAAGATCATGTAGAAAAACAATTACAATGTTGAGTACTTAATTTGAAAATTTATTAAGTTTTGTTTAATTATCTCAAAAGTTATTCAACTGTATTTGTATTGTTATGAAAGTAATGTCAATTGCTACGCTCTCATAATGGGTAAACCTGATGCTCATCTGTTATTGCATAGTCAGCGACCTTATGTTTTGTTCAGGGGCATGAAAAGAGTTTCCCACTTCTCTGAACGCCTGTGAGCAAACATCCTTTCAAACTTTCCTTTTACGTAATACACCACAATCAACACAGTTGATTAAAAACTCTTCCCTTACTGGCTTGACGTTCTGAATCAATGTAAATACAGAGCTCACTTTCATTACCGACTGTTACAAACTAAGTTCAAAATTAAAAGCGCTGCTGGAAAGAGAAGCATTTCTCTTTTTAGGGATAAGCGTGTCTCATTTCAAAACATAACTGACCCAATCTTAATCACTAATGAAAACTGGTGAAGGTTGCAGAATAACAAATCACAGCTTAACGTCTACTTATTACAATCCTAATCGCTCACTTAGAATAGGTAGAGAAAGTATTTTTATTTCACCCAAAAACCTTTATCGGGAGAATATTTTGAGATTTCTTGAACCCAAAAGAAAGCGTTTTTACAAAAAGCATTGTGTATATGTGTGTGGGGCGCGCGCGTGTGTTTGACATCTACATTACGAGGCGTGTTTTAAAGTAAGTACCGTTTTAATACTTTGCCGCTGCAACACTGCAGTCGCGATTTTGAGCATGCGCGATCACTTCCTCCATTAGAAAGCCAGACACAGCTGTGTGCCATCGTCACTTTGCAATTTCCTGTTCTTAGAGCGTTTCGAAATATTCAAAATAATCTAACCCGCCGACTGTGAAGTCAGACCACTGATTCGTATTTTGAATGCGAGAAATGTTACGCTAACAAGCGCTCATCGACAATTGTGTGAGGTTTATAGGGAAATATTAATGAGTGACAATGCCCGGCCACACGCAGCCAAACAACTCAAGATGTGATCGCATCATTTGATTGGGAACAATTCGACCACCCTCCCTGCAGTCCGGATTTGCCACCAAGCGATTTTCATCAGTTGCTTCATCTGAAGAAACTCCTTGGTGGGAAACATTTCAACGACGATGATGTTGTGAAACAATAAGTGTAGACTTGGTGTTCATCACGCATTCTTTGACGAAGGCACACAAAAACTGGTTTCCGGTTGCGACAAGTGCCTGCATAATAGCGGTGGAGAAGTAGTGTAAGCTATAAGTTAATGAATGCTAATAAAATATTTGGAAAATAAGTGTTATTTTCTAAAACATTATCCGTACTTACTTTAAAAACACGCTTCGTAACATGATAATGAGAAAAAAATGATCGTATATTGTTACATGTTGGGGTGAAGGTCGAAAAGGTTGCCAGAAAATGATCAATTTAGATCACCCCAACACGTACATGGGGGGGGGGGGCGCAACTCGCTAGCAGCCAGAAGTTCGGGACCTTGGTGTGTAATTAAGGGGAAGGCGTGGGTTTTATATTACATAAAACATTACATAACACACATTAACTGGGATTTATTAACAAACGTTTGACTTCTCTACATAATGCACAAAGGAAACAGGACGGTGAGAGATACCTCGAGCCGGAGACCGGCTACACACGCGCTTTGACCCAAAGACCATTTACTCTCGAGTGACGCTATCTTGCTCCCACCAACCGTGTCTAGGTACAGCCAGACAGGGCTGACGTCACACCAGACAACTTCAAATAGATCCCTCTCTTTGGAGTGGTCCGCGCCAAAAGGAGAGAAAGCGAATAAGCCGAAATATAACTAAAGAGACCCAATAATGCTACGTCTGGTAGCAACAATACAATACAAAAGTGCGTCTGGTAATGACAAAATTAATAATACACCACAATATGTGTATGTAGGGCAATCTGAAGATCCATTCAACCGATCTCGATAATTGTTTCACCATTTGAAAGCTCTATTCTTTCTGACGACTTGGTCTGCAAAATACCGTGTAATTTCATTTAATAAATTACCATAAACATTAAAAAGGATTTACAAAGCCCATGTGCTTGAGTACAAACACATTGGAGTCGAAAGGAACATGTTTACAATGAAGACTATGACTTTTAGTTGAGAATACCATGGAGTGAAAATAGTAGTTGTTACTCCACGGAATATACATTGAGCCAGTATTTTTAACACAAATGATTTCAGTTTAATTATATAAAATATAAATTCAATAACAGCCCGCCTTAAAGCAATATGTGTATGTAACAATATATAAAAAATGTATGTAACAGTCATTGTATATGTTTATATTATTGTATCCATGTGTAATAATGTTATGTGAATGCATTACGTAATTTAATAATGTAGGAGATGTGAGAATAATAGGTTAAAATTTGCTAACAATGAGGTAACAATGAGGTAACCTTGAGGCAATAATGAGTAAGAATGTTTAATAATGCTACTAGTCATTATTGGAGCAACAATAATGTAATTTTTGTGACAGTTTATAAAATAGCCAATCAACAACCAGAAAACGCTTTAGTTAAATGAAGGTATTCTATTGGAGTAGGATTATCCAATCAGAAACTAAAAAGGAGAAACATTTACAAATTCAGAAGTCAGTTGGTTGCAGACAGCGTTACTAACCAGACGCAAAAAGTGTCCTCGAGAAATTTAATACGTATTCGTGTGAGACGAAAATAGTTTACGTGTTAAAAAGTGCAAGTAATTAATTAGAGAATCTCACAGCTCTCTATATCAGTGAAGTGTTATTTAAAATCGTGTCAAGCATTAAAAAAAGGAGTGAAGTAAAATTATAATCTGTGTAAGCCTACATTCTTGTCGCACCACAACCCTGCCAAGACATCCATGTGTCTAACAATAATACTGACTTAGCCGAGGCAAACATAAATATATAATATTTAAAGTTAATATTATAAATTTATAATTATAAAGTTAATATTTTTTAAACTTGGGGCGAAGGCTACCGGAAAGTGAGTACCATACGCGCGGTTGCAACTGCTTCAAGTGTTCGGCTCCCCAACAGTTGAAATATAATACAACTCCTTCAATACAACCTACTTCAAATTGACGCCCAAAGCATGTTGCAAACAAGTTAAAAGAAATCCCGTTCTTCAACATGTAAATTAAAACAAATACTGCAGATATGTCACACGTGGTCAGGATTTAGCAACCAGGCACAGAAAAACAAAAGATAATCGAACCTACGATACGCATCCGATACCAATTCAAAATATTTTAATAATTATTATTTAAGAAAGTTTTACTTTATTTCCTTTGTACTATGGATAATCAACTTCGTTAGCAGGAAATGCTAAATAATTGCATAAAGAGAGAAACCTGTTAACGTTAGTAATGAGTGAACCAATAATTTTAATTTACAACTAAGAATATTGCTTTTCTCGTTGTTCGCAGAGCATATGTTTTTGCCAAAGTTGTTAACTTGAGGGCTTGGGAGTGCGGAATCTACCTATACATTCACTAGTTTCACCTCTATTTCGCTGTATATGTTAAGGGTCTATGTACTCCGTATGTGAAGACTGTGTATCTTTTATGTTACTAAATAGAGAAGCTACAAAGTTGTAAAATTTCACCTCTGTATTTATCTAACAAGTTACTCGACCATTTCGATCGATGATTGTTCTGTAGCCAAAGGGGTACTTATGGGCTGTACAGAATTTCCAGAACTTGGAAGGCTATCGGGAGGATGTTAAGGAAGTCGGACTTTCCGCCGATGTTTCACATCCTTTTGTGTGAAAATCAGGGAATTTTAATCAGTTGTAACGGGTAAGGATGAGGACTCAACATTGAAAGCGTACAGATCATTGTATAATAATTTCATAAAGAACGGGGGAAGTAAATGAAATTAATTGGTTATTCGAGTTTGAAAATTCTGAAGTGTTACACTCACATGACTTTCTCTGCGTTTGTACAAACTATTTTTACAAGCACTTACTATGATCTACTTCATGTTAATCAAGATAAGCATTTGCAGATATTATCTTATTGCTAATTTTCTTTTAGGTGCAAGGGGAATAAAAAAATCTTATATGATATAAATTGTATTTTTTAACGAGATCTACATTGTTTGTGTAGTAAAATTTCATCTATCTCTTAAGATTTACCAGTTATGCGAAAGTCATTCAGAATGAAGAGGACTTTTGGGAACATTCCTAAAAATTCAGGATATACATTTCATTTGCCATGAAACTATGTTACACATATGATATTTTAATCAAAGTATTAGAGCCATTTATGAGAAAATCAAAATGTTCGAAAAGTGTAGTCTGGGGTAGGGAAATTTTCTTGAAAATTTTTGGTCGCCCCTTGGAAGGTAATAAATTGAAATACCAAGTTTGGTAATTATCCGACTTTTCGTTTTTGAGTTATGCTCTTCACAGACTGACAGACAGACACATGTTTCCAAAAATGCTTCATTTGGATTCAGGGTACCTCAAAACATTTATTTCCGGTGAAATCTGGGTATCGAGGTTTATTTAGTGGAATGCAATACTTCCCCTACTTACTATATGTAGTAGAGAAAGTGAAAAAGCTAACCGTATAAAGTGAGCTACTCTAGAATAAAATGTTTATCTTAATAATTTCCACGTGAAGCATCATATGTAGCTATTTATTTACCTTTGAAGACAAGTTTGTGAAAGGTCAAGAAGAGGATTACTTCTTGCTTTCTTAAACTGGCAAAATTGCACATATATCCCTATGCTCCTTAGTTAACATCCAAAGCCCAGGATTATAACCGGATGTGATGCAGGGGATAAATTAAACACAATTTCGTAGAGGGGCCCCGCAACCGGGGCAGAGGACTGCAAGTAGGTGGCAACGGCCCTTTTAGATGCTACCGTGACCCCTAGGAGGAGGGATGAGGGCAGTGACCCGAAGAGCGACCAGATCCGGATGACTACGGGGGCAAGCATGGTCAGGGTCTCTAATGTTTCAAGATCGAACGCATTATATGCTGCCCGGACCCACCCACAAACATCCGAAACCCAGTGGGGCCTACTCGGAGGCCTAACTGACAGTTGCGCCGCCCAGCCACAACCGTCGCCTGGTCCTACAACCCTGAAACAGATGACAAAGAAGATGATAAGTACAGAAAATGAGAGGAAGGGGAGTCGTGGCAGAAGATGGATCAGTATAGCATTGGCCTGCTGACCAGGGAAACCACAAATAAAAAACACGAGTCAGAGTAGGCGGTCACCGGGATCGAACCCGGGAATTCCTGAATGGAAGTTGCACACCGGTGCTACATCGCTGAGTTATTACCGTAGTGAACATCTGACATTATTACTTTCTCTACTACGTAGGGGAAGTATTCTGTCCCACCCAAAAATTTGATACCAAGATTTCATCGCAAATACATGTTTTGAGACCCCCTGAATCCAAAAAAAACATTTTTGGAAACATGTCCGTGTGTGTGTCTGTGAACAGCATAACTCAGAAACGAACAGTCGGATAAACTCCAAACTTGGTATTTAGGTTCAGTATCTTCCAGAGATGCGACACGAAGGTTTCAAGAAAATCCCCCACCCCAGATTACCCTTTACATGGAATAGTTTTCAAAATTTTAATTTTCTCAAAAATGGCTCTAACGATTTTGATTAAAATACCATATGTTTAAGATACTTTCATGACAAATAAAATGCATATCTTGAATTTTCTGGGAATGTCTCCAAAAGTATTCTTCATTGTGAACGACTTTTGCATAACTGGTAAACCATAAGAGATAGACAAATTTTTACTACACAAAAAATGTAGATCGCATTAAAACACACAATTTATGTTATATACATTTTTGTTGTTGAGTGAACCATTTTCGAGATATTGCTTGTTATTCCCTTACATTTTTCAATACTTATACTTTTTCTCAAATGGGAATTCGTTATTCATTTTTTTGTCTTGGATATGGAAAGACTAATAATCTGTGGCAAAGAGAATGGTGCTGCACTTAACAACCAGCTATTAAGATATATGTCTATGCTTAAAGGCTACTGTATTTCTATATTTCCCTTGCAAATACAAAACAAGGGGAACATAGTAGGTCTTAAGCGATAGTCAAATATTTTTAGAACTGGTCGCTATGTGTAAAATGTAATTCTCTTTGCATGTCAAAATATCGTTTCTGCAAATGTTTATCTCGATTAATATGAAATAGATGGAGAATAAGATTGTGTAAAAATAGTTTGTACAAGAGTAGAGAAAGTCATGTGAGTGTAACACATCACACTTTTTCATAATTATTACACCTCTCTCCATGAAGTTAACACTAAGTGGAATAAACTGAGATTATTCAATTTAAGCATTTTGAAATTAATTTCAATTCGTTGAAGAAAGCAATTTGATAGTTTAAAAGGCACATTATTTCAGTTTCTCACCTGTATATTAACCTTATTAGTTAACGGAACCCACAGAAGCGCTATTCCGTTGAGTGATTGATGAGGTTCCGCTCCTTTGTCAGACCGTCCGTCCGTCCATTCGTCCGTCTGTCCCCATATTTCTCTGCCTCTGCAACGCATGTTTTATCAAAGGATAATAGTAAGTTAAAAAGTGGAGCTTTACTAATAAGGAGGTATAATTACAGCACGATCGAAGTTAATATCTTATCCACATTGTTCAAATTTATGTACATTTAAGGCGTCTTTTTGACTTTTATAAATACAACTGTTTCTTTGTTAGGCGAAATGATTCGAGTTTTTAACTGAATAGAGCGACAAAATGTCTTTCTTTTGCGATGCTGTTAAATATTTAACCATAGCGTCCAACGTCCTAGAAGTTACAGACTCTAGCTGCCACAAAATTTTCTCGGGGGAAATTGATTAATAAGCCATATACCCAGTGTTTCTCCAATAATTGGTATCAAACGTGTGTTCTACAACAATTTTCATAGCAATTGGCAGGCCTTTTCTTTAGATAAGCACAACTTTACACAACAGACAGACACTACATTACATACATACAAATTTTAAAAATCTGAAGTGTTACACTCACATGACTTTCTCCACTCTTGTACAAACTATTTTTACAAAAGCTTATTCTCCATATGCTTCATCTTAATCGAGATATCTTGATGTTAATCTTATTGTTAATTTTCTTGTAGGTGCAAGGGGAATTGCTAGGCTTTAAGCGATAGTAAAATATTTTAAGAGCTGGTTGCTATGTCGAGTATTCGATTCTCTTTGCATTATCAGGACAAAAATATGAATAACGAATTCCCATTTGAGAAAAAGTATAAGTATTGGAAAATTTAAGGGAACAACAAGCAATATCTCGAAAATGGTTCACTCAACAACAAAAATGTGCATGACATAAATTTGTATTTTAACGCGATCTACATTTTTTGTGTAGTAAAGTTTGTCTATCTCTTATGTTTTACCAGTTATGCAAAAGTCGTTCACAATGAAGAATACTTTTGGAGACATTCCCAGAAAATTCAAGATATACGTTTTATTTGTAATGAAAGTATCTTAAATATATATTTTAATCAAAATCGTTAGAGCCATTTTTGAGAGAATTAAAATTTTCGAAAAATGTTCCATGTAAAGGGTAATCTGGGGGGGATTTTCTTGAAAACCTGCGTGTCGCATCTCTGGAAGATAGTGAACCGAAATACCAAGTTTGGTGTTTATCCGACTATTCGTTTCTGAGTTATGCTGTTCACAGGCACACAGACACACACACGGACATGTTTCCAAAAATGCTTTTTTTGATTCAGGGGGCCTCAAAACATATATTTCCGGTGAAATCTCGGTATCGAATTTTTGGGTGGAATACAATACTTCCCCTACTTACTATACGCAGTAGAGAAAGTAATCACGAATTCCCACTTGAGAAAAAGCATATGCATTAGAAAATTCAAATAAAGAACAAGGAATATCTCCGAAATGGTCCACTCCACAAAAAAGTGATAACTTGTGTGTTTTAACGATATATCCATTTTTTGTAGTAAAATTCTGTGTATCTATTACGGTTTTCCAATTATGCGAAAGTTCATTCAGAATGAAGACGGTTTTTGGGGACATTCCCAGAAAATTCAAGATATAAATTTCATATGCATTAAAAGTATCTTAAACATATGATATTTTAATCAAAATTGTTATAGCCATTTTTGAGAAAATCAACATTTTCTAAAAATGTTGCATGTATAGGCTAGTGTGGGATGGGGGATTTTCCTTAAAATCTTTGTGTCGCATAGTTGGAAGACAGTAAGCTCAAGCAACCAAGTTTGGTATTTATCCGACTTTTAGTTTGAGTTATGTTATTCACAGACTGACAGATAGACACACAAACATACACACGGACATATGTCCAAAAATGTTTTATTTGGATTTGGGGCACTTCAAAACATGTATTTCCGTTGAAATCTCGATATCGAATTTTTGTGTGGAATGCAATACTTACCCTGCTTACTATACATAGTAGAGAAAGTAAAAATACAAGTTTTGCTTCAGAGTAGCCTTCTATAAAGATTAACCTCAGTTATATTAGAAATAAATGGTGATATGTGTGTAAAGGAACATATTGATAGGGAAATAATAACGAAAAGCTATTTTAGCTTCTAAAATATTCAATCTTTGAATTTTTTATTAAAATCTATACTAATCCGCAAAAGCTTAGTTTTTCTATCTACTCCATATTAGTCATATAAAGGTTTACGATATAATTCCATTGCACATTTCGTAGATACAAGGGAATGCAGGAAGCTGAAGCGATGGTCAGATATTTAAAGGGCAGGTTAACCATATGCTGGCTTTGACATGCTATAACTACTCTCATATCTACATGGCAACGAGACCGACTACGGCGCGAACTGACACTAGCTAATACTTCTAGTCCAGTCATGACCCGATGAAGTGAAATTGCAGTTGCCTAATACGAGGATAAGTCAATAATTATCCGCACATTGTTTTTAATTTTTTGTGGATTGGCTGTATCGGTTTGTGCGCGCGCACGTCGACATGTTGTTCCTTTGTCTCCGCTTGTGGAATGTTTGAATGTTGCATTGTTCATAATAAGCATTGCTGCACCCCTCACCGTTTACACTAAAGAAGAACAGCGTGCGGTTATGCGTTTTTTGTTGTTTTACCTCGGCGAAATGTGTAATAATGGATCGAAAAGTTAAAAAATGGTCGGACAACTGTGAGGGACGAGGAAAGAGCAGGACGTCCATCCATATCCACTATTGACGCCAGCATTGAGCAAGTCTATCCTGATTCAGAGAACCGAAGATGTGCTGTCGATGAAGTGGCAAACCATATCTTTTTTGTTTCACTTAAAAATGCCTTAAGAGGCCTTCGATTCACCACAGACCAAGAAGTTAAGGAAGCATACATGGCTTACTACTCAACGAAAAATATTTTATTCTGAGGGCATCAGAAAGCTTGTGAACGATGGATCATGTGCATTGAGAAGCAAGTGGACTACGCTGAAAAAGGGTAATTGTAAGTTTCTATTGTTGTTATAATAAATTTAAAAAAAATATGTGATGATACTCATTGACTTACCCTCGTATATCCGCACTCTAAACAAGCATTAAATGCACTGAAAACGCAGTTATATCAGTAGCTATTCATGTTACCCAAAGAAAAGAATTGTGACTTGGTATTAACAACATTTACATTGGTTAAAGTAGTAGGTATAAAATTCAAAGCAATGAGAGCGAATAACTCGGAAATGGTTAATATCACAAAATTACGATTTGCTATAAATCCACAACTTTGTGTAGTAAGACTCGTTTACCAGTTATACAAAATTTATTCAGAATGAAGAGGACTTCACAGGCTATTGTCAGAAAATTCAAGATATACATTTTATTAGTGATGCAAAAGTCCTAAACATTAGATATTTTAATCAAAATCGTTATAGCCATTTTTGAGAAAATACAAATTAACAAAAATGTCCAACAAAAAGATAGTTTAGAATGGAAAAATTTTCTCGAAAACCTTTGTGCCACATTCTTGGAAGTTTTGGAACCAAATCCAAAGTTCATACCTTTTTGATATCTCGTTTTTGTGTTATGATGTTCAAGGTGAGATCTCATATCGCATTTTTGGGCGGAATACGATACAAGAAAAGTCAAAATAATGGATTCAATTCTAGAAATGTATTGTGCCAAATATAATGGTCTTAATTTTGAGTATATTAATAAAATGCCTGTGTTTGCACTTGCCTATTTGAGAAGTGTTGCTTTAATTTTGTTAGAGAGTGTGAAGCCACAGAGGAGCGGAAGAAATAAAATTGCTACATTTTAAGGAAGTGTTTTGTGTGTTTTAGCAGAGCGGAAAGCTGGGTGTAAACCAATGCTGACTATTTTAAACTGCCCGAGAAGCGTTCCGCCTGTCCTTCATAGATAGCACGCACAGTTTGGAGCATTAACGGCAGTTTCCTTGCTGCATCTCCCGTCGTGTTTATCTAGCGGGTTTGTAGTCACTGAGGAGTTCCTGCTAGCGAGCAGAGCCCCACAGCAATGCTTGCGTTATCTCTTTAACAATTGCTGAGGTCCCCGTTTTCTTTTTTACTTTCTCTACTACGCAGTTAAGTAAGCAGAGGAAGTATAGCATTCCACCCAAAAATTCGATGTCGAGATTTTACCGGGAATACATGTTTTGAGGCCCCTGAAAGATTCGTTTTCTTCTTTCCCTATCTCATACCTCTGGTAGGAGAGGAAGTACTGAAATCCATCTAGAAATTCGATATCGAAGTAGAAAATAATCATTTTTAATTTCTCTACCACGTACCAAATAGGTAGAGAAGGTACTGCATTTCACCCAAAAATTAGATACCAAGATTTCACCGGAAATACATGCTTTGAGACCCACTGAATCCAAAAAAGCATTTTTAGAAAAGGGTCCTGTGTATGTATGTATGTATGTATGTATGCATGGATTATGTATGTATGTATGTATGTATGTCTATCTATGTACAGCACACCTCAAAAACAAAAGTGGTATAAATATCAAACTTTGTATTTAGTTCAGTACCTTCCGAAGATGCCACACGAAGATTTTCAAGAAAATCCCCTCACCCCAGGCTACCCTTTACATAGAAAATGTTTAGAAAGCTTTTATTCTCTAAAATGGCTGTAAAGATTTTGAACAAAATACCATATATTAAAGATATTTACATGATAAATAAAATGTATATCTTGAATTTTCTGTGAAGGGTGAAGTCCGCTTCATTCGGAAAGAATTTTGTACAATGTTGTATAACTAGTGAACGAAACCGTACTATACAACAGATGTTGATCTTTTTAAAACACACAATTTATTTTAAATAACCTTTTTGGGACGTCAGTCATTTCCGAGATATATGTTATTAATGGTTCGAATTATTCAATATTTGTCATTATTTTCAAGTCCTATCGATTTTCAGCTGTTTCTCGCAATGCCATGGAAACAGTATGGAATTTTAAGACCAACGTATAACGTCCAGTTCTAAAATACGTATCACTATTCCCTTTGTGTCTATAACAAAATATTTAATGTAGCTGTTTCTGTAAAGGTTTATTTCGATTAAAATAAAGTAGATAGGAAAGTAAACTTTCGTAAGAATATTTGTATACCCACTAACCGATAGAGGGTAGAGGAAGTCATGTGAATGTAACACATGATTTTTAGAAAAAGGTTCACTTGCGTGTTTGTGTGTGTCTCTAAACACCATAAATAAAAAAAAGTAAAGTCGGTTAAATACCAAACTTGGCATTTAAGTTCAGCGTCCTCCAATGATGCGACATGAAGATTTTCAAGAAAATCCTTCCACCCTAACTACGCTTTATATGTAAAATGCTTCTTTTACTTTTCATTTTCTCAAAAATGTCTCTAACGACTTTAATTAAAATACCGCGTGTTTAAGATATTTAAATGACAAATAATATATATATAATTTTCTGGGAATAACATGTGAAATTGTCTTAATTCTGAAGGATTTTTGTATAATTGGTAAACCGTAAGAGACAGACAAAATCTTACTACACAAAAAATGTAGACTCGTTAAAGCATACAATTTATATTAAACACAACTTTTGTGGCGTTAACCATTTCCGAGATATTCTTTGTTATTGGATTGAATTTTCAAATACTCCTACTTTTTTCAAATGGTAAGACACTATTAGTTTTTCTCATGGGCATGTAAAGAGCATGGAATCTCAAAGTCAACACACAGCGACCTGCTTTTTAGAACATTTTAAATCGCTTTATCCTAGTACATCCTTCTTATACCTACAATAACATGTTAAAGATATAATGAAGGTTTGTCTCGAATCACAAGTAGCAGATAGAAGAATAACCTTTTGGAAGACTAGTTTGTGGAAGAGTAAGTTGAGAAAGTTACGTGAATGCAGCACAAAACATTTTTCCCTTTCCTTCGCAATAGGTCATTATTTTGACTTCTAAATTTATTCCTCCATGTTTCTGGTATTAACATTTCAAGGATGTTTCCTCTTATTGTGTGTGACTAACACTTATTTTTTCTCAACTGTAAACGTTATTGTGCTAAAAAGGGAGATTTAAAATGATGTGAAATTGCATTTGAGGTGCTACACAGAGGTAGTCCCAAATATTGTTTTCTTAATTTATTACTTTCTCTACTATATACAGTAAGTAAGGGAAGTATTGCATTCCACCCGAAATTCAATACCTAGATTTTACTGGGGATACTTGTTTTGAGGTCCCCAATCCAAATAAAGCATTTTTGAAAACTTGTCCTTCTATGTCTATCTGTTTGTGATGAACATCATAACTCAAAAATGAAAATTTGGATAAATATCAAACTTGGCATTTGAGTTTGGCAACTTCCAAAGATGCAACACGAAGATTTTCAAGAAAATCCCCTCACCCTAGACTACCCTTGACATGGAAAATTGAAAACTTTGATTTTCTAAAACATAGTTTTAGGGATTTGGATTAAAATATCATATATTTAAGACATTTTTATAGAAAATAAAATGTATACCTTGAATTTTCTGGGAACGTTAGCAAAGTCCTCTTCATTCTGTATGACTTTCGCATAACTGGTAAACCATAAAAGGTAGATAACATTTTACTACATAAAAACTGTAGATCTCGTTAAAACACACAATTTATGCCATATGTATTGTTGGTGTTGTTGAGTGAACCATTTCTGAGATATTCCTTGTTATTTGTTTGAATTTTCCAATACTTATACTTTTTCTCAAATGGGAATTCTTAATTCGTTTTTTTTATGTCCTGAACATGCAAAGAGAACTCCACATGGCAACCAGCTGTTAAAAATATGACTATCGCTTAAAGCCTACCATATTCCCCTTGTACCTACAAGAAAATTAGCAATAAGTTTCTGCAAATGTTTATTTCGATTAACATGAAGTACATGGAGAATAAGTGTTTGTAAAAATAGTTTGTACATGAGTAGAGAAAGTCATGTGAGTGTAACACATCAGATTTCTTTTTAGTAATCGAAGAGGTCACTATGCCAACGCCCCTTGAATCTTTGGAGAGTGGGCCAGGTGGAGTAGATGTGACGAAGCAGTGGATTGTCATGGTTGATGCAGGACAAAACACGTAACTCTCTGTAGCTGTTGCGGAGGTTCAGAGTAATCTCTGGATTTATTGCTCAATTCGAAGTAATTTCTGTAAAACGGAATTGTGAATAACATCATGTGAATAGAAGCAATAGCCTTTTAATGAATACTGCAATACCTTTAACAGTCAGGCGAACATTACCACAGGAGAAATATAGGTTCCATTAGGGTCCACAATTTACATCAATTAATTGTTTGTGACATTAACCATTACCGAAATATTCTCTATTATTTGAATTTCACCACTTTTAAACAGCATCCTTTAAAATACTCAATAATCGTTTTTTGTTTCTCGTGGCTAGCGTAAAGGATATAATGGATATGAAATAAGATATTTGAGAAAGGAATTTTGAGAAGGAAACGTTCCAGACCTAAGTTTAGGGTATCTCCCCGGAATTTTCCAATTGTGAGGACTGAGGAAAACTTGGAAAGATTCTCACTCGGGGAAGGCGGTCCTGGCGAGATTTGAACCGCGGACCTCCCGTGTCTTAACGACTTCGGCTACCATGTAATTATATCCTGATGTTTGAATAATTAAGTGTTGTCTTGGCTATGAATATAAACGATAATGGGTGAAGAAAATTGTTTAATTTCTACACATAAGATATTTTGAAATCACTATATTTCTAGCTAAGTTAGTTTTAAATTTTCATTGTTTTCAAATATCGCAATGCATTCTAGCACCGCTATTTACCTAAAATTTGATCACATAACTTATGTGGTGTATTTTAAAGTTTAAACGTTGGGGAAATTAAGTAGATTATTCCGTGTGGTAGCTGGCCAACATTTTAATTATACATGGAGAAGCACAGGCAATTTGTGAAACATTCCCACCAGTTTAACTCTCACGGGAACCGAGTATGCATAAAGGGTCAGTTAGGAGGAGCACAGAACTTAACCGTGCGTATAATGTGTGTTAATTTCAACACAAACACGTGCAAAAAAGAGCTTGAAACGCTTGCACCTCTCACAAAAACCTGCTTCTGAATACGGATTCTAATTCTGATACCGCAAAAAAAAAAGGGCAAAAATTATTCATAACCTTTCGTCCCCTTCCAAGTATTTCTCAAAAATAAATTATTCGCATATCAAATAGTGCATATACTGTACGGCTGTCCGCAACAGGTCACGACAACTAGAGGTCAACTATGAATGGAGCAGGTACACGACACGCTCTTTCTTGGAATAAAGGCTAGCGTGTGTGAAGTATTTTCGTTTTATAATTTGCCAGCACTGATATTTAAACATGAGTGTAGTAGCATTCCACCAGAAAGATAGACAAGTTCACCACAGACTCGACGCACGCCACATAAGCACTAGTATACTGTTAATAGCAAATGATATATAAATAGTTCACACGCGCTCCATAGCGGCGCTGATGTGCATTAAGTCAAGCTCAATAAACTAGATGGCACCACTGGTAATAAGCCCAGGAGTTACGATCTAATGGCCACATTTCTCCGATGCTGCCCCTGTACTACTCCAGAAGTTGTAGGACATACAGCGGAACTGCAGCACCTCTCGGAGAAGATCACAGCCCTGGAGGAGGATGTCTCCGAAATCCGGTTAGATATCAACCCTAACCAAGACTGACATGCCCAGGTTTCCGCTCATCACCTGTCATGATGACGGAAAAAGTGGCTTACATAACCACAACAATCCAAAAGTACGTCAAGGATGAAGCGGCAGCTCTCCAGACGATGCTAGACGAAAGACTACCGAGGCCGACATTCAGACAGCTTCCGGCTTCAAAGACTCGCGGTGGCCGGTTTGGCCGCTAGCGCAAACACACCGAACTACTTCCTGAACACCCTCACACTATACTTCCTATATATATCACACACACTGTATTCCCAAGGTCGTAAATAGGGCTCCGGTCATGCTTACGTCCTGGCACCTTGCCTTCACCTGACTTAGGCCCTCGTGGTCGCCAATATATCCACACTATCACTCCTGAATTCCTCTTTTACCTTCTTCCATTTTCCTTCCGGTGGAGGAGTTTTTAGTGGGTATGAGTGAGTCCTACACTCTCAGTCCCAACTCCAATCGGGGCTGGGGTAGTGACTAAATCATTTTCTCCTCCACTCGAAAAAAAGGCAATTAGTTTTAACTGATCCTCGCTACCTATCAAGTGGCGTCCTTTAAACCGGAAGGATAATTGACTCATTCATCGGTGAAGTATATATCCTATGCCCTCTCTGACCATCTCCCGTTTCCTCTTCGCCCCTAATGGAATGAGCCCACGAGCAATCCTGGGTCATGCGAGGGTGTGGTCTCTTCGTAGGCAGACCCGGTCCCGTATGTTTAGAAGTGTATCCGTGGGGACCTCGTAAAAATGACTTGACGATTCCGAGCAGTGTTTGAGTTCAGTGGTCTTCCACTAGTGTGCCTCACCCTGCCAAGAGGAGCCTTGTCCGCCCTACCGGGACCTCCACATTCCGCCGAGCTGAGATGGCGAACCCGCCTTAATCGCCTAGTCACCTCACCTGAGGAAGCGCCCGTGACCGAGCAGGCGGTGCCTTCTCAAGTCAGCCGAACAAACATCCTCAGACCTCGAACCTCTTGTAGTGACAACACGCAACAATGGATAATTAAAAGAATTCTGGTGTGTTGCACTCACATGAACTTCTCTACTCACTCTTGTGCAAACTTTTCTTACAAACGCTAATTCTATCTACTTCATGTTAATCGAGATAAGTGTTTGCAGAAACTGTACATTTCCTTGTAGGTAAAACGATATACGGGAATGCAGTAGGCTTTAAGCGGAAGACAATTCTTTCAAGAGGGGGTCGCTATGTAATGGTTTTTAAAATTCGGTCCCTTTGCATACTCAACAGAGAAACAAAGAAAGACAAAAATCTGATGTGTTACACTCACATGACTTTCTCTACTGTTGTACAAACTATTTTTACAAACGCTTATTCTCCATATGCTTCATGTTAATCGAAATGTTAATCTTATTGCTAATTTTCTTGTAGATGCAAGGGGAATTGGTAGGCTTTAAGTGATAGTGAAATCTTTTAAGAACTGGTTGCTATGTGGCGCATTCCATTCTCTTTGCATGTCCAGGACATAAAAAAAATTAATAACGAATTCCCATTTGAGAAAAAGTATAACTATTGGAAAATTTAAGGGAATAACAAGCAATATCTCGAAAATGGTTCAATCAAAAAAAAAGTGTATGTGACATAAATTGTGTATTTTAACGCGATCTACATTTTTTGTGTAGTAAACTTTTGTCTATCTCTTATGGTTTACCAGTTATGCAAAAGTCATTCACAATGAAGAATACTTTTAGAGATATTCCCAGAAAATTCAAGATACACATTTTATTTGTCATGAAAGTATCTTAAATATATGATATTTTAATCAAAATCGTTAGAGCCATTTATTGAGAAAATTAAAATCTTCGAAAAATGTTCCATGAAAAGGGTAATCTGAGATGGAGGGATTTTCTTGAAAACCTTCGTGTCGCATCTCTGGAAGATACTGAACCTAAATACCAAGTTTGGTGTTTATCCCGACTGTTTGTTTCAGAGTTATGCTGTTCACAGACAGACAGACAGACACACACAGACACACACACACACACACAGGGACATGTTTCCAAAAATGCTTTTTTTGGATTCAGGGGGCCTCAAAACATATATTTCCGGTGAAATCTTGGTATCGAATTTTTGGGTTGAATACAATACTTCCCCTGCTTACTATACGTAGTAGAGAAAGTAAAAATAAGGAATAACGACTTCGTATTTGCAAAAAGTATAACTATTTTAAAGTGCAAACCAATGACAAGAAATATCTCGGAAATGAAAATAACAACAAAATCTGGCTTAAATTGTCTGCTTTAACGAGATCTACCTATTTTTGTGATCAGATTTTTGTTTTGGGGACCTTATTTCTTACGGTTCAAACATTATACAAAGGTCATTCAAATAAAAAGGACTTCAGAGGCTATTCCCAGAAAATTCAAGGTGTACATTTCATTTGTCATGACAATATCTTAAACATGTGATATTTTAATCTAAATCGTTAGAACCATTTTTGAGAAAACCAAAATTATCGAAAACATTTCCATGTAAGAGGTTGTTTGCGGTGGGGGATTTTCTTGAAAATATTCGTATTGCATCCTTGGAAGAGGTTCAATTTAAATACAAATTTCGGTTTTAAATCGACCTTTTGTTTTTGAGTTACGCTGTTCATAGTCACACATATACACATTTTTTTCTAAAAATGCTTTTTTATGTGTTCAGGGCGCCTCAAAACATATATTTCCAGTGAAATTTCGACATCGAATGTTTGGGTGGAATACGATACTTCCCCTATGTAGTAGGGAAAGTATAAAACTTATAGAACAAATATATGCTGTAAAACAAATGTTTAAGCTAATATTAACGAATATTTACATGAGAAAATAATATGAAATGTTGTCGTGTCGATAAGTCATTCTTCAAAATGTACTCGCCATTAAGCACAGTATTCTCGTGTGTTCACATTAGTTTCTTTTTTGTGAAAACTAAAGAGGATATATTTTGCACATCATGCTTCATCTACCACTGGCATATTAGATACGAATTCTACTTTCTGATGAGTACTCAATTGACAAATCCTATGTCAATAGTCGTGTTTCGTTTGGAGGCCGTTATGATGGCCATTTTAGGATCAATTTAAATTGACCCTAATTGTAGGTTCCCATTTAAAATATTAAATTGACACCAAAATGAGCATCATAACGTCCTCAAAACAAAACACGACTAAGCATTTACTTTCCCCCATAATATCAAGCAACTTTTATTAGACGTTTCTTTCTACAACTTAACTTTGAAGATATTGTACAGTCTCAACTTAAATGATCCACGCTGTATATGTTCACAAAGTCCTCTGAAAGGAATTTCAATTGTCCGTTTCAGTTGTTACTCTCTTGGCAACAGATTGCACTTTGGTGTATCGAAAGTGTTTGGTGATATTTGTGGCCCTCTCCCTCTCTAGTGTTTCGCGCTTCATGTATCTGTGTTTGACACGGAAATATTGAACAACGATCTGGAAATATTCTACTGGTAAATTTAACTTGACAAATTCTAGCTGCTTCTCTACTTCTGTGCCTTAGTTCTGCAAACAAGACACAGCAATAGAGAAGCAAGGACGAAATTTTATTAGTGTACTTCATTGAGATACCATTTGGAATAACCGTTTGAGGTAGTTGCAGCCCCACTGTTGGAGAGCTAATTTGAAGTAGATTATATTTACGTTATTAGCACCACGCTTTGGGCGCCAATCTTGAAATGGTTTAAGCCCCACTGTTGGAGATCCAAACTTGAAGTCGTTGCAGCCTTATCTATGGGAGCCAAACTTTAAGTGGTTTAATTGTTGCTGTTGCACCATGTATGGGCATCAATTTGCAGCTGTTTTAGACTACACACGTAATGGATGCCAATTTGCGGGAGATTGTTTCTTGGAGTGTTCGCCCCACGTACGGTACAAAGTTTCCGGTAGCCTTCGCCCTACGTTTACTTTTCCGGTGGCCTTCGCCCCCACGTTTAAAAAATCAACTTTGTATTTTAATGCTTATTTATTTAAATATTATATATGCATGCCTCGGCTGAATCGTATTCTTTTTACAACACGTATCTCTTAGCAGAGCTGGTGTGGCTAAAGAATGAAGACTTACACAAATTATAATTGTATTGTACTTTGTTTTATTGATCCTACACACGATTAAATAGCACTTCACTGATGTATCCTACTATAGAGCTATGAGATTATTGTTATTTGCACTTTTTTAACAGGTAAACTTTATTTTATTCTCGCCGAAACGAATTTTTATGTCTCACATTGAACACGTACCATACTCGATCGGGTACGCATCTAAACTGGACTGGTTGGGAACACTGCCCTGCAGCGTCTCCCGCCTGAATTTGTGCTTTTTCTCTATTTCAAATCTCTGATTGGCTAAGCCTACTCCAATAGAATACTTTTATTTAACTTAAGCTTTCTCTAGTTTTTGGTTGGCTATTTTTAAACTGTTTTAAATATTACATTATTGTTCCAAGAATTATTAGTACACTTTATTAAACTTTCTAATTTATTGTTGTCTCAAGGTTACCCCTTTGTTAGCAATTCGGCTTCTACTTTGTAATTCTGTTTGCTACGAAAAGCAGCTTGCTTCTATTCTCACAGCTCCTACATTGTTAAACTACGTAATACATTCACATAACATTATAATACATAAACATAATAATACTATGACTGTTACATACACTTTATATATTATTACATACACATATTGCTTTTAAGGCGGGCTGTTATTTTTTTAATATTATATACTTAGACTGATATCCTTTAAGTGTTAAAAATACTGCCTAACATTTAAGCTATGTACATCTACACCTCTTCCACCTTATATGTAGAATGGGGGCAAGTTTCACCAGACAGTATTTTAAAATGTATGCACTGATTCACGTAGTACAGAGTGTAAGCCATTAGAAGTTGCCCTGAGTAAGCAGAAGTAGAAGGAGTATGTCCTTGATCGCGTTGGAAATAATACCTACATCGTGGCGCATCAGTCCTAGTTGTAAAGCCCCCGTACGGCTCTTGCCATTCTTTTCTCCCATCTGAAAAATGCCTATGAAAATTTGTAAGTGCATAACCTCTCTAACCTCTAATCTCTGCTGAAGGTTTACTGCCTGAAAAATACTGTTTATAGCGCTCTTTTATTTGGTAGAGCACGAAGAGCAGCTCTCATCTTTTTGACAATGTGGTATTGAGCGCAACAATCACCAGAAATATCGATAGTTGAAATCATTATTTTCAACAGTAAACAGCATTATTCCTTATCAGCTATATAAAACATTCCTGTCTATAATTTGCCATGACACCCTATAGAAAAAGCAATTGAGTTAGAGCCAAACTAGAAGTCGTACGTGAAAATACTTATGAAGTTTTCGTGAACAAGATTTGGCTAAGGCAAAGTGAATGACACAACAGTTTGTTGGTAAACGTATGTCCAAGAGATCCATTCGAAATATAGCTACGCATAGGTGAGCGATACCACATTACGAACTGCGTGACTACCGTGATTGAATGGGAAACCGTTCACAACGCTGCTCAAGCTGAATTTTTTCCAACCGAACCGACCTCCAATGCCAAGAACATCAGAGCGTTCCAACTCAGAAAATGACGCATAGAAAGCAACTTGGAAATAACTCGACACGCTCTCAAGCTCTCTCCACACGTCCAAACACATGAGGAATTCAGCGCGAATATTCGACGTGACGAGAGAAAACCAATGTGCAATGATCAAGGCGAACTTTTCTCCGTGCACTGCCATTTTTATCGAGGCAAATATGATTTGGATAACGCTTCGAAATTCCCTGAAAGGTGCAGCTCGCGATGGAATTCGGTCAGCAAATGTGTACCCAGCAAAGTAGTGCTTTGGGGTTACGTAATAACAAATGTTAGCAACGCTATTTGTGGTATTTTGTACGAATTTTAGCACTGCATTTAATGCGTTATTAATTATTATTATTATTATTATTATTATTATTATTATTATTATTATTATTATTATTATTATTATTATTATTATTCGTGTTGGGCTGATACCACTATTTCTCGATACTCGATACTCATTTTATAAAAAGCTGTAAAGGTGATAGCTTGTTCATTGAAATATGTTATTAGTAGCACAAACATATGTAAGCAATTTTATACTGTATGCTAATTCGAAATTTTTCCTGTTTGGCATTCTGCAATTGGCAACAATTTTTATCTTGATAATACCACAGGTTTCCCCTATTGTTAGTCAAGGACAATAATAATAATAATAATAATAATAATAATAATAATAACAATAATAATAATAATCTCCTCGTTTCCCTTTTAATGTATAGTTAATGTTGAAAACTTTCTTTTAAAGGATTTTCTATCCATAGAAAAGCAATACTTCTTTATTCTGCAATCTTGAAAATACAAACTAATACATATTTTGCAAGAAACTCTAAAAATAACAAATATTTCCATAGCGTATTATCTTATGTCTTAAGCTCTGACTTTTTTTCTGCTGGATTCGCAGATTTTGGTCACCGGATTGGGTAAATGTAATGCCTGAGAAAACCAGGCTGTTGCAGAAACGTGATTTAGTGCGTCAGCTAAATCAGCTTCATTCACAACTCAGCTGACGTTGTATGAGTATCTGTATTCCTTCCACGATTGTTTTGCATGTTTTCATTTAGACACAAGAATCTATGGAATGCTGCATTGATAGGAAATGCAGTCAAGGTCTATCAAGAACTACAGTCCAGCAACTCTTTGTGGATACGTGTGAGACAATAACGTGAAGTCTCGACTCCTTTCATTCCTTATCTAGCATAAAGTTAAACACAACAACTTTCAGTAATACAAAACTTAAAAGTATCGAAGGTTTGTCTCAAAGTGTTAAAATACTTCGATACCACCGAGTATCGAGAATATCGAGGTATCGACGGTAGCGAGATCACAGCCCTAATTATTATTATTATTATTATTATTATTATTATTATTATTATTATTATTATTTTATATATGGACATCCATATGTAGACTCGAACAAGTGATTGGAGAATATGTTAAGAAGCAACTCCACAAGAATATAACTACTTCTTGAAATTACTGGTGAATTGAGGCGATTGAAGAGCAGGAAACCTACCGACCAAGTTCCTATTATAAATAAACAAGTGTCAATTTATAATTAAGTGTTTAGCCTTGAATATGGACAGTGATACTGCAAAATGTGCCTATAAAGATCGTTTAGTTCTCTAATTGACATATTCGTTACATTTAATTTAATGTAGTTGAGTCAAGAAACAAACATCAATGAAAAGTATGATGTGTATAGATTCATCTGACTTTCTCTCCCAACTACCCTCTATTTTTATATAGCTTCTGCAAACCATTCTCGTAAAATCTTATGCTTCTATTAACTTTAAGTTAATTGAGATAAACTTTGCATAAATACTTTTATAACACATTTCGTTAGCAAAGAGAATAGCGATAGTCAAGGCTTAAAAATGGAACTTCAAATTCCATATTATTTACACGAGATCACTAGAAACAACTCAATAGCGACAGACTTTAAAAATGACAGAATTTCAAACCAATAATAATTAATATCTCGGAAATGGCTGCTGAAACCAAAAGGCTGTTCAAATAGAATGTATGTTTTAAGGAGATCTACATTTTTTGTGTACTACAGTTTTGTCTGTATCTTAGCCTTTAACCTTTATACAACATTCTTTCGAATGAAGAGGACTTCACAAAATTTTGTCAGAAATTTCAGGCTATATACTTGATTTACCCTGTAAATATTTTAAAGTACAGCTGAGCCTCACTTATACGTTATTCAGTTCTATATTTTTCCCAGATATGCGTTAAATGTTTTGGGAACCAACTTTGTTCATTAATATTTAGCTGAATTATACGTTTTTTCGGTTACACTTTTCTACATTTTTCTGGTTCTCATCTACGAAATGTATTAATTCATTTACTCATTTATACATTATGTTTATGCTATGTTAAGATATATTATGCATAGTTTCTGTTTACTGTATTCTTTATGTCGCAGCACAAAACAGTAGGCATGTTGGGCGAGGCATCGATATAGGTACCTATTTTAGGAACACTATTGCTGCGCGCGTATGAACAATACGGTCGGGCAGGGTTATTGTTCTCAGGTTGCATTTGATGATACTGATGACGGTGATGAAAAATGAGGGGTAAACAATGAAAGTGCTCCCAATGTGCAATCGACTAGTGAATGGCTGTGTGGAAAAATAAAAGGAGTAAATGAACCAGTGTAAAGCAGCAGTATTCTGATGAGTTTGTTTGAAATACGAATAACAGTACTGGCATATAAGTAATGTAATGTAGTATGTTTATTATTTGTGTTTCATTTATTTATTATATTAAATAATGCACAATTAGTTTGAGAATTAGTTTCACTTCCATAAAAAAATTCAGTATTACGTTTTCTTATTTAGCCTACACATTATTTTAATCGTCTCCCTTTGGAAACGTATAAGATTATACTTTATATGCCATTTTTAAGAAAATAAAAAATATCGAATATTCTTTCATATAAACGGTAGTTTTGGGTGAGGGGATTTTCTTGAAGGTTTTCGTGACCCATCTTGGGAGAATCCTCAACTTAAACTTTGGTATTTATCGAACAGTTCGTTTTTGTGTTATGATGTTCAGACACACACATGCACGCGCGCGCGCCGGCGGAGCTTTTTCTATTATCGTTTTTATTCAGGGGCACTCAGAATACGATGCGTGTTCTTAAAGTAAGTAGAATAATTTAAAAAAAAACAGAACATAATTTTCAAATACTTTACTATCGTTTATTACCTTACACTTTACACTACATCTCCACATAGTCACCGTTATTCACACACTTGTAACGGAAAACCAGTTTTGTATTCCTTCGTCAAAGAATGATGCCGCTCGTGATGAAAACCAAGTCTGAAATGTTTTTCAGCGAGGAATTTCTTCAGATGAAGAAACAGATGAAAATCGCTTGGATGTTTGCTGGCGTGACATTTCTCGCATTAAAAAAAAACAACAAAAACCCGAATGATCTGACTTCACATCGGCGGATCATTCGATTATTTTGAACATTTCAAAATGCTCTAACAACAGGAAACACAAAATGAAGATCGCTCATAGCTGCGCCTGGCTTCTTAATGAATGAAGGAAGAGATCACGCATGTTCAAAATCGCGGCTGCAGCGCCGCAACGGCAAAATATTAAAACCGTACTTACTTTAAAAATACAGTCGTATGTATTTTCCTGAAATCTCGACATCCAATTTTTAGGTGAATGCAATACTTTCTCTGCCTACCAGTTACGTGGTAAAGAAGATGAACACGGCCTACTTTACGGTCTACACAACATTCATTAGCATTTTTGTTTGTGGCTGTTTAAGAGTCCATTAGTTTCTAACATAAATTTAAGCGCATGAAAACGATTGCTTCTGTTTTATTACAGCGTTAACAGCGTTAACTAGAAATGTAAAACTACCGTAGGCTACCGTAGACTGTCATAAGTATGCGTAGACTATGGTAGTTTTCCTAGTGGGATTGGTCAGTTAAGATCCTACCGCGTTACCTGTACATTAGGGGTATTGCATACCTATTGGGTGTTACCTCATATCGATCGCTTTCTTTACTTTTGAAGTCAGTGGTTTAATAAATTCCTCCAGAAACCGGAAGCGTTGAGGATGGGAAGAGCGGCGCATGGGAGGATCCATAGTAAAATTAAAAGCAGGCTTTCTCCTGCAACAACCGAAAAGTTAGTTTCCGTCTAGTGGAATTTACGTTATATGGAAGACAACGAATCTGTCTTCAAAAACTTTTGGAAGCTCAACTGATTGTTCAGATTGAAGACATTGATAGTGATCACGAGTAATGTTATTTTGAAGTAAAAAATACAATTTTTATTTTGATCACAGTGACCAAAGTCATGATCACAGTTTTTTAGTGATCGTAATGTTTGAGTTTCTCATAATTTTCTTCATTGATTGTATTTTGTGTTTTGGTAGAGAGCAACTCTAGCGTTAACACAAGCGTGTCGTTCTTTTAATCCTGGATGAGAACTTGAACTGAGGTTTGTACGTTGTCTATAAACCAATATAGCATAAGTACAAGGAACTGGTGGACTACTGGGCTTAACCATCTTTGCAATCATTTAACAATTATAAGAATCACCTTTTTTAAGATCTGCCAGAGGAGTCAGCCCTAAGGTTTCAAACCTTCCATTTCTTTTAGACCTTGAAATCTTTCACCTTGCTCTTCCCTTCTGTCATTAAGCTTCTCTGCAAATTTGCTGCGCATACAGTGGATTTTAACACTCATTTCACAGTCAAGCCTGATGAAATTGAAAGATATCTCCTTCACTGAGGTAGCTGTCTGTTCCTTGTTTCCAAGAAGAGATTCAATTTGCTCCGTGCGCTGTGGGAATATTGCCAATTAACTAGAAATTACGCCTGCTTTCAAAAATTACCAAGCAGAAGCAGACTTACTTAAGAAGCGATACTGACAAAAGTCCTTGGAGGATCTACTAAGTGGAGTGTTAAATGAGGCAAAAACACGAACAAATACTTATTATCTTTAAAGTATAAGAGCTAGGTGTAGTCAGACGGAAGGGCCTCCAGTAACTGGGACACAGCTGCGCAAGTAGGCAAACTGGGCCCTTTGTGCTTCCATCGTGACCCTTGGAGTTAGGAGTAGTCAGACGGAAGGGCCTCCAGTAACTGGGACACAGCAGCGCAAGTAGGCAAACTGGGCCCTTTGTGCTTCCATCGTGACCCTTGGAGTTAGGAGTAGTCAGACGGAAGGGCCTCCAGTAACTGGGACACAGCAGCGCGAGTAGGCAAACTGGGCCCTTTGTGCTTCCATCGTGACCCTTGGAGTTAGGAGTAGTCAGACGGAAGGGCCTCCAGTAACTGGGACACAGCAGCGCAAGTAGACAAAGTGGGCCCTTTGTGCTTCCATCGCGACCCTTGGAGTTAGGAGTAGTCAGACGGAAGGGCCTCCAGTAACTGGACACAGCAGCGCAAGTAGGCAAAGTGGGCCCTTTGTGCTTCCATCGTGACCCTTGGAGTTAGGAGTAGTCAGACGGAAGGGCCTCCAGTAACTGGGACACAGCAGCGCAAGTAGGCAAAGTGGGCCCTTTGTGCTTCCATCGTGACCCTTGGAGTTAGGAGTAGTCAGACGGAAGGGCCTCAAGTAACTGGACACAGCAGCACAAGTAGGCAAAGTGGGCCCTTTGTGCTTCCATCGTGACCCTTGGAGTTAGGAGTAGTCAGACCTTGGGGCCTCCAGTAACTGGGACACAGCAGCGCACGTAGGCCTAGTGGGCCCTTTGTGCTTCCATCGTGACCCTTGGAGTTAGGAGTAGTCAGATGGAGAGGTCCTCCAGTAACTGGGACTCAGCAGCGCAAGTAGGCAAAGTGGGCCCTTTGTGCTTCCATCGTGACCCTTGGAGTTAGGAGTAGTCAGACCTTGGGGCCTCCAGTAACAGGGACACAGCAGCGCACGTAGGCAAAGTGGGCCCTTTGTAGTTCCAACGTGACCCCTGGGAGTTAAGAGTAGTCAGATGGAGAGGGCCTCCAGTAACTGGAACGTAGCAGCTCACGTAGACAAAGTGGCCCCTCTGTGTTTCTAACGTGACCTCAGAGAATCGGATGAAGGAGAGACCTGAAAGGCGACCAAATCCGGACGACGATAATATGTACCAAGGACAGGGTCTCTAACTATTCCAACATGACACTAGTATTGACGACGGCAAGCCCTGCCTTAGCCATCCGCAACCTGGAGTTCTCAAGAATAAACGAGCGCACTCCCAGGTAGGAAGGGGCCCAGTACCAGGGAGAAATCTTTCCAAAGCATCCTGCCGCAACATACCAACCGCCTGGCCCTACAACCCTGTAACAGATGAAAGGAAATGGTGGGGACAGGAAATGTTGGACAGAAAATATAGTAGCAGAGGAACCACACCAGAATTCGCCTACCAACCTGGGAAAACCGCGAAAAAACCCGAGGTAGAGTAGCCGAACCAAAATGAATTGAATCCGGGACCCCACCCCGAATAGGGCCTGACACGTTACTGTGGAGCCATCTCATAAGCATAACGAATAACAGTTATGTGTTTAAAATGTCTTAAAATATAGATAAGAAATGCTCACTGTAAGCTTTGATTGATCTCTGAGAGCTTAGCTTTCCATTCTACGAGGAGTACTGCAGTAAAGACTGCGTATAAACTTGACGCACACTTCCATGGTCTTTATCATATTCTTAGTAAAAAGAGAGCACGTATTTCTAGAAGTACGTCGGCATCAGCCAACACGATGCGGCCCTCGCCAAGAGTTGAAAAAGGAGACGACTTTGCAAGCATTATTTTTCAAGATTTTTCCTCCTACACGGTCAAAACCTTTGTACAGTCTACAAATAAAGTATTTCCAACTACATGTATCTCATACATATAATACCATTGTAACGAAAATGTTCCGGTAATTTTAGGTTCTGGATGAATAATAATAATTCACACTAATATGTATGAATCAACATTTCCCCTTTTCGCGCAAGAATGGTCAAACTGATCGAAACCAAAAAGAGGTTCTAACGGAGCGTTAAAACTCAATTAAAGTTTTATTAAATATTACATAATAAATGTTTATACGCAAAATCTTTTTGACATGGTTAGGTTATTTATTATTACTCTATTTATTTTATGTCATTTTAACTACTTCGTCATATCGCGACGGATCTATTAGTGGATAACTGTTAGATCGATGTGTGGCGAACAGTTAGTCTTCTAGGTCTCATCCCTGTAACCATCCGCTTCGTCACGTGTCCACAGAGACCCTAGCACATAGTAACTGGATCCTCTGCTTCGTGCCGTGCAGATGGCATTAGGGTGCCGTCCAGTCTAACTGTCGCTCTCATATAGAAAGACGCACAGTTAGCCTTCTAGGTCTCATCCCTGTAACCACCCGCTTCGTCACGTGTCCACAGAGACCCTAGTGCACAGCAACTGGATCTTCTGCTTCGTTCCGTGCAGATGGCATTAGGGTGCCGTCCAGTCTAACTGCTTTCATTGTCTGTGGATAGATGGCATAGCATTGGTTGTTACCAACCTATTTTTCATTTTTACTATTGTTTTAGACTTAAGGTGGAACTTTCGGTCGTGATATTAAATATCCAATTCGGTATTTGCCTTGGTGGCTGAGGGAAACCACGAAAAGTTCTCAGTCAGATTGGTCGGCCCACGGTATTAATTTTGAACTCCCGAATGCGGGCCATAGACGTTACCGCCAGAGCCATCCCGCTCAGTGTTAGGTTATTTACAAAACTTTGATAAGCAGAACATTTAAGTAGTTACAACAATTTTTCATTATTACTATTCGTTTACGTAAATAGTAGAAATGATAAAGAGGAAGGG
The DNA here is from genome assembly GCA_030765065.1 of Deroplatys truncata. Taxonomy (NCBI): domain Eukaryota; kingdom Metazoa; phylum Arthropoda; class Insecta; order Mantodea; family Mantidae; genus Deroplatys; species Deroplatys truncata. Next base: position 146,708,114 of record CM060975.1, read on the forward strand.
GAAAGAGGGGCAGAGGAAGAGAAACAGTGCGGGTGACATAGAAGAATTCAAGCACTTAAATACAGAGAGGAGAGAGATGCAAGCTTGGGAGGCCTCGATGACCCGTCAGAACCTCGATAGTAGCGACGTTTGGCGGAGAGTTAAAAACCTCCGTTGTCAACGTAATCAACACAGCTCCCCGCTTCAAGGTAACCGAGACCTTGTCTACGAACCTAAAGCCAAAGTAAACATGCTCACTATCTTGAGGACACCTGCAGGCCCAAAGATGACCCTCAAGACGCAGACTTACTACCCGCGTCGAGGAGGTAGATCGCTATTTGCGGTTGCCTCCTGATGGAGCGATGAATCCCCTTTTAATCATCCGCCCAAGTGAAGTCCAAGGCGCACTCCGGCGTCTCAACACTAAAAAAGGCTTGCGGACAGGACGGGCTGACCTCCACCTTGCTCAGCAACCTTCCCTTCCGAGCCGTACTTTTCCTTACCAGGGTATTCAACATCTTTATCACTCTGGAACACTTTCCACGCGAGTGGAAGGTGGCCCGGGTGGTATGCATTCCGAAACCTGGTAAAGACCCGGCTCTTCCCTCCAGCTACCGCACCATCAGCCTCCTACCCACCCTCTACCAACTGATCCAGCTTGGTCTACATATACACATCATCCACATAGTACACAGTTTCCTACACCAACGCTCCTTCACAGTAGTAGTTGCGGGAAAAACGTCAACGCAAAAACCCATAGGAGGCGTAGTCCCCGAAGGTTCTGTACTATCCCCCACACTGTTTAGTCTATTCATGACAGACTTTCCAGTGGTGCAGGACGTCAACATGACCCTGTTTGCTGATGACGTCCTTCTGTACACCACAAATATGGACATAATCGGAGCCTTCAACCCTATACAGCGACATCTCTGTCTCGTCGAACTCTGGTGCAGGCAGTGGCGGATGTCCGTGAACTCGGGCAAAGCAAAGCTGTCCTGTTTACCAAGAGACGAATCCCCGCTGCAGACATACCAGTATTCACCTACCAAGGCCACAGAATAGAATGGGGGACATGCATCTCGATGCTCTATGTCTGTGAGGTGTGGGGCATGGCAGCAGATTACTGGCTTCTCTGGTTGCAGCGTATACAGAAGAATGGGGGACTTCGGTCCATCTATTCTGTCTGCCGTGGCTTTCCAGTCAGGCTACTACACGAGAAGTCGGCCCTCCCATATGTGGAGGATGTGATTAGGCACCGGGCTCAAAATTTCTACGCCAGATTGGTACATAACGAGAACGCCCTTGTCAGATCCCTGGGGGACTACTTACCACAAGAACGTAGATACAGACACTACCGGGTTCCCCGCATGGCTTGTGAGCATCCCCGGAAACGAAGGCTTTAAACCTGTCAACAGCAAAAAGCTGTCACTAAGTACTCCCCCCCCTCCCCATGGGAATGGTCAATCAAAATTAATCAAATCACAATCCATTAAGGAAGAACAAACACCAGCGGAGCAGGGCACTGGCGCTTCTCCTGAAACGGCAGCCGCTGAAGAGCCTATAAAAACATAGCGATCCTCCCATCACCCCATAACATCAAAACCAAACCACCACCCTACAATAGTTCCATAATCCCTATGGTTAAGCCCTTCCAAGTGTAGGTAAGTAGCAAAAATCACTTAGGCTCACCACTAGCCTACCAGACCGGAGTTCGAAGAGAGAGAGGGAGATAGAACAACGAGAGAATGGGAAAGAAGGACACAGGAGAAAGAGAGGGACGGAATGAGAAAAAGTAGGAGAAATACATGAATCTCCGCATTTAACGCAATAAAGCGAGCAGACGGCGGATTAGCTAGTAATCGTGATTTTTATATTGTTTCTTCTGTTCAAATGTGCAATCTATATGAAAACCTCTGTCTAAAGGTGCTTCATAAACTATATTTAATCGTCTTGTTATAATTGTCACATGCATTTTATACAATGTTGTTAACACACCACTAACGCTCTGCATCCGTTATTTGTTATTTCAACTGCCTATGACTGGGCTAAAGTGGAAGGTTCAATCAGATTTGAAAACATCTTCATTTACAGGTATTTTAAGTTTATATACTTCAAAATTAATGCGTTAAATTATCTCTCCAGTATTTGCATGCATTGCAAGTCACCTACAAAGCACGGTATCTCTGAGATAACCTTGGAGGTTTGTCGCTACAAGTTGAAAGGTCCAATTTCAGTAGTTTCATCCCTGTAGTTTAGTGGGAGATTCTCGACACAGAAAGCGAAGATCCATATTTCGAATTCTGGCCGGAGCACAATGTTTTTTTATATGATTCGGCTTTCTAATTCCTCAATAGCTTTGTTATCTTTCTTGAAGAGATATAACCAGGAAGACTATAATAAATTACTTATTGCAAAGAAAACAAGTAATAAAAGGTCTACTTTTATCTTCATCTCCACTTTCGCAATTATAGGGTCTTCTCGTTCCTTAATCACATTTAATACTTAATATCTGAATTCAACTTCAATATAAAACAGAATCCAGCATTCTTGCTCTCATCTGATCCAGCATGTATCTAAAATGACTAAAACCCTCATTTTAATACGCCCATTGTGTTTATAATCGTGTGGCTTTTATTTAGGACTTATCTATGTTACTGTAAATATTTCATTGGAACCAAAAATCTTATATTGCGATTTCACTGAAGATACACATATAAAAGCATATTTAGAAAAAGGTCCGCCTATGTGTGAATACCTAAATCACAAAAGGAAAACTTAGTTATGTACAATAGCAACTTTCATATTTAACTTAGATGATTTTTTAAAGATGCAGGTGAAGATTTCCATGAAATTTCGCAATCTACAGAGAGCCTTTTACATAAAAGTTCCGTCAGTTTTATTTTATAAAAAAAGACTAAGGACTTCCATTAAAATAAAGATTGAAGTATTGGTATATCAAATAAAGTGCATATTTTCATTTTTCCGGAAATGGCCTGTGAAACCCTCTTCATCTTAGAGTTTTATAAAAACCAGGGAAACACAAGGAATAGAAAAAAACCTGCCTGGTAATTTCTTCTTTGGTATTATCCGTTTCAAAAATATTCCATTCTGTAATTATGAGCTTTTTCCAGCTAAAGTTTACTTCGATTAGCCATCTGTGCATGTTTTAATGTTCTGAAAATGTGCGCGATTGTTTTTAATATGCCATTTATATAACCAAAAAAGGATTAGTTTTAAAAAAATTATATAATTTTATTGTTTTTATTCCCCTTTAACATAAACAAATTAAAGAAATGATGCCGCTCTTCCTGAGGTACTTCAGAAACCATGTTTTTGTGATGTTCCACTGCCGCATCTGATGACGAAAAAGTGATTCCATACATTTTATCTTTAATTTCTGAAAACAAAAAGAAATCACAAGGTGCTAGGTCAGGGCTGTATGTTGGAGGGTCCTTGGTGCTGACCTTTAGGGCATCCAGATACTCAGTTGTTAGTTTTGCTGTATGCGACGATGCGTTGTCATAATGTAACGTTATTTTTCCTTTTGGGCGTTTTTCACGAAGTTTTAAAAAATTTGCATTAAACAGACATTGGTACCAATCAGCAGTAACCGTACGTCTATCTTCTAATTATATAGTAGCAATATGACCTGCTTTAGAAAAAGAAAAAAAACTAGTAACCATCTTCTTACCAACACTGCAAGTTTGTGTATTTTGTAGGCTTAGGTTCTGTTCGAAAGACCCACTGAGACGATTAACTTTTCTTTTCAGAATCACAACAATAAATACAAGATTAATCACCAGTAAACGGTATTCTAAACAAATTTTAAGTGCCACCTTGGCATTTTTCCAGAGTTTCCCTGCACCAATCAATGCGTTGTTGTTTTTAATCGAGAGTCAGTTGGTGTGGAATCCATCGACAATAACGTTTTCTCACGCGTAACTGTTGAAGTAAAATGTTTCGGAATTTGACTCACACTAATGCCCAATATCGCCCGAATAAATTCATAAGATGTCTATCGATCTCCTTCAGGAGGGAGGGGTAAGGTGGGATAAGACAGAGGGCGGCTGGATCAGGAGGCAGACAGGGTAGATGACAGAGTCCTTGCCGTTTTCCAGATTGAAACTCCCTGGATGGTAGCTGGTACAAGCCGCTCCGCTCAACCCCTGCAGGCTTGCATATCCCACTAGGGGACACGTGTGGGAAGTGTTATATAGAGCATCCTTTTCCCCTGCCATGCAATGCTGAAACTCCCGCCGACACTTGTAAGCCTGAAACAGACCAATAAGATGAAAGGTGAAGTGAAATGAGAATATAGGTGAAATGGAGGGACAGAAAATTTGGGGGATGTAATGAACTTCCCAGCATTCGCATAGCAACCCAGGGAAACCCCAAAAAATCCCATGGGTCAGGAAGGTCGCGCGCGGGAACCAAACCCACGACTTCCCAAATGCGGCCATAAACGTTGCCGCCTGAGTCATCCCGCTCGTTAAAAGACAATAAATAAAGCATTTTTAAGTGACTGCCACCAAAAGCAAGAGAAATGTAAATTGCTGATTATGAACTGTAACAAGTTTTCAACAAGTTTTCAACACGTATAACACTACAATCTAATTCTGTGGATGGATGAATGCGTATGGAAATAGAATGCAAATGCTCGGGGCTCACATTAGCCAAAAACAGATGTCAAAATAACACCATTTCAGCAGCAACCCGAGAGAGGTGGAGTGAATGATTCATGTTACGAATTTTGTGCATGTAAACCAGTCCTCAAATGTGGATTGGGACCAATTAGGAATGACGTGGCGCAGTGATCTAGAGCGTGCTGCTCTGGTTCCCGGTCACGGAATGCGTCCGGGTTCGATCCCACTCCTGATGGTGTGGATTTTAGGTCCCGAGTATAGGACCGGTGCCCACTCAGCATCGTGAGGAAAGTGAGGAGATGCGATAGGCAGCGATCTTGGCCTCGCGAGCCAACTGCCCGGCTCGGGGATGCATGATGCTGGCCACATCACCTCCCCGTATTGGTTGGTTGATTGCCCACCTCTGCCGTGGATGTGAGGCCGGCAGTCGGGATGGCATGCCCAAGCCCTTCGCAGGCTGTAGGGCCACATGATTATTATTATATTTGGATTGCGGGAAGTGCACACAAATTATCAATGGTTACTATTTATTATTGTATAACACTGTAAGTGTAAAATTAAGCCAAGCATCACATGGAATGTAAGTTCAGATTAGTAAATATAAAAGTTATAAATATATCATGTTCTGCAAAGAGAATCCAAACCGATCTTAGTTCGTACAGGAAAATCAAACTAAATATGGAAGATAGACTGAAATCGATTTCAGTATACATGTAAATCATCACGAAGACAGCGATTGTGGCATCACTCATCAATAAATTGTAACCTAGAAAATAATGTCTGGATTATGATGGGCATATCGGCCGAGTAATGCTGGAAGTACTGCGCCGTGGCAGTACAGTACTGTGGGCTAGAGCTTGGAGCTCTGGTTCCCGGCTACGGAAGGCGTCCGAGTTCGATTCGACCCATAGGGGTGCGGATTTTAAGTGCCGGATATAGGACCGATGTGTGTTGAGGAAAGTGAGGTGCTGCGGAAGGCAGCGGTCCTGGCCTTGTGAGTCAACTTTCCAGCGGGGGATGTGTGATGCTATCCACATCACCTCCCCGTATTCGTTGGATGATCGCCGTGCGTAGGTGGGGGTGAGGTCGGCAGTTGAGTTGGCAGGCCCAGGCCCCTCGTGGCTTCTAGCGTCACAGAAGTTTTTAAATCACTACGTTTCCATCTGTAATTGAAATCTATTGGAGTCCAATTCCCTACTGAATACGATCCGCGTTTTCAATGTTAAATTCAATACGTATTGAGATCGATTTGGATACACCAAGTTCGAGAATAAAATAATTCAAGCTTTTATGTTGGTCAACTTGGATTTAGGTTGCCAAACCTATTACATGTATGTTAATTTGCTTTTCTGTCTATTTTAAGTGGTTTTTGAAGTTAGTGAATGCTTTTGAGAAGAATAAATAGCGAATTATGGAAGCGATAAAAGTGGCTTTGCTGTGTGTTTCATTACACATGTGATTAACGATTTCCGCTAATAAAAACAAAATGACGAGCGTGCAGCGTGTTACAATGAGTATAGTAGAGGATAGTACCTTTGGCGTACCTATTCAAAACGATTTGAATACGGTAGGCGTTTCCACGCTACAAATTTTGATCCGATCCTACTTTCTAACGGGATCGGAAATAGGTTCAAAACGATCTCAGTAGGATCCAGATCCGCGTTTCCATTATTATTCAATACGGAAAGATACTCAAATCGATTTGAATTCCCCATGGAAACGTAGTAAAAGTCTTTCGAACCGTCCAAGCTTTCCAGCATCGTCTTTAGAGAACTGATGCATGTTGTGTGTTTTCTTGTCAATACTATAGCTGATTATTCGGAAGAAATATTTTCAGATTGCTTCCCTGCTATTTTATTTCATATACCATATACGTAGTTCATGAACGTTGCCATTCATTAAACGATGTTTCTTGCCTTGTTTATTTTGTCAGACTATTTCTGGACATGTGCTTTCCTCACTTTTCCGTTCCTTTATCCGAAAATGATTGATTCTGATGCTGCTACAGTGTTGCCATAGCTTTATTCAGCTCGACTTCGATTGCGCAGCCATCCACTTCCACAAATAAATACGTCGAATCCTTACAAAAAGAACTTTCTCCTCTCCTCATAGAACTTTTATTGAAGCGTGGCAGCTGCCGGTTCAAATGACGGTCAAACGTTAACTACCGGACACGCACTGCTGAAACTTTCCTAGGGACCTTTATGCTGTCGAAATATCATCATGCAACATTTTACCAGATTTACAGAGCTTTTGAAATTGTGTTTGTTTGAAAGACTTTACAAACGTATATAAATATAATGATTGAATGAATGAGTATATTTATTTAAATACAGTATACACATATAGATCCCCATCAATCGCACAGGTCCACGTTGTGTGTGCTGTTATAATACATAGAATAATGAACAAGATTTAAAAAACGCCAAAAAAAAAATAAAAGAAAAGAGGAAAAATGCAGCTACAAGAAAACACCGGACGGCATACTCCTCTGCGGCACTTTTAACATCGTCTGCTATATCTGATGATAAATCCGCTGCCAGCTGCTACAGTGGTGAGCGATGAGAGCTTTCTATCAGGGTATGCGTGTGTGGGGTGAGGATAGACTGAGAAACTTAATGTAAGCTAACACGAGCTACTGAAGCGAGTTGCCGACGATTTAACTACGAAGAGCTAAACCGATTCTGAACCTTAGCACAAGAAAAAAGTAACTACTGATTTATTATATCTGCTAACTTCTGAAGTACCAGATTTAGGGGTTAAAATAATTGTTTTCGTAAGTTGCCGTGAACCGCTGAAATGCTATATGACCTTCGGCTAAATATTTGAGAACCGTTCGCGGTCTTAGGTGCTATGGACTGCCAATCACCGTAAAAGACAGCAAGCACATAAGGCTGGACTGTAATGAAAGAAAGATGCTAATTTTAGAAATACAAGCTCTTTTATTAATTTAAGTGTCGCCTACTTAACTATTCCACCAAAGTTCCTACGTTATACGTTGCCAAATCTTTCACATCTGATGCACAAATTTTACTCTTTGACTTACTAAATTTTTCCCTGCATGCCTACCTACATTTTCACACACCTCTTTGATTTGTTAACGTATGAGTTCTAGCAACCTGAACCTTGAGATAATGGGTTTCTTGTTGACTGAGTTCACTGCAACACCTAATTGCCTTAGCTACTCTGACTTCTACCTAATTGCCTTTCCTTAACACGCAATTTGCTGGTAATGACTTCCTTATTCGCCTACAGAATTGTAATCCTTTCTTCTTTTATTATGCGTTGATTTAATATATGGAAATTATTTATGACAATTATTTACCTTCCATCAAGTCTTTACAAAATTTATTATTAATCACACGAGTTAAAAAATCCGGTATCACACACTGCAGAAAATCGTAAGACAGACATATTCAAATATAGCATCTTAAGTATAAACAATCCACAGAACAGCAGAAAACCGTATTTCCATGCATTATTATGCACTATTATAGTAAACAAGGAACAATTAAGAGAAATAAGTAGGCACAACACAAAAGATGAAATGACATAATAAAAATATAAAGCACTAATACCTACATTTAGCTCTTCTTGCACCCCCTCACTGCTATCAGCCTTCTCAGATCTCAGCTGTCTCGCCTTAACTAGAAGTTTACCCTATCCCCTTACGTCTTCACTATCTGCCAGTAGCGTCCAACAGCTCCTAGCCCTCTCCATTCGGGATAGTAAGGATCGCGATAAATATTTTTCTCTCCATTCCTCCCAATCCCTACAGCTTGCCAAGACATGCACCATAAATATATTAGGTACTGGGGTTCACCAGAAATTGAGACTGGGCCGTTTAGGGAAATTCTAGTGTTGTATGATAAGCTATATCGCTTCTTGGTTAATACCAGGGTTTGCGCATTTGCAGCTAATCTCTCTGTCTACAATAGAATAATATTCGTGAAATGGGAATGTAATTTCAGTGGACGTTTATTCCTGATTTCCTTACCTCCCCCGACAGTCTTATAACCTGGAGCTATGAAACTTTAATGTAAGTGGTCGAGTAATTTTTGCATAAGCACAGTACTTGAAATGTACTTGGTACATTTCATTCCTGCAATTATCTGATGACATACACACTTCTTAATCTTCATACTTACGGAATATATATGATATACCTAATAGTGTGTATAGAAAAAGTACAGACAACACTTAGTATGTTGGGCGGGACATTAACGTGCACGTTTTTCAACATGTTCTAAATAAAAATAAATTGAGTTTTGTTTATGGATCAGTGATCCTTAGCGTCCCATTCTATATTGGGCGTGAAAGACCGGTAATTTTGCTCAGAGGCTTCTTTATCAGGCTTGAGGTCTTTTTACGTGCCTTAAATATACGACAGGGGCCACCGGCTTTGCTTCCCTTCCGAAGGAAGCCATGCTGAGGATTTTTACGTCCCAAAAAATCCATCGCCCTGCGCCGGGTTTGAACCCGCGATCTCGGGAACTAGAGGTTAGCATGGTAACCACCATGGAGGTCGACTTCAACATGTCCGGAACCCATGTACAAAAATATATGGTTTGGACGCTGTGGGGCGCCAAAGTTTGCACAACGTTCATGTTTGGGCAGACGAAATCCGCGTGCGCAAATGGTTGGAAGTTGGATGTTACACAGGTTCAGTGTGAACATATGGGCTGGGATAATTGATGAAGATCATTGGGCCGTATCTACTGCCAAAGAGACTAACAGGACCGACATACTGTACTTTTATCAGAGATGTTCTTGCTACTCTTCTTGACTGTGGTGCCACTACAGGTTCGCCAGGTAATATGGCTGCAACACGACGGTGCTACAGCTCACTTTTATGCACATTTGCGGCACCACATGGACGCCGCATACACCAATAAATGGAGAGAGGCCACCACGATCAGCAGGTCTTACCCTTCTTCACTATTTTCTGTGGGGTACCATGAAGATTATGGCGCATGCTACCCCTGATCAGGGAGGACCTTATAGCACGAATCCACAATACGACTGAAACACTGTGCACACAGCCATATGCGTCTGTGTCTGCACCGCCGATGTACCTCTGCATTCAAGTAGAAGGTCAACATTTTGAGCACCTTTTGTAATTTACTGCACGGTGTGAAGTAATTGTCAGATTTCTTAACCAAATGTGGAATGCACATCCATCAACATATCCGAACTATCGCAAACTTCAACGCCCCATAGCGTCCCAAATACACTATGTGATCAAAACATACATACGTTTTTCATCTTAGGTGCATTGTGCTGCCACCTACTGCCTGGTACTCATTATCCGCGATCTCAGTAGTCATTAGACATCGTGAAACAGCACAATGACGCTCCATGGAACTCACAGACTTCGAACGTGGTCAGGTGATTGGATGTCACTTGTGTCAGAAGTCTGTACGCGAGATTTCCACACTCCTAAACATCCCTAGGTCCACTGTATCTGATGTGATAGTGAAGTGGAAACGTGAAGGGACATGTACAGCACAAAAGCGTACAGGCTGATCTCGTCCGTTGACTTACAGAGACCGCCGACATTTGAAGAGGGTCGTAAAGAGTAATAGGCAGACATCTATCCAGACCATCACACAGGAATTCCAAACTGCATCAGGATCCACTCCAAGTACTATGACAGTTGGGTGTGAGGTGAGAAACCTTTGAATCCATGGACGAGCGGCTGCTCATAAGCCACACATCACGCAGGAAAATGCCAAACGACGCCTCGCTTGGTGTAAGGAGCGTCAACATTACACGATTGAACAGTGGCAAAACGTTGTGTGGAGTGACGAATCACGGTACACAATGTGGCGATCCGATGGCAAGGTGTGGGTATGTCGAATGCCCGGTGAACGTCATCTGCCAGCGTGTGTAGTGGCAACAGTGAAATTCGGAGGTCGTGGTGTTATGGTGTGGTCATGTTTTTCCTGGAGGGGCTTGCACCCCTTGTTGTTTTGCGTGGCACGATCACAGCGCAGATCTAAATTGATATTTTAAGCACCTTCTTGCTTCGCACTGTTGAAGAGCAATTCGGGGATGGCGAATGCATCTTTTAACACAACCGAACACTTGTTCATACTGCACGGGCTGTGGCGGAGTGGTTACAAGACAATAACATCCCTGTAATGGACTGGCCTGCACAGAGTCCTGACTTGGATCCTATAGAACACCTTTGGGATGTTTTGGAACACCGACTTCGTGCCAAGCCTGACCGACCTACATCGATACCTCTCCTCAGTTCCGCACTCCGTGAAGAATGGGCTGCCATTCCCCAAGAAACCTTCCAAAACCTGATTGAAAGTATGCCTGCGAGAGTGAATGCTGTCATCAAGCCTAAGGGTGGACGAACACCATATTGACTTCCAGCATTACCGATTGTGGTCACCACGAACTTGTACTTCATTTTCAGCCAGGTGTCCGGATACTTTTGATCACCTACTGTCTGTATTTCCGGATATGGATTCACTCTTGATAAATGTTCACTTTAATTTCCCGCCCAACATACTAAGCGTTGTCGGTATTTTTTCTATACAGACTGTATAAATATCTTAATACCCTGACGTTTTCCAACGAAATAAGCTGAAGGTGGTGAATAAAAAAATTTCCTACCAACAAACCACTAATTTAAAACTTGGAGATGGCACATGGACTGCTATAGTTAAGAAAAATAGTATTCTCAGTTGTTATTTACAGACAATATTGATTAAATGATTTCTGATGTTACACTGGACAGGTTTTCACTCGTTGCACATTTAGTATGCATTGGTAATGGACTTGATTATATCATACGGACGAAACACGGAACGTTTGCCTACTTAAAGGTTATTAAGGATTCATGGCACCCAGAAATTTTACTACGTGCATCTGTAGAATTAGAATAAAGACTACTAGCGATTTTTATGCTAACTCCTGCACATATCCGCAGTATTTGTATAAAATGGCAATTAAAGAAATTAAGATAACATCATATAGTTATAAGCAGGATCCCAATGTATTTTGTTTCGCCTTTTCATTTGTTTACCTTGTATTACTCTATGGTTTAGCTATTAAACAATGGCCACCTGTATGTACTACTTGGAATAACATATTCGGCATTTGTTTTACACAATTCTCGTGAAGTAGCAACAACAACAACAACAAAGAAAAGTGAAAGCCATCTCAGTGTGTATGTTCTAATACGACACCATGTTCATATTCTAATAAACAAGCCTGGTAACCCCTTTATATTATTTAGGTCACGTGAGGGTCTCGGTACTGAAATGTTAATTTCAACAAACTTTAATCAATTTAGGTGACATTTTTATCACAGATTTGTTCAACATAATTAACATACCAAATTGCCATACTTCTAAGTACCTAAGTTTCAAGGTAATAATTTTGAAGAAATGAAAATCGAATCCATTGTGAAATATCTTACGGGATGAAAATTTGAGAACTTTAAACTTTTAAGTTTTGCATATTATACCTCGAATTCCTTACGATCAAATTTTAATTATATATAATATAAAAACTCTTCCCGGAAATGAATAATAATAATAATAATAATAATAATAATAATAAACGTAGTACTTCTGATTTTCTAAATATCAGCCACGTATTAAACTATTAAGATATGAAATCCAAAACTATTCCTCATTTCAAGAAAAGGCTTTTCAGAGCTCTTTATTCAATCTCAAAGAACGTATATTAAACATTTGAAAAAATAAATAAAAATCGTATCCGGGGGAGCATTTTAAAGTAGAGAAAATGTAAGAAAAGAAGAGAAGTTAACGAGAACATCAAATTTCAAAATTTTAAACGCTATTTAAACCGCCTGCACGCGCTATTTGTAGCACCTGCACTCCATTTAAACGTCGCGTTTGGGAATTTAAATTACCGTAATGCAAAACCGCATTTGGATCCTGTTTTTACTTGCAGTATTTGAGGAAAGAAAAAATGCCAGTAGCTTTAAGAATCGAAATTAGAAGCTACGTTATAGCTTTTGTAATCGAGAAGAGCAGTGCTTTTCAGTGATTCAAAAGTTGTTAAAATTAGTTGGACGGTTTCTGAGATTGCTTCCTCTCAATATAAATTTTTCTCTCCTTATAATTTAGGTTTTAATAAATTATGGGAATTGCGTGATAAGAATCATAAGAGGACCTTTAAACATTGCATCCACAAATACCTCGTTTCCGGAGTTCTTAGCAATTCTGTTTCACATAAAAAAGCTACATGTGTACGATAGATGACAACTTGTCTGTCATTTCATTCTTTAGCTAATCACGAGGCAGAGTGTTTTAGTAAGTAAACAGAGCAATCCTGTTACTGAAAGGAGTATAGGTAACGTCCGGTACTTACTGTCACAGACATTCTCCTCCCCGCCTCAACAGGAGTTTCGTGTCTACTGTTTCATTTATTCGTTATATACACCGATGGAGAACTGTGGCTATATGCCTAAAGTAAAGAAGACTATATACATAACAAATTGGCATCATTTGTGGCGGAATATGGCAGGGATCACTTCAGCACAAATGACGAAACCATCGGATGTAACGTTTTAAGCTTCATGTTAAACAACACTGTAATTCAACGAAACGTACATTGATTTAATTTTGAGTCAACATATTATATAAATAGCCTTCACTTACATCATGGTGGTCTAGGTGAATCATTCATCTACACCACCATGATATAAGTGAAGGCTTTTTATATAATATGTTGACTCAAAATTAAATCACGTTGAAACTTCACTGTTAATAACGTCCCATTGTAACCAAGTTAAACATACATTATTAGAATGGAACAATAAGGAAAATGGACATTTAACCTCCTCAGCCCCAATACAAATTAGAATTTTTCGAGAATCTCTTACATACACTAATAAGAGTGCATATTGCTTTAAAAATGTACAGCTTTTGAAATGCTTGTTTAGTAGCTTTTATAAACAAATTGCACATTATCGATAGCTAAAGATGCATTGCTTTTTTCCTTTTAATACTACTTAATTCTGGTCTACTTCGAAGTAAGGTGTACTGCCTTCAACTTGAGGAAGGTTTATTTTAGGAGGAGTTGTATTGTAGTTCTACTGTTGGGGAGCCAAAACTTGATGTAGTTGCAACCACGAGCGATACAAAGTTTCCGGTGGCCTTCGCCCCAACTTTACTTTCCGGTGGCCTTCGCCACAACGTTTAGGAATCAACTTTGTACTTTTAATTTTTTCTTTAAATATTATATATTGCCTCGGCTGCGTCAGTATTAATTTGTAGAAACATGTATCTCTTATCAGGGGGTGATGCGGCTAAAGAATGTAGGCTTACACAAATTATAATTTTTACTTCACTCCTTTTATTAATCCTTGACACGATTAAATAACCCTTCACTGATATAGAGAGCTGTGAGATTATTTATTAATTACTTGCACGTTTTAACACGTAAGCTCTATAATATACTTGCCGTAATGAATTTTATATGTCTCACACTGAATACACATTAAACTGTTCAGGAACGTTGTCGTCTAGCGACTGCCATTTACCGCTTAAATTTGTAAATTTTTTCTATTTTATATTTTATTTAACTTTCAGCTTTTCTGGTTGTTGATTGGCTATTTATAAACTATTTTAAAAATTACATTATTGTTCCAAGAATTACTAGTAGCATTATTAAACTTTCCAATTCATTATTGCCTCAAGGTTACCTCATTGTTAGCAACTTTTGTCCTATATTCTCACAGATCCTACATTATTAAATTACGTAATGCATTCACATAACATTATTATACATGTACACAATAATATAAACATAATACAATGACTGTTACATACATTATATATATATATATAAAATACACATATTGCTTTAAGGCGGGCTGTTAATTTTTTTATATTATATAATTAGACTGAAATCATTTAAGTGTTAAAAATATTGCTTCAAACTGTACATCATATTTGTTTACAGAGAACACTCAACGTAACGAGCGCTTCCAATTTCCCTCACCAGCAGCTCTCGGTGCGTTCCTAACTTACTAAAACCCCTCTATCTGCTAGTCACCATGCAAAACAGTGTGCTCGCTGGTAGTTTATACCCTTGGAACTACAGTAGGCTTCAATATTGCTAACTTTTCTTTTGGGGGACATTAAGACTTGGGTGTTTGCTGAGACAGTTATTGACGTGCAGATTTGGGGCAACGTCTTCACGATGCTTTCCTGGGAACATTAGAATCGCCATTTCATGTTTCATTGTTATAATGCTTGCAGTTACTTCTAGAATATGATCTTCTGAAGGTGATCATATAAATGCCCATAAGATTATGGTACGTGAATGAGAAACGTTTATTAAGACTTGTCATTTCCAAAAGCAGTTCTCATACCTTGTGTATGAGTATATAGATTAGGTTCTTCTGAGGTTATAGGCACTAAGAAACAAAACTGTCTCCCTCGTTATCGCTAAAGTGAAACCAGCTGCTAAATGGCACTTTGTCTTTGTACATGAGGGCTGTTTTTATATTCTACGTGCTTCATCATTCTTGACAGGCGCCTGACGAGGTCAGTCTGCAGGGAAATGAAAAGGCTGCTAGTGAAAAACCTAGGGAAAACATGTGTGGTGCAAAAATACCGCCTTGGTTCTGGTGTAGGGGAAGTGAAATCAATGGAATAGTATGAAGCTGTTCGCGTCCTCGATGCATAATAATTAAGTCTCTTCTTTCTCCGGCTAGCGTTGAGCAGTGTCGACTCTGTAAAGTCTACAGGGGGTGGTAAAATTATATATTGATTGCGATAATAAAAACATCGGCTCTGGTAAATATTGGCTTTATTATACTGTTATGTTACACATTCAGGAACGAGAGCCACCACTCCGTCAATTATCCGCGACTGACAGAGATGATTTGTTAGTCGGCAGTATTAAGAATTATTGTAATGTTTTCCCTACGTTCATAGCCGCGGCCTAACTTGTACGGTGCGGAGTTCAGCTAAGTCTGAAGTTAGTTGTATTCCGGCGCAGAGTTCAAGTAAGAGTGCTTACATGTCACAGGGTTCCGCGAAGAGTATAGTTACATGGCGCAGGGTTCAGCGAAGAGTGTGTTACTAGTATTTGTGAACTTCGCCATGTCTGATTTCATCCCTACTTCGCATATGTCACGTGATTATTTTGTTCGGTTTTCAATCACGTGACGATCTCCCGTTGTCGTATTCGTCAGTTTGTATTCTTGACTTCCATTTACTGGCTAAAATTTCAGTTTTGTTCAGCTTTCTCTTCCCACGGTACTATTTACAATTAGTTTAATTAATACTGTAGCACGTTCATATCTTTATGGCTTTAAGCCTTTTCTCGGCACAACTATCACGTTTCTTCCGCTTTGAAAAGAAATAGCACTTTCCGATACATATTTTCCACAGAAACTTATTTAATGGCTCAGTTCAGTACTGACAGACCTTTCCTGTCCCAAGAAAAGGGATGGGCTGGTGACTCGAACCTTACTTCCTCAAAAAATTGCAATATTTTGTATGAAGGTTTTTCCTATTGAGTTATAATGTTAAATACAACGTTTTACACCTTTGTTTAATCTATATACAATCAAATACGGGGCCTAGTTGAACCATATCAAGTAGTTCATGCAGAATTAGAATAGAACGCAAAATCTTTTAACTTCATAGAAACTGTTGGATCTACATTGCATCTATATGCATTAGAGCAAGAGAGGAATATTCCTGCAATAATAACAAAAAGGACGTCGCTCAATGTTATTGATATTTCTTATACACCTACATTTGCGCTGTGTATTGCGTTTTTCCATTTACTTTTATTTTCGGAAAATCGTAATCTACCTATATAAAGATTTCATTCGAGTTACTATAAATTCAACTTTGTGAGGTACAATACGACATTGAAGAGCTAAGCTGGAAGATACCAGAGTGAAAGGTAGAAAACGGCACAGAATAACTCAAAATGCATTCAAGAGTAGTTGAGTCGTGAATTTCAGAAACCCACATGTCCACATTTTTCTTAAAATTACTTTTTGTTAAAACCAAATTCTTTAATACTAATATAATTTAGTACATTAATCTCATATGTCCATGAATCCACATTGGTTTTATACAATACTGAAGTGCCCACTCTGTGGTGGTGTAGTAGTAGCGTGTCTGTCTCACATTCAAGAGGTCCCAAGTTCGAATCTCGGTTAGGGTGTGTTGCCCGGTTAAGGTTTTCCCGCAGTTTTCCCTTAACCTGAGAAGAAAAATGTTGAGTAACTTTAAGTTCTATGGACCCCAGGCTCATTTGAGCATCATTTCATCCATTTCATTCGTTAATCGTCCGATATGACCTACCCGGTTAAGGGACGTTAAACTTAAGAAAAAATATTTGAAGGACATGAAGTTTCTGCAATTTATCCACAATGTGTTCTGAATCAGATTCCGACTTGCTACTGGCAGATTGGGTTCAACCTGAGTGTTTTTGCTGCGTGTCCACTCTCAAGAGGGTTTAGCCGCAGGATTTTTATTTTGGGATGGGTATTTAAGGAAACGTTTTTCTTGTTTAGAATGGATAAATTGTTAAGGAAGTGGAATGCTGCTCTTCTAGCGCTGTCAGTTAGTGTGCAGCAGCCCTTCTGTACCTCTGGTATTAGTGGTTTTTAATGTTGTAATTATTTATTTATTTATTTATTTGTGCTAGCAATCTTCATTAGAATATGGCTATACATCAGCCCAAGCTGTTAGCTTGCCATATTATACCCATATTACACTCTTTAATTATAGCATAAAATAATAATAATAATAAATAGTAATGCTGCCAAAATAATAATCTTATAATACTAATATAATAATAATAATAATAATATAATTACATAACTTAGCATCACATGATGAAATTAGTTTACATCTCTTTTTATTGTCCATAACCAATTTCTTTTTTACTTTGGACAGGTACTCTCCTACCCTTTTACTATCCTTGTTAGAAATCTTGCTTAAAGCTACTTTCCTGTCCAGTTTGAACCATTTCCCATTTATATCTTCCTTTCTCTAATGCTGTGTAACTTAACAGTCAAAACCAATATGTTCTAAATCTTCTCTTTCCCCACATATTGGACACTGGTTCTGTGGGAACCCATTTCTTATTCCTGCTCGTACCCAGGCTATACTTTCTCTTTGTTCCTTGTTTGAGTTATCCACATACTCTTCTCTAGCCCATACATTTTTTTATTAATATATATGATTCCAAGGAACTTTTCTTCCCAAGGTTACTAAATAAATTTTGTATCTCTATATCTTGAATCCTCTGCCTAGCTTCTTTCCAAAAACTCTTAATATTATTTTCCCTCCTTCACCAAATTTCTCCCAGACCACTATTTTCCAAATTAGTTTGTATACTATAACTCCACCCATTTTTATTTAAGCTCTTTTCTTGGAATTCCAAACATTGCTGTAATTATATTGGCTAGGGAAAAGGAACCAGCCCATACATTCACAGCAAATTGCTGTTGATAGGATCGACACACCAGTACGTGTGGATTCTCGCAATCCCATGCATGGCTATTCCTACTGTTGAACATGCACTCTCTTCTAAACTTGGCCTTGTCCGTAAACAAAATCAAAGCTTTCCAGCTTTGTGGTTTTTTGCACATTGCTGTAGGACCCAATATACAAGCTCCACTGGAAATGGAAAGTCCGCTGGCTGCAATCACTGCACCTTCTGTGGATGATATGGGTGCAATTGTTGTTCATGCACAACTCCCAAAACAATTGATTGGCTTATGTTTAGAGCTCGTGCAACGCGTCGACTACTAGCGGCAGGATTGTCACCAATCGTATGTAAAACATTCTTTTCCAGATCGGGTGTTCTGGCATACCTTGCACGGCCAGTATTTTCCATTCTAACACGGAAGAATCCAGTTTCTCTTATGCGCCTATGTACAGATCAAAATGGTTGCTATCGGTTCTGGAACAGCTCAACATAGCGTCATTGTGCCACTCTTCCAGTGCATCCAGTGAACCCATACACGAGGTACATATCGCCCATCTCTTCATCAGTAAACCTATGCATACTGCTGTGTATCACTGTTAGCGCACAAGTAACACTGTCGGAAAAACAAAACCTTAGACAGAACCGAACAGTACTGAATGCAAACTTGAGGGCAACGAGTTAAAAATGGATTACTGTTGTCAAATGCAGGTATGGAAACAATTTGTGAACAAACAAGACACACGACCATACTGTCGATATTTGCACTGCTGTGCAGTATTTTCAGCGCAATAGAGATACAAAGGTAATTGGGGCAAGAAACAAAACGAAATGCAATTACTCTGTAACGAACCGCCGGAGGCTGTGGGTCCCTTATATCAAAATACTCAGAAGGTATCCCTGAACATCCTCTGAACGTTTGTCGGTGGATTTCTGGTTCATCCTATATATTCCTTTTGAACTCCTCATTTTAGAACTAAAAACGACTTCACTATAAACATGCTTCGTTTCTCAACATGGCCGAAAATTGGCATGCGACCTCCATTAGGCAAAGGACCAACAAAGAGTAAAGCCATCATTCAAGAACCAGTACTGTAATTTTTAACCTTTGCGAGAAATTTTTAAGGAGCCACTCCAAGAAGGCGTAAAAGAGGGGAAGGAACCGGTTTGCATTAAAAATAGCAGAAATTGAAAACACTTATCCCAAATATTCCTAACACTCTCCGGTATTGGGGCGAGAAATAAGCAAGGACAAGGTTTTCTACTGGTGAATCGAACAGTAATAATGACATAGCTTTACAAGACAACTTGCTTTTTCACACATCACTGCCAGCATAAAGAACTTTCTTTCTAGAATTAATAAATGAATGTATACATTATATTTTCAGGGTAATTTGGAGAGCAATATTGAATTATAGTCTTGCGCCGTGGCGCTGTAGGCTAGAGCATGGTGTTTTAGTTCCCGTCCATAAAATGCGCCCGGGTTCGATCCTGCTCATGGAAGTGCGGAATTAAGTTCCGCCTACAGGACCGGTACCCACTCAGCATCGTGAGGAAAGTGAGGAGCTGCGATAGGCGTGATCCCGATCACGGAAGTCAGCATTCTGGCTGTGGGATACATGATGCTGGCCATACCACCTCCCCGTATCGGTTGGATGTTCTCTCCGTGAGGTGGGCGTGGGTCGGCAATCGAGTTGGCAGGTCTAGGACTTTCATGGGCTGTAACGCCACGAGATTATTATTGATTATTATACTGAAGTATAAAGCGTTTTTTTCCACCTCAGAAAAAGAAAGATTTTCTTCTAACTAAAATAAACCATACATGATAACACAATAAAAGCGATGATAAAAAGATAAGGTAATTATGATTGTCAGAATTTTAGGAAATCATATCCAGCGTTCAAATCGATTTCTCTGTGTATTATGATCTATTTCCATAAATTTCCTACAAACTTTCTTAGTAAAACTTATTTTTGCATTTACTTCCTGTTGATCATGACGAATAAATGGATTAACTTACTTCATATTAAGATACTATACATTTTTTAGGCTGAGACAATTCTCTGCATAGTGATTAGCGCAGTGGCTTCTAAATCCAGACGTCCCGAAGGTAGAGAAGGAACATTTTCTTAATCAGAGTTATTCTCTATCCTTCCTGGAGTGTAAACGAGAGATTGAATTTGCGTGAGACTTAAAACTTAAAACCAAAGGGAATAAAACTCAATTAGTAAGGTTAGTGAACAATAATTGTCAAATTCAAATCCGCCGGTATGGCTTTAAGTGTTAAAGGCGCATATAAACTAACCAAGAAAGCACTCGACTGTTTAAAAGAAGACTATAGTTATATGCTAGGAGATATAAAAGTAATTAAACGAAAGCTTTCTTAACGAAAAGGAGCATGACAAAGTTGAGCCTAAAAAGATTTAGGTGTAGCAAGATATTGAATATAATTTTAAAATCATCTCTTATACTTAGTAACATTTATATCGGCAGATGTGTTCGGGACGCTTGAGGATAGAAACAGCTACTTCATTGATAAACTACTTTTAAGGACCAGTATTTTGCATGCGTTTGTAAAAAGGAAGTTACGCTGACAAGTGCTACCACCAACCTTCCAATGACCTTTATTTTAGAAATGTGGTTTTAATCATTTAACATTTCAAAGTGTATTGCTTAAAACGTGGAAAGAGTAAAAGTTTCGGGAATAGTTAATGCTACAATGAATTTTATGTGAAATAAATCCTTCAGCTTAGCAAGGAATACGTTTTGCTTGTATAAGCCTTTGCCTCTCTCTTCTAGTTTTCTTGTTACATTTAAAATTCAAACATTTGAGATACATTGTGATGTAAACACTTTATAGTTATAATACTTTAAGTGACACAAGGACTGAAATTTTAGATTCTAGATCTAATTCTAGATTTTTACATAACATAAAATAAGTTAGCATCAATATTAATCGCATGTGGGTTTATAATTGTCTTTTTTCAATTTTTATGGGTGTGACAATCTTCAGGAGGCCTTCAAAGGCTTGTGCTATATATTCTTTTGTGTTTTCTCCAACAAGCATTTTTCAATAAATAAATTGTTCCTTTTGCATTCCTTTGAGCCCAATTTAATGAACATTTCTGTGCGTTATACTATAGAATTCTGAAGTCCAGTAATATAATAACATTTCTGAACCTTAAGCTATAGAATTCTGAAGTCCAGTAATATTTTTCCATAACGGTCTGGTTTGGACAAAAAGTTTAATTATAGAACATTTACAAACGTTTAATGAAAAATTGTAAAAAGAAAGAAAACTGTGTGTCTCGATAAGTAAATGCGCGATTTAAAAAATAATAACTAGCAAAAATAAAAAAACCCACAACAACAACAAAACCACAAAAAGTTATGTTGTAAGGAGCCTTCAAAGTAGATACCAATATTTTATATACTTTTTTTTAATTTGTTATATGTTGAAAATAAATTACTATTTCAAATTGAAATTTTGCTTATCAATTACTGCTATCATAAATATGTGTTCAACTTTTAAACTAAGTAAATTCAAAATTACAGAAACTGGTAAACACAATCCCAGAATACCTTAATGAAAATCGTCAGAGGGTTTTTTGAGAAAATACAAAATAGTGAACGCTTTTGTTTGAGATGTGAACATTTTTGGAAAACCTTCGCCTTGAACCCTTAAAAAGTTCTTAAGTGTGAACACATGCGTTTCTCTAAAATCTATTTTAGGGTTAGGGGATGCTTTTCCAGTGAAATGTTGGTATCGAATTTTTGGGTTGAACGACATACTTCTTCTGCCTAAACAAAAGAGAAAACGAAATTATTTAGCATGCTTGAAATTTGAAGAAAATAATAAGTCAATATCACCAATGCCTACAGGAAACATACTGCTGATTATAAAGAAGAGCATATAATTATGCACTTTTACTTTATCACGTACCTAGTAGGTGGAGAATGTATTGCATTCCACCCCAAAACTCGAATTCACCGAAAATACATGTTTTAAGGAGCCCTTAAATAAAAAAATCTGATGTGATACATGTACAAGAATTTCTCCGCCCTCTATGTTTATTAGTGGGTACAGAAACTATTCCTACTAAAGCTTATTTTCTACTACATTTAATCCAAATAAACCTTTGCAGAAATAGCTGCATTACACATTTCGTTATAGAAACAAGAAAATATCGATAGTCAAATGTTTAAGAACCGGACACTACATAATAGCCTTAAAATACCATACTGTTTCCATGCAATCGCGAGAAACAACTGAATGTTGTCAGAACTTTAAGAGATGGACCAAGAAATTAACAATTCGAGCCTTTAATAACGGATTCTCAGAAATGCCCAATGCCACAATTAAAAACTTATTTGAAATAAATTGAATATTTTAAAGAGATCTAAGTTTCTGTGCAATCAATCGCTTAATGTTTACCAGTTATACAATATTATGCAAAACTACTTCCATATGAAGTGGACTTCACAGGCTATTCCCAGAAAATTCAAAATATACATTTTACTTATAATGTAAATATCTTTCATGTATGGTATTTTTATCAGAGATTTTAGAGCATTTTTTTTAGAAAATAAAACATTTCGAGAAATGTTCCACGTATAAGGTAGCCTGAGGTGGGCAGAGTTTTTGAAAATCTTTTTATTGCATCTTTGAAAGATACTGTTATCTAAATACCAACTTTAATATTTATCTGACTTTTCGTTTTTGAACTATGCTGTACACAGACACAGACACACACGCACGTATACACACATACACACGAACCTGTTTCTGAACATTTTTATAATTCAGGGATCCACAAAACATGTATTTCCGGTGAATTCTCGATCTCAAATTTTTGGGTGAAATGCAACACTTGCTGTACATACTATATGTGGTAGACAACTAAAAAGGTATTTTTAGAAAGAGGTCGTTGTGTGTGTGTGTGTGTGTGTGTGTATGTATGGGGGGGCAACTTATTTCCAAAACGAGATGTTGATTAAATGCTAAAGTTGATATTTAAGTTACCTGCCTGACAAAAATTCGACACGAATATTTTTAAATTACACCGAGCCCGCATCTGTGGTGCGGGGGCAGCGTGTCTGCCTCATATTGAAGAGGCCCCGAGTGCGAAACTCGATTTGTTTATAATTTGAATTTTTATTTATGGACACTCTTTAACTGCTGTGGTCCTTGGTTAAATTTAAATTTAAATTGAGTTTTATTTATGGCCGCTCTTTAACTACTATCGTCCTTAGCGTCCCATTCTATATTGGGCGTGAAAGATCGATAATTTTGCTCAGAGGCCTCTTTATCAGGCTTGAGGTTCTTTTACGTGCCATAAATCTACGACACGGGACCACCGGCTTTACTTCCATGCTAAGGATTTTTACGCCCGAAAAAATCCATCGCCTCCGCCGGGTTTGAATCCGCGACCTCGGGAACTAGAGGCTAGTATGGCAATCACCACACCACGGAGGACCCGGTTAGGGTCAGTTATCCAGATAAGCGTTTTTCCGGGATTTTCCCTTATCCTGAAAAGATGAATGTCGAAAACTTTCAAGCTCTTTGGAACCCGGAATTCTTCAGAGATTCATTTCATCCATTTCATTCATTACGTTTCCGATATGAGCTAACCGGTTAAGGGACTCGAAACTAAAAGAAAAAAAAAGAAAAAAGAATCACCTCACCTCGAATTACCATTTGCATGAAAAAATTGTCGATATTTTTTATTTACTCAAAAATGGTTCAATTGGTTTCGATAAATATTATACATTTAAGATATTTTCATAAACAATTAAATCTATACCTTGAATTTTGTGGTAATAGTCTCTGAAGTCCTCTTCATTCGCAAGGAACTTTGCATAATTTTATATAACTAATAATCCATAAGAGATGGAAAAAGACTTTGTGCACAGAAAATGTAAATATATTCAAATATCCTTATTTTCTTGTGACTTTAACCATTTCCAAGGCATCTGTTGTTATTGTCTTTTTTATTTTATACGTTGTAAATTTTTTAATTGTTGTCACGATTCAATTGTTTCTCTGGATGTCATGGCAAGAGTATGGAATTTAAAGCCAGCATAAAAGGAACCGCTTTTAAACATTTGGCTATTGCTTTGGTGTCCTGTATTCCCCTTGGACCCACAACGAAATCTGTAATGGGAGTATTTCTGCAAAGATTTATCTTGATGAACATGAACTAGATAGGAAAATAACTCCTGCAAGAGTAGTATGTGAACGTAACACATCATATTTTCCAGTTAATTACTTGAACAAGAATCATAAGGAAACACTCGCATTGGCTGTAAAATTATTATCCACTTTCTCATGCACCTCTCACATATTAGAGGAAGGGAACGAACTGGTCGTTCATATGCTATGACCTCGCCCTCCCATTCAATAAACATTAATTTTCATCGAGGCTTTTATGAAAGTGCATAGTGCTTGCTTGTCAGTTTTTTCTCTTCGGATTTACGATCTCTAATTGACTTTGCATTCGTTCTGACTCCAAACACCAAAACAACTATGAGTAATAGAAGTAAGTGGATGTACATCCATATCTGAAATATATCTCCATCAAAGTTGTCCGCAGCAACCTTTCATAGGGGCCAGGTGTTTTAAAACTTTATTTATGCCACCGTTAGACATACTGTGAGTTATATTTACTACTACTACTTTAGCCCAAGGCAGTAAGTATATATTTCACTTTTAACTTTCGGAAACACGAATGGTCGATAAACCAACATTTATGGGAGGGAGCCGAATTGGTCGAATGAAATTTATTCTTTCTGTGATCGTTGCTTTTATCGTCACGTGCAAAGTGAGATTTTATGGTTAATAGCATATAAAAAAGCAAGAGGTAACAAACATAAGAATGACAAATTTCATCCATATCGTGGAAAATACACAAAGGAAATCTAATTTTCATTTCTATAGTAAAGGTATTCACATCATGGAGGGGCCTCCGTAACCGAGGGAGAGCACCGGGTGCAGGCCAGTCAGCCCATTGTGCTTCCAATGTGATCCCAGGGAGGGAGGGATGAGGCGGGAGACCAGAAGGGTGACCAGATCCGGCTGGGGGCAAACATGGACGGGGCCTCTAACGTTTCCAGATAGAACGCATCCAACGCCGCATGGTCCCTGCCCACAAGTCACCAACCTCCAAAGTCCCCGGGAGCATAGCCCCAAGTTAAGGAGAGACCTAACTGAGCGGTACCGCACCGACGCCAGGGAAGAAACCTTTGCAGAGCGCAAGCCACCGCCCAGCCGCAACCCGCCAAACACCGTCGCCTGGCCCTATAATCCTGAAACAGATGAGAAGGAAGATAATGGGTACAGGAAATGAGAGGAAGGGGAGTCGTGGTAGAAGTGAACCACACAAGCATTCGCCTGGTGACCCGAGGAAACCACGAAAAACCCTAGACCAGAGGGGACGGTCACCTAGGATCGATTACGGGACCTCCCGATTGCGTGCCACAGAGTAACCGTCCCGCTCGGTGTTTATCTATAGTAGGTGCAGCAAGAATTCGATTTCACCCAAAAATTCATTTCGAGATTTCAGCGAAAATACACCTTTTGAGGTTCACTGATTCCAAAAACGCATTTTTAGGAGCTGGTCCTTTTATCTGTGTGTGCGTGTCTGAACAGTATTACTCAAAAACGCAGTCAGATAGCACAAAATTTTGCATTTTACTTTAGTATCCAGATTTTCAGAAAAATATCCCCACAGCAAACTAACTTTCACGTGTGAAATTTTTCGCTTTTTTTATTTCCTCAAAATGCCTCTAATGATTTCTATAAAATTCCACAAGATTAGCATATCTACATGACCAATAAAATATAAAAATAGTCTCCAAAGTGTTTTCCGTGTTGAAGGATTTTTTAATAATTTTGATTAACTCGAAAACCATAAAAGACAGAAACTTGATAGAAAACAATCTTATAATTTGGTATTAATAATTTCTGAGTATTCCTTGCAATGTGTATGAATTTGCCAGTACTTCTTGAAGTGCTAAACTTAATTCTTTTGTTTATTGTGATGTCGTTCAAAGAGGTGGAATTTTAAAGTCAGGTTATAACACTGTTTTTTTTTTAAAGCATTTGACTATCGCTTCAGCGCTTTGTATATCTCTGTACCTACAACGAAATATGTATTTTAACGAGTTCTACAAACGTATATATCGATTAACATGAAGTACTTAGGTAAACAAAGAAGCTTTTGAAAAACAATTTCTAGAGTAGGTATAGAAATAAACGATAATGAATACCTAAAGAAGATCATGTGAATATTACACATATATTTTTTCTCAAGGCTATTGGCATTTTGTGCGTGTATATAAGAGAAAGAGGAAGAGAACAGCATCACTCAAAATGGAAACGTAGGATAAGCATCAAACTTCATACCAAAGTTCAGAATATTTCAAGATTACAACACCGCAAAAGTAAAGGTAAACGTACGGACGAACGGAAGGGCCCCTGCAGTCGGGGAAGAGCACTGCAAGTAGGCCACACCGACCATTTTTGCTACTACCGTGACCCTGG
Organism: Deroplatys truncata; assembly: GCA_030765065.1. Classification (NCBI taxonomy): domain Eukaryota; kingdom Metazoa; phylum Arthropoda; class Insecta; order Mantodea; family Mantidae; genus Deroplatys; species Deroplatys truncata. The sequence continues at coordinate 146,734,730 of CM060975.1, forward strand.
ATGGGAGGGATGAGGAAGAGACCCGAAGGGTGACCAGTTTCGGTTGACGACGGGCGCAAGCATGAACCGGGTCCCTAACTTTCTAGATCGAACGCATCTGACGGCGCTGGGGACCACCCACAAACCTCCAGACCCCCGATGGTCTCCCCTGGTGGAACGCACTCGGAGGCGAGACCTAACTAAGCAGTCCCGCAACAACGTCAGAAAGAAACCTCTACAGAGCGCACAGCTACCGCCCAGCCACAGCCCGCGAGCTTCGTCGCCTGGTTCTACAATCCTAAAGAAGATTATGAAGAAGATTGGTTCAGGAAATGAGGTGCAGGAGAGTCGTGGTAGAAGATTAACCAAACCAAGCATTCGCCTGCCGACCCGGGGAAACCACGAAAAATCTATAGTTTTTTTCCGGAGGGAAAATATATTTTACTCATTTACCCGAGATAAGCTGAGTTAGTGGAAATCGCCATTAGGGGATGGTCCTACCCACTAAAACCCCTGTACATGTTAGTAAGCATTAGCTGATTTGGTTTTCATGCATATTAGTCAGGTCCCACATAGCACCCCGATTAATCAATGAAAGATGCATGTATTGCATGCGAGCGCGTCAAATGATAATTACCCGGGATTGCACATAACATACGCCTTGAGCAATCCCGGGTGGTTAGACATAGACTTTAAATCTGTTCATGTAGATGTACAGTTTCCTACTTTATTGTCCATTTACTATTTTTGATTTTAATGTTGATTGATACTACTTTGTTATTGATTGGCACTAACAGTGCAAATATCTAAATTACAGTGATTACTCGTACATAGGTAAGAGCGGATGGTCACCGGGGATCGAACTCGTGGACCTCCCGAATGCAAGTCGCACACGCCACCTCTCTTGATCCCCACCCTAAACTATCCTTGCAAGGAAAAGCCTTCGCTGCTCTTTATTTTCTAAAAGTGCTTCTAAAATGTTTTATTTAGATACAATATTTGAAATACTGATATGAGGAATAAAATGTATGTAGGGAATTTTTTAAATAAGATATAAAGTCTTCATTTGGACTCAATTATATATACGAGTACAAGGTTGTCTCATAAGTTCGTTCGTTTTTCGTTACGTTTCAATCACTAAGAACGCCTGGGAACACACCTCACCCACAGCACAGCTACGACAGCGTAGCTGCTGAACTTTCTGCATACAAACTTTAAACACAAGTGGTTCGAAAGATAAAGCACTACTCACTTAGGTTTCATAAACAAACTATTTATTTCCTGCAGTATACACAATTTTGTCGACAATATATTGCCATTTCTCCAAAATGTGGGTTTTTTTGTGGTTGATGAACTCTTAGAGGTTCGGTCTGCAGTCCTCCAAGGAAGTGAGGCATTTTCCATTCAGGAAATTCTGCAAGAAACGGAATAGATAAAAATCGGATGGGACAATGTCTGAAGAATACGGCGGTTGGGGTAACACATCCCACTCAAAATTACGCAACTTTTGACAAGTCACCATAGAGGTATGTGGTCTTGCGTTGTCGTGGTGAAAGACGACATCGTTTTCCGGTTTCGGTCTTTTCTCTTCAATAGGCTGCCTTGGGACGATCCAACTGAGAACAGTATTTCTCGGAATTCTAAACTCCTTATTCGGAAGAAGTTCGTAATACCGGATTCCTTTGCAATCCCACCAAATGCATAGCATAACTTTCTCGAATGCAGCCCTGGTTTATGAACCGATAGTGATGGCTGCCCTTCCTTGCGCAATGATTTACTCTTTCGGGCGCTGTTGCACACAATTCCACTTCACATCTCGTTACCAGCCGTTCCAGTAAAGGATCATTCTGATTGCGTCTCAATAAGAAGTCACATATGGAAACGCGCTGAATCAAATTCGCTTCACTTAGGGAGGAACCCATGCATCGCGAATATTGACGTAACCCATTTTTTCAACTTCCTGGCTACAGTAGCACAAGCTAAATTAAGTTCCAATGCCAACACCTCAGTTGTCATTCGTGGATTGTTGACTATCATTTCATAAATTTTTTCCACGTCCCTAACCATTGGCCGTCCAGATCGAGGTTTGTCTTTTAGGGAGAAATTTCCAGCTCGAAATCGACTAAACCACTTTTGGCATGCCCGATTCGTTAGTGCATCTTCCCCGTATACAGCACAAATTTTCTGCCGGCATTGTGAGGCGGTTTTGCCCCTACGATAGTAAACCAGCATAAAATGTCGGAAATGTTCCTTTTTGCTTTCCATTGTTTGTAAACACAGGTTCATGATGTTCCATCCAACGTCAGTCACAAACACACACTGGCATATGCAATAGCGAGTCTAGTTGTTGACCTCTAAGTCGTAGGGGTGTTTAGGCAACTATGATAACTTGAGTGTACAGAGGGTTTAGGGTTTTCAGGCGCTATATATGGAAGTTGCGAGCAAAACGAACAAACTTATGGGAGAACCCAATAAATGTGAAATTTCTCATTAAGATACAAAATTTGTATAAAGTACATATTTCGCAACGTTGACCGTTTTTAAATGCTACATTTTGTACCTATAAATGAATTGGCGGAACCCGTTTGAAACTTGTGATTATTCTTCTTCTTCTTCTTCTTCTTCTTCTCCATTTGGTCTGTCCTTTCCTTCGCAAAACTGAGACTTCTGAATTTATTTCTCCCTGTTCCTTTTAAATAAGCACGTGAATGCTATTTCTGCATTGTATACATAACTAAGCACGTATTGATTAGTTTGATGTCATTTCTAGGCAAAACTTTGTTGTGAATGATATAACATGGATAGGTAAACGGTAAAGGCGGGGACGAACGGAGTGGCCTCTGCAGCAGAGGCAGAGCACCGTAAGTAGGCCTCAACCGCCCGTTTTACTTCTACTGTAGCTCCTGAGAGGGAGGGATGAGGACAGAGACCCGAAGGAGAACCAGATCCGCGTGACTATGGGCGCAAACATGGATGGGGTCCCAAACGTTTTCAGATCGAACGCATCCAACGCCGCTCGGGCCCACCCAAAAGCCTCCGGCTCCCGATGGACCCCCCTGGTGGGACTCACTCGGAGGCGGGTGCTAATGGGTAGTCCCGCAACAACGACACGGAAGAAACCTCTATAAAGCGCACATTCACTGCCCAGCCGCAACCCGCCGAACACCGTCGCCTGGTCCTAAAACTCTGAGGCAGATGACAAGGAAGATGTTGGGTACAGGGAATGAGGGGCAGAAAAGTCGTGATAGAAGAGGAACCACCCCAGCATTCGCCTACCGATGCGGGGAAACCGCAAAAATCCAATGGGCAGAGTGGGCGGTTGCCGGGAATCGAACCTGGGACTTCCCGGATGCGAGTCGCACATATTACCGCAGTACCATCTCACTCGGCTAACATGGATGGGAAACTCACTTTTAGGTGAAAACATATCTCGTGTATTATATGAGCTTGAAATGGGTAGTGAAAATCGTGTGATGCATCAGTATTTTATAATCGTTTCGTTACTTCGCTTCTTTACGATGTTTCTGCTATCCCTGCCTGAGCACAACTAAATAACTTATTCTTGCACCCCTCTTCTTCCGAGGACCTTCTCTAAGACCAGCTTCCTTACTGCTCGTTTCCGAGATCTCCGGGAACAGAAAAAAACAGAAATAGCCATGAACCTAATACGTGTCGTTTCTTACTCTTAACTACGAGGCGAGAAAGGTATGAAAAAAGAGGACTAACGCTACGCGACAGTATTGGTAAGACTCAATTCCATTCACCGTAAGATGAGGAAATTTCTTTACGTTTTTTCCAGCAAAAACTATAAATGTCTTTAAAAATGTACCTTAAATACGAGCAATATCTCTTATAGTCAGTACTCAGATACAACATGAGCTGCTCTAGGTCTGAAATCAATAATAACGTAACAAAAATACAATTTTATTGCCATCCAAAGCTGGAAAATTGGCTCTGCGCAAAGTAATGTTATTTAAACTGAGCCGTCAGTAAAGCGCTGTACAAATCTCATTTGTATAGTTTAATTAAAATTTCTGACAAGTGCGCTGCAAAGGGGCAAGTTATTATTAATAGCTTTTCGTAACTTTCAACAGCTGTGATCTTCGTTTCTGAAATATAGGCTATAAACACACATACACACTCCCTCTCTCTCGCCATTAGAGAGAGTGTAACATTTAAAACCATACTTTAAGGATGAAAATATAGCAGAAAAATTTTATGGAATACACTCTTACAAATTCTTCTATCCAATATAAATTCACACAACTGCTTTATAGTATTCATCAAAAAGTGATTTCCGTATACACGATACGTTTTTGTCCAGAAATTATTTCGAATTAAGCAGTAAGTTAGTTCATACTACATGCTGGATATAACAAACAATTCTGTTTCATGTAAATCAACGAAGGGTTAGGGGAAAAACGCGTTCAGTCCATTCATCAAAAGTTTCAGGAAACTAAAAAAAAAGTTTCTCTTTAAAAATGCGGTTTAGTTACACTGTTGGAATCCTGATTTTAACTTTATATCATCGTACATGTACATACAATGAAACAAACTATTTTGTATACGTGATAATAATATGTAAAATGAATAAATACCGTGATGAATGGAATCTGAAAGTAAATCAAGAGAAGACTCAAATTATAGTGTTTAAGAAAGGTGCCAAGCTGGGCAAGTATGAAAACTGGAAGAATGGAGAGAAGGAATATAAAGTAGTCAGAGATTGTATATATTTAGGGGTTAAAATGGATGGGGGTGGAAAATGGGAGAAACAGAAGAAACTGGTATTGACGAAGGGGAAAGGGGCAATGTCAGCGATTAGAGGGTGCAAATATAGAATACCAGAAATAAATGTTAAATGGCTAGAGAAAATAATTAACACAGTAGTTGAAGCAAAAATGTTATATGGAAGTGAAATATGGGGAGTAAAACAAGGCTGGGAAGAGATAGATATGGTACTTAGGAGGTTTTGTAGAGAAGTTTTAGGCCTGCCAAATGCTACAGTTAAGGAGTTTGCTCTAATTAAAATGCAGAGAGTGGGGGGAAAAGGGGTAATAATGGAGAGAGCTCTTAAATATTGGTACAAACTATTAAATTTAGAAGAGAAGAACTTGTTGTGGCAGTGTTTGGAATTTCAAGAAAGAAGCTTAAAGAAAAATGGGTGCAGTTATAGTATACAAACTAATTTGGAAAATAGTGGTTTGAGAAATTTGGAGAAGGAGGGAAAATAATGTTAAGGGTTTTTGGAAAGAAGCTAGGCGGAGGTTTGAAGATATAAAGAGATACAAAATTTATTTAGTAACATTGGGAAGAAAAGCTGCTTGGAATCATATATATATATATATATATATATTAATAAAAAATGCATGGTCTAGAGAACAGTATGTGGATAACTCAAATAAGGAACAAAGAGAAAATATAGCCTGGATACGAGCAGGTGTATGGAGACTAATAGGAATAAGAAATGGGTTCCAACAGAACCAGTGTCCAATATGTGGGGAAAGAGAAGATTTAGAACATATCGTTTTTTATTGTAAAGGTACACAGCATTGGAGAAAGCAAGCTATAAATGGGAAATGGTTAAAACTGGACAGGAAAGTAGCCTTAAGCAAGATTTTTAACAAAGCCAGTAAAAAGGTAGGAGAGTACCTGTCCAAAGTAATAAAGAAATGGTTATGGACAATAAAAAGAGACTGAATTAGTTTCATCATGTGATGTTAAGTTATGTAACTATATTATCATTATTATAATATTAGTATTATTAGAATATTATTTTGGTATTACTACTATTATTTTATTATTATTATTTTTATGTTATAATTAAAGAATGTAATATGGGTAGAGTATGGCAAGATAACAGCTTGGGCTGTATAGCCATATTCCAAAGAAGATTGCTAGCACAAATAAAAAAAAAATGTAATGGGTGTGAAAAAATTTCCGGATTGTGAAATAAAACCCACAGTTGTAGTGTATAAAATGTATTTAATGTTGATATATTATTATTATTATTATTATGGCATGGTGAAATCAGGTAAAAGTAGGTAACATTGGTTGTAGTGCAGAGAAATAATCATGTTTGGTCATCATTGTCGTTGAAGTATACTCATTGTGCTGCCTGTTGCTCTCATATCCATCCTACATCAAACTTTTGTAAAAGTCTTAGCTGTAATGAGAAACCTTGTTAAGATTGCAGGTCCTTGTGTTTCACACGAGAGATTAGGACTGGAGCCTCGTACAAAACTTTCAGTCGATAGGTACGTTCTTCGCTTGTTGATGGCCTTTTGTTTGTTTGCTTTTTTTCCTTTTTGCCCATGGCGTATCTCATGGTTGAACCAGATGGTACTGAGCTATACAAAAGCGTCAAAGCATTAATTTCGGCCCTTCAAATGTTTATTTCGGAAGCTGAAAGGAATAAGCTCAAAAGTTGCACTAACGAGTCTTGCAAAGATAAACAAAAACATGAATCGCAAACTTTTCAGCATGAAACATGTCGCAATTATATTTGGGACATTAAACATAACTACAGCATGCCACATTAAAAAAAACAAATTAACGCTATAAAAACTGTAAATGGCGCGAGTTGTATATTTAATTTACTCTACATTTTTTTTCTTTCTCTACTGCTTACCTATAGAAACTAAGTATTGCATTCCAACCAAACATTCGATACCGAGATTTCACCGAAAATACACGTTTTGAAATCCCTGAATAAAGAAAGAGTTTTTAGAAAAAGGTCTGCGCATGTGCGTGAGTCATTTTTTACATTTATTTATTACAAGCATGTTGCATTACATTTTGGTAATATTACATGCTAGGTTAGCTTATTTACATGAATATTTAACAATAAAAGCTATTTTATTTCCAGTGCTACTGTAATCAACTAATATAATTTTACATAGCTATATAAATTTAAAAATTAATTTTGTTAACAGATATCATAAACTGCTTTTTATACATGTGAATTAAATCTATTAATTGAAATGGTCACATTCCACTTACTTTTGTTACCTTTCTCTTTAAACATATTCTGTCATTATCTAATAAAATACATTATATATTAGGTGTGTGTGTGTGTGTGAACAACATATCTCAAAAAACTAAGAGCCGGTTTAAGAATAAACTTGGTATTTAAGTTCAGTATATTCCAAAGATGCAAAACGATTTTATCAGGAAAATCCCCCCACCGCTAACTTTTCAATTTTCTCAAAAATGGTTGTAACGATTTTGATTAAAAAACAGTATATTAATGATATTTACATGAAAAATAAAATGCATACTTTGAATTTTCTTGGAATAGCCTAGTAGTCGTTTTCATTCAGAAGAAATTTTGTATAATCTTCTGTAACTGGTAAACGTTGAGTGAAAGACAAAAAGGTTCTACACAAGAAATGTAGATCTCTAGCACGCAATTTACTTCAAATAACATTTGCTGTGACCTAAGCCATTTCCGAGATATCTTATTAATGGTTCGAGTTGTTCAATACTTTGTTTTTTTCTAATGCCTATGGATTTTCAGTTATTTCTTGTGATTGTGTGGAAACAGTATGGAAGTTAAGAACCAGCATATAACGTCCCGTTCTTAAACATTTGACTGTCGCTGTTCACTTTGTATCCTAACGAAATGTGTTATGTAGCTATTTCTGCAAAGGTAAACCTAGATAGTGGGTAGAGAAATGTCAACACATAAGATTTTTCTTGAAATGAATGATTTCGTCTACCTCCTATCTTTTACTAGTAAAACAACATGCAGAGTGAAGAGGTCCTCACGGAGAATTCCAACTACATGTGTTATTTCTCATTCAAAAATGTATTACAATTATTAAAGCCGTTTCGAGAAATGCAAAATAACAAAAATCCTTCCCCGCAAAGGGTATTTTGGGGTGGGAGAACTTAAACTTTATATTGCACCCTTACAAGGTGCTGGACTTACTAAGGTTTCACCTTACATCTACAGTTTTGGCGTTACCAATACATAAGTGAGAATGTTGAAAATCCAGACTTTTACTCAATACCTAAGGAACCAATATCGTGCTCCAGAGACTTATATAAGGTGGGTATAGGCTTGTCAATTCACTTGAGTGCATTGGAAGAGGCGTCGGGTATCTTGCAGCGAGCTCTTCGAGAGCATATCCCAGCACCAAATAGGATTCAATTGGACTCAAATTCCCCTTTAAGCTTTAAAGAGTACTTAAAGCTTCATAAGACAAAAAAATACCTGGTAGAGTTCAAGATGAGAAATATAAAAAGGAGTTATACAAGTGCGAGAAAATGGACTCGAGGAACAGTCCCGTTAGATTTAATTTGAAGAGATTTTCCAGTCTCAGCAGAATGGCGTTTATCGCATCACAATCGTTCTCAGTTTTACGTTCTCTGAACTGGCGAACGTTTGGCTTTTGCGTAGTAAAGTAAACAAAACTTTGCATTTAGTTGTGATTGAGTGAAATACTCTTTTACTTTTCAGTTGCTTATAAAACAACTCTTAATGTTTGGTGATTTTATATCTTGCACTTTAGTTGTACAACAATTTTAAACCTCGCAACTAAAGAGAAAAAAAATGCATCATAAAGCAGTTGCATAGTTTAAAATGCCACCATAGTCTGTGTCTCGCGTGCGCGGTAAAAAAGAACAGCAAATCAAACACGGAGAACGCATATGTATGGCAGAGGAAAATCGACATGTAAAATGTTTGCATCATCCAAAAGAATTTTATGTTCAAAATATCTCCATGGAACTGATTTTATCTACTTTAATTGCATAATATCGATTTTACAAAACTAAAAAAAAGTTATAAACCTATTCACTACCTAACTAGTTTCGTCATGGTACCTCATTACGCAACGATTTTCACAATGCAACGCTTGTCAGCTTTACATTTTCCGTTATACTTTGAGCATTTTTCTTCAAAAACCAATATTCAAATTTTTTATATTCCCCTTCATACCGAACTTGGGCTTCATTAGTAATTAAACTGTCTATAACAGAATTAGCTGAGTTTACAATATGTTCGTCAGAACTCATCTTTCAAAGTTTATTTAATTCACCTAGTACTCATGTTCTTCTGTTTTAAACAAAAATCTAACAAACAAATCGTCTATCAAACCATGCATGGCCCAGTATACACATGTATCAACTATGTATCAATATAGTGTGCTGTTTCAGTGATCCTAATACTACATCTGAAATGAAAATGTAATTTATTAAAGTAAATAAAAAAATCGATGTTACGTAACTAAAGTAGATAAAACGTTGTACGATAGATATATCGTAATTACATATTACAATACCTGCAGCCTCGTTTGTCAATCTTACAATCTTATATTGTAATATGATACGTGACGATATTCGTATCTAAATTACTGTTAAAGCATCAATTTACTACAAATAATTCTAATTAAGGACAAATAAATGTCCATTTTATTGAAGAAATTTGCTGCCTCTTCTTTATTACCTTCTCTGTTGCTTTCTATATAGTAACAGGAAGCATTGTACTCCACCCAAACATTTGTTACCGAGGTTTCACCGGAAATAAACGTTTTGAGACTCCGTGAATAACAAAAACATTTTAAAAAAACCACCTGTGCGTGTCCGAGTCTGTGAGTAGCATAACCCAAAAACGAAAAATTCGTTAATACCAAACTTGAAAGACGCTGAACTTAAATACCAAGTTTGGTACTCAACCAACGTTGTGCTTTTTAGTTATGCTGTTAACAGACAGAGATACACACGCACGCATGGACCTTTTCCTGGAAATGCTTTTTTACTTTCTCTACTACGTATACTAAGTAGGGGAAGTATTGTATTCCACCCAAAAATTCGATACCGAGATTTCACCGGAAATATATGTTTTGAGACCTCCTGAATCCAAAAAAAGCATTTTTGGAAACATGTCCGTGTATGGGTCTGTGTGTGTGTGTGTGTGTGTGTGTGTGTGTGTGTGTGTGTCTGTGAACAGCATAACTCAGAAACGAACAGTTGGATAAACACCAAACTTGGTATTTAGGTTCAGTATCTTCCAGAGATGCGGCACGAAGGTTTTCAAGAAAATCCCCTAACACCAGACTACCCTTTACATGGAACATTTTTCGAAAATTTTAATTTTCTCAAAAATGGCTCTAACGATTTTGATTAAAATATCATATGTTTAAGATATTCTCATGACAAATAAAATGTATATCTTGAATTTTCTGGGAATGTCTCCAAAAGTATTCTTCATTGTGAACGACTTTTGCATAACTGGTAAACCATAAGAGATAGACCAAATTTTACTACACAAAAAATGTAGATCACGTTAAAATACACAATTTATGTCATATACAATTTTTTTGTTACGTGAACCATTTTCGAGATATTGCTTGTTATTCACTTAAATTTTTCAATACTTATTTTCTCAAATGGGAATTCGTTGTTCATTTTTTTGTCTTGGATATGCAAAGAGTATTAATCTGTGGCAACGAGAATGGTGCTGCACCTAGCAACCAGCTATTAGGATATATTATGTCGATGCTTAAAGGCTACTGTATTTCTATATTGTCCTTGCAATTACAAACCACGGGAACATAGTATGCCTCAAGCGAGTCAAATGTTTTTAGAACTGGTCTATGTGTAAAATGTAATTGTCTTTGCATGTCAAAAGATCGTTTCTGCAAACATTTATCTCGATTAATATGAAATAGATGGAGAATAAGCGTTTGTAAAAATAGTTTGTACAAGAGTAGAGAAAGTCATGTGAGTGTAACACATCAGATTTTTTTCTCTTTCTTTCTTTATTTCTTCAGGGAATCTCAAAACGCGTATAGCGCTGTTTCCTGTGAAATGTCCATTTCGAGTTTTTACTTTTCTACCACGTAGTACATAGTAGATAGAGAAGGTATTGCGTTACAACAAAAAATTCAATACCAATATTCGCTAGAAATGCATGCTTTGAGGTCCTTTGAATCCAAAAAATGTTTTAGAAAGAAGGTCTGTGTGTACGTTTGTGTACGTCTGTGAACAGCATAACTCAAAAACTAAAAGCTGGATAAATACCAAACGTGGTATTTAGGTTCAATACCTTCCAAAGATGCTTCACAAAAATTTTCAAGAAAATATCCCCATTCCAAACGACCCCTTACATATTTCTCGAAACTTTTGTATTCTAAAACATGGCTCTAACGATTTTGATTAAAATAGTATATATTAAATATATTTACATCACAAATAAAATGTATACCTTGAATTTTCTAGGAATAGTGTGTGAAGTGCTCTTCATTCGCAAGAAACTTTGTATAATCTTGCATAACCAGTTAACGTTAAGCTATACACGAAAACGCACTGCATAAAAAAAGTAGATCTCTTTAAAGCACACAATGTATTTCAAATAACCTTTTGTGGCATCAGCCATTTCCGATATATCGCTATTAATGGTTCAAGTTATTCAATCATAGCGATTCTTTTAAAGTCCTGTCGATTTTCAACTGTCTGTTTCTCGCGATTGCATGGAAAATTTGATCATTGCCAGTCATCTTTTTACTTTCTCTACTACGTATAGTAAGTAGGGGAAGTATTGCATTCCACCCAAAAATTCGATACCGAGATTTCACCGGAAATACATGTTTTGAGACCTCCTGAATCCAAAAAAAGCATTTTTGGAAACATGTCCGTGTGTGTGTCTGTGTGTGTGTCTGTGTGTGTGTGTGTGTGTGTGTGTGTGTCTATGTGTGTGTGTCTGTGTGTCTGTGTGTGTCTGTGAACAGCATAACTCAAAAACTAACAGTCGGATAAACACCAAACTTGGTATTTACGTTCAGTATCTTCCAGAGATGCGACACGAAGATTTTCAAGAAAATTCCCCCACCCCAGACTACCCTTTACATGGAACATTTTTCGAAAATTTTAATTTTCTCAAAAATGGCTCTAACGATTTTGATGAAAATATCATATGTTTAAGATAATGTCATGAGAAATGAAATGTATATCTCGAAATTTCTGGGAATGTCTCCAAAAGTATTCTTCATTATGAACGACTTTTGCATAACTGGTAAACCATAAGAGGTAGACAAAATTTTACTACACAAAAAATGTAGATCGCGTTAAAATACACAACTTATATCATATACATTTTTTTTGTTGAATGAACCGTTTTCGAGATATTGCTTGTTATTTCCTTAAATTTTCCAATACTTATACTTTTTCTCAAATTCGTTATTCATTGTTTTATGTCCTGGACATGCAAAGAGAATGGAATGCGCCACATAGCAACCAGCGATAAAATATTTGACTATCGCTTAAAAGCTACCATATTCCCCTTGCATCTACAAGAAAATTACAAATAAGATTGACATCTCGATATCTCGATTAATATGAAGCATATGGAGAATAGGCGTTTGTAAAAATAGATTGTACAAGAGTAGAGAAAGTCATGTGAGTGTAACACATCAGATTTTTTACTTTCTCTACTACGTATAGTAAGTAGGGGAAGTATTGCATTCCACCCAAAAATTCGATACCGAGATTTCGCCGGAAATACACGTTTTGAGACCTCCAGAATCCAAAAAAATCATTTTTGGAAACATGTCCGTGTATGGGTCTGTGTGTGTGTGTGTGTATGTGTGTGTGTGTGTGTGTGTGTGTCTGTGTGTCTGTGAACAGCATAACTCAGAAACGAACAGTCGGATAAACACCAAACTTGGTATTTAGGTTCAGTATCTTCCAGAGATGCGGCACGAAGGTTTTCAAGAAAATCCCCTAACACCAGACTACCCTTTACATGGAACATTTTTCGAAAATTTTAATTTTCTCAAAAATGGCTCTAACGATATTGATGAAAATAGCATATGTTTAAGGTAATGTCATGAGAAATGAAATGTATATCTCAAATTTTCTGGGAATGTCTCCAAAAGTATTCTTCATTGTGAACGACTTTTGCATAACTGGTAAACCATAAGAGATAGACAAAATTTTACTACACAAAAAATGTAGATCGCGTTAAAATACACAACTTATGTCATATACATTTCTTTTGTTGAGTGAACCGTTTTCAAGATATTGCTTGTTATTTCCTTAAATTTTCCAATACTTATACTTTTTCTCAAATTCGTTATTCATTTTTTTATGTCCTGGACATGCAAAGAGAATGGAATGCGCCACATAGCAACCAGCGTTAAAATATTTGACTATCGCTTAAAAGCTACCATATTCCCCTTGCATCTACAAGAAAATTACCAATAAGATTGACATCTCGATATCTCGATTAACATGAAGCATATGGAGAATAGACGTTTGTAAAAATAGATTGTACAAGAGTAGAGAAAGTCATCTGAGTGTAACACATCAGATTTTTTTTATTTGGAGTTCCATTTACACCTCGCCTTTAACTACAAGGTCTTAATGGTGTTAATTCGTATTCGCTTGTCGTTGAGTTTCTAGTAAACTTTGGGTTTTAATCATTACATCACACACACGTTGACACTCGCATTCATACTTCCAGGCTCCGGGGAGTACAGGGAATAATCTTGGCTAGAGAAAAATCCCCATCCCCGAGCCGGGAATCGAACCCGGTACCCCTCGCACAGCAGGCAGGAGCTCTATCGACTGAGTTAGCTATTCCCTTTGAATCTGTAATGAAATGTATAATGCAGCTATTTCCGGAAATGTTTATCTCGATTATAATAAAGTAGATAGGTAAACAAAGCTTTCGGAGGAATACTTTGTATACACACTAATAAGCGATAGAGGAAGTGATGTAAATCTAACACACCAAGATTTTTACTTTCTCTACTACATATAGTAAGTAGGGCAAGTAGTGCATTCCACCCAAAAATTCGTTATCGAAATTTCATCGGAAATAGATGTTTTGAGACCCCTGAATCCAAAAAAGGAATTCTTAGAAAAAATTCCGCGCGTGTGTGTGTGTCTGTTGATGCAGTAATTTGATACTTAAATGTAAATAATGATTGTAATATGAATATGCATTTTTATGTGACATTGATTTGAGATGTTTATTGATTGTAATTATTGTTCGGAAGTAAGTTTATACTGCCTTACTGAAACTGACAATAATAGCGTGCAATAATGCAGCGAGGGGGTGAGCTGTTTATCATTATTGGAAACGAGGAAGTTACGTAATGTTGGCGCGTTTTTCCGTTGAGAATCTTCTGGAACGTTTACCTAGAGCATATGTATTCATAATTTTCATTGGATATTAAAATAGACGCTAATGTTGGCGCGTTTTATTAGCCAATTGCAGTTCAGTTATAATCTTTAGGCATATCGGTGTGTATGGGTATAAAAGCAGTAGGTTGGAGGTAAAGTCAGTCCAGTTCATCAAAAATCTGTGTACACTACACATCGTCTTCAGTCAGTCAGTTCGTCGAACGTATTTGTACGGCAAACGTCGGGTATCGATTCACAAGTTACGCGCAGCAGAATTATGAATAATCTAAAGTGTTGTAAGGTTAATTATACAAAAAGTTGAAGTACGTGGATTAAAAGTGATCAGTAAGAAGTTATTATAACAGTTTCAGTTTGGCGAGTGTTAAGATCAATGTATAAATGTGATAGTTAACGTGTTCGACAATAAATGTGTAAAACAAATTTCTTCATCAGTGTTGCATTTGGATAAAAGATTCCTTTCCGTTTACACACCCTGATCAAGAGACATGTTCGACCGAGAAATAATAGCTAGCCGGAGGACAGTAAACAAAAATTAAATCAAATAATAGTCGCATTCTTTCGAACACTAACACTGCTGCAAATTGCTAACACCAGATGGAGCTACAAACCGAACAAATGAATGACGTCACAAGATGGCTTCAACGCGTGAAGTAAACATAAACAACACTAACATTAAACCGTTACAAATTGGCTCCCAAACGTGGGGCTACAATAATGTTAAATAAATATAACATCAAGTATACTACTTCACTGTTAACAGCATAACTAAAAAACGAAAAGTCGGATAAATACCAAACTTGGTATTTAGGTTCAGTATATTGCAAATATACGACACGAAGATTTTCAAGAAATCCCCCACCCCAGACTACCCTTTATATGGAACAGTTTTCGAAAATTTTGTTTTTCTCAAAATGGCTATAACGATTTTAATTAAAATATCACACGTTTAAGATACTTTCATGGCAAATAAAATGTATATCTTGAATTTTTTGAGAACTTCCTCAAAAATCCTCTCATTCCGAATGAGAGATAGACAAAATTTTACTACACAAAAAATATAGATCTCGTTAAAACACACAATTTACGTAATATACTTTTTTGTCGAGTGAACCATTTACAAGATATTCCTTACTATTTTTTTGAATTTTTCAATATTTATACTTTTTCTCAAATGGGAATTCGTTATTCGTTTTTTTATGTACTGGGCATGCAAAGAGAATTGTAATTCTCCACATAGCAACCAGCTCTTAAAAGATTTGACTATCGCTTAAAGTCGACCATATTCCCCTTATACCTACAAGAAAATTAGCAATAAGATAGTTTCTGCAAATGTTTATCTCGATTAATAATCAGGTAGTAGAGAAAATAAGAAGCTGTTTCTATTAACCATTTAAAGGTTTAAGGGATAATGTTCTAAAGGAAAATGCAAGCTTGCTCATAGTTGATACATTACCACTACTCCCATCTGTCGCCAGCTAGTTCGTGTTTTTATATTTACCTACGGACCTCCTCTCAAAGCCAGGTCATCTGTTTGTTTGCCAACATGCATGAACGTGGTTATGCATTTTATTACACAAAACGAATGTGAGTGGAACATGGAAACTGCACTAGGTGCGCCGTTTTCATTTTGGTAGACAGATCGTGCGCTGAGAGGAAATAAACGATTGCTTTGACTGTAAAATGTATAAACACAACCTTGCTTTTCTGATAAAACCAAGACATGCTTTCGGTATATGCATTCAACAACAACAAATCGATAACCAAGATTTCTCAGGAAATACATGTGTTATAGTACCTAAGGTTTAAGTTGAAACATTAACATTTTGAGACTAACTAACCGGTCTAGGAGAGTGGGGTGCGCTAATGACGGTCCGAATGCTGAGAAGCCCTGCCACAGTCAGCCTTCACTGCCTAATCTCTCAGTAAGTTTCAATAGTAAATCTTTTGAGATTAGGCAGTTAAGCATTACCAACAGTCGTGTGGAATATAGTGATCTCTCGTTTTACTTTCCATGCTTGAACTTAAAGCAAATGCACTATAGGAATCCGTAGTTTGTCATATTTTCCTTAAGTCAGTAGATAAAACTTTGTATGTGGAAGGAGTTGTATTGTATTTCGAATGTTGGGAGCCGAACTTGAAGTAGTTGCAACCGCACGTATGGTAACCGGTTTCCGGTAGCCTTCACCCCAATTTACTTTCTGGTGGCCTTTGCCGCAATGTTTAAGAATCCACTTTGTATTTTAATTTTTTTAAATATATATACATGTGTGTGTGTGTTTGCCTCGGCTGCGTCAGTATTATTGTTAGAGACATGAATTTCTTTGCAGAGAGTGGTGCGGCTAAGAATGTAGACTTACACAGATTATAATTTTTACTTCACTCCTGTTATTAATTCTTGACACGATTTAAATAACACTTTACTGATATAGAGAGCTGTGAGATTCTTTTATTAATTGCTTGTAGTTTATAAACACGTAAACTATTTTTGTCTCACACTGAATACGCATTAACTTCTCGAGGACGCGTCTCGCTTCCGGTTAGGAACGCTGTCTGCTAGCAACTGAATTCTGAATTTTGCTCCATTTCAGTTTCTGATTGGCTAATCCTACTCCAATAGAATACTTGTATTTAACTTAAGCTTTTCTGGTTGTTGATTGGCTATTTATAAACTGTTTTAAAAGTTGCATTATTGCTGCTCCAAGAATGACTAGTAGCATTATTAAACTTTCTAATTCATTATTGCCTCAAGGTTACCTCATTGTTACCTCATTGTTAGCAACTTTTAACCTATTATTCTCACAGCTCCTACATTATTAAATTACGTAATACATTCACATAGCATTATTGAACCTGTAAATAATAATATAAACATTAATACAATGACTGTTACATGCATTTTATATATTATATTATACACATATTGCTTTAAGGCGGGCTGTTATTATATTTTATATTATATAATTAGACTGAAATCTTTTAAGTGTTAAAAATACTGCCTCAAATCCTATGTTATAAGATACATTTAGTTACAAAGGCTCTATACCGATTAAACAATATTATATAAAATTATCGTTTTAATATATCAATAAAGGAAACCAAAGCTTTAGCATTTAAAGGTTTAGATCCCTTAAGAGCCAAAGTAGTTCTCGATGGAAAACCTATTGAATAGTTTTAATTACCTGGGTTTCCATATCTCCCATTTAAAAAACGATCTTATTAATAAACTTAGCAAATTGAACTATATATATGTGACATTTAAGAGAACTTTAAAAATACCAGAAAAGAAGCCGAATTAAGGTTTTATACCCTCTGTACTGTAAGGTTGTGAGTTTTAGGTTTTAACTAAAATAACAGAAAATATCATAGACACAGCTGAAGTTATACTTTTGAGAAGTGTGATCGGCTGAACATTCTTAGATAGAAGAAAAAGTGAAATATTAGAAATGAGTTAAACATTTATAATCCGAGGACAAAATAAATACATTGAAAAGAACATGAATGAAGAATGAAAGGACATCGCGCACCAAAGATCATATTGTATTTTTGGTATGCGAACCTTTTGGAACCGAAAGGAAGCAGAAATGTTGGTAGACCGAAGAAGCGATAGACTCAACTTAAAATTCTATGATACCGAAACAAGCCTTAAAAGGCTTAACCCATGAATGTTGATGATGATGAATGATACAAACGAATTTGCAGTAGGTAATAAATACGTAACTACAGCTGCGAATAAAGACACTGGTAAAGTCTGCCTTCGCACAAGTTTGATTGAAATTATGGATACTAGCCCAAAATAACAGCTAAAGTAACAACAAATCATCAATAAGTTTATGTTTTGTTTAGCTTAAGTTCAAAACATAACACACTGCTCTCTCTCCCCTGCTCTCTCTCTCTCTCTCTCTCTCTCTCACACACACACACACACACACACACAACAGCCACCGTTTGTTTTATTTTGCCCACCCGTACTTCAACACTCACTTCACAGTGACACCGCGGATTCAAACTTATCTAACCTCTGGCATTGAAATCCTGCACATAGTGTTCAATCCTTTAGTCATCTGCGCTGTAAAGCTGAGGACAGGTAGCAACAGATTTGAGGAATACGTACTTACAATATGCTGGCAGTATGGAAACTGATTTAGATGTAAAACAATTCGGCAGAGAAGGCGGTTGATAAAATACAATAAAGTTTTTTTTTTTTTTTTTAAATTTACCTTCTTCCACTACACAGGTTATCTCAACCTGCTCCGCTCCAAATTCCTGTCCTAATCATCTCTTCTGATCTGTCAGACCAGGATATAAATATGTATACGGACATGCATGACAATTGGCACATAGTGGAACGCAGCGTTTTATGTTGGTACTAACAAATCTAGCTCCACCCTCTGCCAGCATGACCTACTCTACTCCTGGAACATAACTCTAACCATGGGTTGACAGGGTACTGTACGGGGTAGCCATAAGGTAACATCAATACTGGTTTTAATCTGCCTAAACATGCTCACAAGCTTGGCAGAACAGAATGAAGTTCAATCCATCTACGTGCAGGGTCATAGTCCCATAGAGAGAATTGAAAAGGCTGATAACTTGAAGTTATTTCGTTGTAGGAGTTTGCACCACGCTTTGGGCGACAATTTGAAGTAGTTTGCATTCAAGGAGTTGTATTATATTTCAACTGTTGGGGAGCCGAACTTGAAGTTTGTTTGCAACCGCACGTATGGTACTCGGTTTCCGGTAGCCTTCGCCCCAAGTTTAAAAAGCAATATTATCTTTGTAATTTGACTTTTTCTTTAAATATTATATATTTATGTTTTCCTCGGCTGCGTCAGTATTATTGTTAGAGACACGTTTCTCTTATCAGGGTTGTGATGCGACAAGAATGTAGGCTTACTCAGATTATAATTTTACTTCACTCCTTTTATTAATACTGGATATGATTTAAATAACACTTCACTGATATAGAGAGCTGTGAGATTCTTTTTATTATTAAATACTTGCACGTTTTAAGATGTAAACTATTTTCGTCTCACACGAATACGTATTAAATTTCTTGAGGACACTTTTTGCGCCTGGTTAGTAATGCTGTCTGCAGGCAACTGAACTCTAAATGTGTAAAATGTTCTCCTTTTCAGTTTATGATTGGCTAATCCTACTCCAATAGAATACCTTCATTTAACTAAAGCTTATTCTGGTTGTTGATTGGCTATTTTATAAATTGTCACAAAAATTACATTATTGTTGCATTATTAAACATTCTTACTCATTATTGCCCCAAGATTACCTCATTGTTACCTCATTGTTAGCAACTTTTAACCTATTATTCTCACAGCTCCTACATTATTAAATTACGTAATATATTCACATAACATTATTACACATGGATAGAATAATACAAACATATACAATGACTGTTACATACATTTTTATGTATTGTTACATATACATATTGCTTTAAGACGGGCTGTTATTGAATTTATATATTATATAATTAGACTGAAATCATTTAAGTGTTAAAAATACTGCCTCAAACTTTGCAAGAACAAGGAGAAACTTCACAATTTATTGGGCCAGAGATGGCTCTAGGAAAATCTCGTTGGTTAGTAGGAGAGGCTATTAAGAAGTGGTCCAAAGTAGAACACCATAAAACCTGGTTTAAAACTCCAGGAGACAAAAATGTAAACTATTTATTAGACAACCTGTAAAAAAAGAGACGAAATCTTACTTAAATGTAGCAGACTTCAGCTGAGAACAAGTACTGCATTGCTTACAGGACTTTAAACACGATGGGAGTGTTTCAAAGTAACTTTGGTTAAGATTGTGCAAGAAAGAAACTGAAACAGCGGCATATTATATGCTCCTGCGAGACCTTGGCTCACAGGAGATATATTGCTTTTGGGAAAATGTTTTCAGAACCCAAAGTATTTGAAACCATATCTGTTATGAGATTTTATTCCTTGGCAAAGGGTGCAGGCATAATGAATTGGCTTTAAAACGGTACAGGTAGCACAACAAGCCGAAGCCTGAAATGCGTCCGGAGCAATGATGGAAATCTGTATCGCATAAGACTAGACACCACAGGGTACTTTACCTCCCCCCAAATACGACCGAACTACCGAAGGGTAACACTACAAACTATTGTCTATGTTCTCAACAGTGGAGTAACGTTAAGGCAATGCTTCGTTGAATTTTGATGCAAAAATAAAATACAATATAACAAAAACAAACATAAAGACGAAATTTAAGAAACGTTTGGTTGTTTCATTTTCTTTTAACACACTTAAAACTTGTATTTTCATATTACACTACCGATTTCTTAATGTAGGTTTTCTTATTGCCGTTCGATGACGGCAATAAACTTCGTCCTCACCTCTCTGATGAGAGCTTTATGTATGAGGCGTATTCCAAAACTAAGGTCCGGTGAACAATATTTAACGCATGGTAGGCCTGAATGACATTTCACGCCTGCAGCGCTGTCTACTGACTCCTGAGGAACCTACCGCAGTGTTGATGTGACGCAGTAGGCAATTGCCAGTCGGTGAGAGAAGATCGCAATGACCGCGACAATCGCAGATCCCGCCAGTTTGAAGTGCGCGATGTGATTAGATTTTTGCTGGCAAAAGGATCGTCAGCTGCGGACATCCATCGTGAGTTATGCCTCGTGTATGCACTGGACACAATGAGTGACAAACAGGTGCCGAGAATTTGAAATGACCGCACAAATGTGCACGATGAACAGCGGAGTGGTAGGCCCAGATTCGGACCGACGACATCGTTGAGCAAGTAAACAAAAAACTTCGAAATGATCGGTGTTGACGATTAGTGGTCTGGCTGATGAATTCCCAAATGTTGCTCCCACCTCACTTTACAGGATTGCCACTGAACACCTTGGATATCGGAAACTTTGTGCGAGGCGGGTGCCAAAACTCTCACCGGTCAGCACAAAGAGCCACAATGTGTAGTGCACGACAGTTTTTGGAGCGCTAAAGACAAGATGGAGATGGTTTGTTTTCACACATTGCTACGGGTGACGAGACATGGATAGCGTACACCAACGCAGAATCAATACAACAGTCCATGCAGTGGCTCCATTCCGGTTCACCCATACCAAAAAATTGTAAGAAATCGTCGTACAGGAATCGCAAAATCATGGCTACCGTGTTTTGGAACGAAAAGGGCACCCTTTTGATTGATTTCATGGACCTCGGATCAACAATCACAGCTGATGTGTACTATGCAACGCTTACCAACTGAGACGTGCGATCCAAAATCGACGCCGCGGGAAACTGTCGTCTGGCATCATCCTCCTGCACGACAACGCACGCCCGCACACCGCTGCCATAACCAAAGAGAAGATTCAAGAGTTTCATTGGAACTCTGTGACCACCCTCCGTACAGTCCCGACCTGGCACCAAGCGACTATTTCCTCTTCTTGCATTTGAAACAGTGGTTGGGTGGACAACGATTTCAAAACAACGATGAACTCAAGACGTGCGTTACCAACTAGTTCAAGTCCCAGACGGCAGACTTCTATGCCGAAGGGTTAAAGAAGCTGGTGCAGCCTTACAGCAAATGTATAAATCTGAACGGCGATTGTGTGAAAAAGTAAAGTATATATGTAGGCACCTATTACTGTCAATAAAAACCTTGTCTCATGAGCGATGTTGTTATTATGACCAAACGAACCTTAGTTTTGGAATACGTCACGCATAAATATTGTATCTGTCTTCAGTTTAACGATACATGGAAATAATTCTTCAATTCTTCTTTTAAAAGGCAGGATTTATGTTGTATTGTGTACCAATCGTATGGAGTCTTTCATAGAAATGGAATCCGAACCACCCTTTCATGTCACATCGATTATAACATCGTTCATTATAGTGTCGCTGAATTGTTTTTCAGGCCAATCACACAGAGAACTGATACCAGTTGGGTGGATTCAAACATTGGGTATCCAAAGCAGGAAAAAATACTATTCCGTTCTAAGGGAATGGACCATTTTTATGCACCTCAGTTTACATATGAAACAAACAGAAATGTCAGAAACTGAACGAATTTTGCCATCCCAATCTCGCATAAAGTGGACTTTCTTGCGTGCGAATTCATTGCATGAGATCTTTCTTTAAATCTCTCTATCTAATCCTAATTTCACCGTTACAGTAGTCATAAGGAAGTTGGCAGTCTCTATGGAAGAGGTACAAAAAGTGTATAATGAATATATTCCGATATTTTGCTCATCGTGAAGAGTTCAAGGACCCACAACTGTTAGCCCAGGTTGCCATAACGATCATTTATGACTAGAGTTAAGACAAATATCCATTGAGCGAGGAATCAACAAACTATCACCACACTTAGTACACGCGACGCTGCGCTGAATACTGGACCCAGGGTTGCACAGTCGTCAGCCAGTAGTTCGCTCGCGTTACTGGTATGGTGGACTTGTTCTCTGGGAGCTCTGTGTTTATGTTCTGTTCTACATCTGAGGCTGGGACCGAGCGGGATGGCTCAGGCGGTTACGTTTGTGGCCCGCATTCGAAATGTCCCGGGATCGATCACCGGCAACCGCCCACTTTGGTCCATGGGTTTCTTTAGGGGTTGTCTACGGTAGTCAGACTAATGTTGGAGTGGTTTCTTTTTTCCCCGAATTTCCTGTTCTATTCTTCATTTCATTCATCAGGTTCGGAAGTGTCGGCGATTGTGTTTCAGTGCAGCGTGGCAGGGAAAAAGGATGCTCTTTGTGTCCCTCTCGGCTTTCTGCTGGCTGCCGGGGTTTCCGAACCCTCTTGAGGGGCATTGGATCCCCAGACTGCCTGTCCATCTGCCGGGGTGTCTCTATCTGGAAACTTAGGGACCCTGTTATTGCTATGCCGTCGCCCGGTGTCTGCTCTCGCCTCATCCTTCCTACCGGGGACGACTTCTCGTGGGGCGTAGGTACAATATCCACTCTGGATCGGTGCCAAGTCCCCTCCGTTGTCAATCTCTCCTTCCTATCCACCCCTGACGCTTCTACAGTTCCAGGTTTGTGGCACCCCTTTCCCCTCGCCGCACCTTCGATACAAAATCGCTACGTGCACACCTTGTAAGTCAAAGGATATTTATTCTAGCTCTGCTTATAGTTATACCTCTCCGAAGTTTTCGGCTATCTACGTATTAGGAAATAAAGGTAAAAGTAGCCCAAATGTGATTCATTGTGACGATCGTCCTTGGCACCGTCGTTGACTGCTTTTTTTTCAGTAGCTTCTCTTTTCTCCATTGCATAGTTTTGCCGTTATAAACACTAGCATTGAAACGATGCTCTACCTCCCTAGTGCAACCACAAGTTCAGTCTGTTTTACTTCTTCTTTCTGTATAAACTTGATTACGTTACGCCTAAATATCATGCAACTACAGCCATGGAGAACTGACAACGCTTCCGGATAACGTAAACTTTTCAGGTCTCCCAGCATTATCACCTCAGTACCCCAAGTCTGTGGTTATTACACGGAAAGTTCGTTTATATGTGGTTGATCCCGCATTAAAGTTCTGAAATAGGGCTTGTGGTGTCGTTAGGTAGATCTGCTTTGGTTTCTTCAATTTTCATAACTTCTCCCTGCAAAGCCTTTCCATTATTTTTCCATGTTACTGAAATGGCTTCCGCAAAGTATTGTTGCCCTTTTACTTCCACGCTGCGGTAAACAAATACATTCTGCGGCAAACACTGGGCTTGGTTATCCATAGCTTTGGGATGATCGCACAATCGATTATTTATTAAGATGTTGGAGTTTTTGATGAGCAGATCTTTTCCAAATAAAGAAAATAATGTAAATTCGCCATTTTGGTCAAGAGGCGGACGTATTAAAATCAGTACACGTGCTTAAGGCATTTTCTGCATCGCTTATTTATGAGAGGCAGAGTATTCTAATAACTGGGTATCGAGATTTCGCTGGAAACCCACGTTTTGAGATCCTTTAACTAAAAGGGTATTTTAAGAACACTCTCCTTATGTGTGAACATCATAACTCTAAAGTGAAAAGCTGGATGAAAACTAAACTTCATTTCTAAGTCCAGTATCTTTCAAGCATCTTAACACAAATATTTTCGTGAAATCCTCCCCCAGCCATCTTTGCATAGAAACTCTTTCGTCGTTTCCCAAAAACGAATTTGATTAAAATATCAGATATTTGAGAGTTTGACACGAGGAATAATACCTACCTTGAAGTTTCTGCAAATAGCCTGCAAAACCGCGTAGACCTCGTTAAAATACAATTTATGTTAAATAAAGTGTTTACCACATAATATAATGTTCGTTATTATTAGTTTGAATAACACTGTATTTTTTTCATACTTTTCCAGGTGGTAAGTCACCATTCTGTTGTTTCATGCAAAGAAAATGTAATACCAAGACCAGTATATTAGGATATTCCTTTCAAGCATTTCACTGTCACCTTAACTTGGTATATTCTCCTGCGTAGCTGTGATAAAGTGTGTAATGTAACCATAGTGCAAACAAACATCTAGCTAGATTAATTTGAAATGGATAGGAAAAAGCTTTTGTAAGAACAATTTGTAGAACAGATATGAAAAGCGATATATAGCGGATAGAAAAAGGTTCCTGTGTGCATCTGTTAACAGCATAACTCAAAAATGAAAAGTTGCATAAACACCAAACTTGGTATTTAGGGCCCATACCTTCTGAAGATACGGCACAAAGATTTTCAAGAAAATCCTGCCACCACAAACTACCCTTTACATGGAACATTTTTTTGGAATTCTTTATTTTCTAAAATGTCTATAACGATTTTGATTAAAATATACCATATTAAATATATTTACATGAAAAATAAAATTCTTGAATTTTCTGAGAATAGTCTTTGATGTCTTCATTCGAAAGGAATTTTATATAATCTTGTATAACCACTAAACGTTAAGCGATAGACGAAAACGTACTTCACAACGAAATGTATACCTCTATAC
The DNA here is from genome assembly GCA_030765065.1 of Deroplatys truncata. Lineage (NCBI taxonomy): Eukaryota > Metazoa > Arthropoda > Insecta > Mantodea > Mantidae > Deroplatys > Deroplatys truncata. Next base: position 146,759,813 of record CM060975.1, read on the forward strand.
AACACACAATTTATACCAAATAACTTTTTATGTGACATAAGCCATTTCCGAGATATCCACTGTTAATCGTCCGAGTTGTTCATTACTTGGTCTTCTTTAAAGTCCTTTGAACATTCAGTTGTTTCTCGCGATTGCATGGAAACAGTATGAAATTTTAAGACCAGTGTTTAGCCTCCAGTTCTTAAACATTTGACTATCGCTATTCTGTTTGTATCGATAACGAAATGTGTAATGCAGCTATTTCTGCAAAGGTTTATTTGGATTAAAATGAATGTAAAGGAAAATAAGCTTTAGTAAGAAGGGTTTGTATACTCACCAATAAAGATACAGTTAGAGAAAGTATTGTGAGTGTATCACAACAGATTTTTATATTATTGAATGTATGAGTAGAAAATACTAAGTAGGTGACATCACTATTGGATTGGATTGGACTGACAACGGAGGGGTCTCGGAACCGATCCAGAGATACATCACTATACTTGGTCATATACGCTTCCCATACAAGTACTGATTTGGTTGTAGCAGTTTCTAAATGTGTGTCCTGCTTCCAATAATGGCGTAATGGGTAATCATTACGACTTAATGAAACCTCATCAAAGCGAAAACTATATGTCCTTCGCTCCACAAAGCAGTGGTCGCGAAATATGGTCTCGTGAGGCGCGCTTCTGAATCCATCAAGCAATTGCCGTCTCCTCTCTTAGAATTAAACCTTCGTCGTATGTTGAATGCATTATTCAGTCTGGTATGCTTCAAGTTGCTGCCATGAAAGTATCTACAAAGCGGGTGCATATATGCATTTTCTTTCTGAGCTTAAAGTATTTTATCATGGCTGTTCCTTTCCTTTTACATTTTTATTTAACAAAGCATTGCTTTTAATTCCCACTTTTAATCTCTCGAAGTAATCCAAGCACATACACTGGATTTAGAATCTAAGACATCTTTTGCAGCTCTTTGACTTTTATGTCTGACTTCCCATTGTCCCTCCAAGGGCTATTGTGCTTTCTTTCGGTTCTTGTCTTCCTTTTTTCTGGTTTAGTCTCTTCCTTGACGTTAAAATATTATATAAAATACGTTGGTAACTTTATCTTATATTAATATTGTAGGTGTAATACAGTTATACTATGTGTTTAGCATGTACAGTGATTCTACTTAACTATTATTTTCATATGTTCTGCAATTTTGAACTTGTATACTTAGTATTTCTGAGTTAATCACATCCCGGATACCGTAATTATCGACCAGAAGATATAAATAATTAATAAAAAATTATAGTAAGATAGAGAAATAATTACAATAAAATTTCCGTATATTAAACCGCACACACACACATATACATTATTAAAAGTAATTAGCGAGTCATGTTAACAAAGTCATTAGTAACAGCATGAGGAGCGAAAGCGTTAGCTTAAAGATGCTTGGAATGCAGTTAGGCTATAAGTTTGGACAGTCACGTAGGCAGAAATTCTGAAAAAGAGAAAGGTAATGAAATTCTGAGAGTCCGGGAAGTACCACCTAGAAACAGTGTCACATACGCATAGGTAGCGGTTTTGAGATTGGGGGGCATATGAAGAAACGTTGTTGGGGGAGCAAAATATAGGCGGAGTTTGAGTTAATATAAGGCCGTGCTTTCTTGACAGACACACATTCCTGACACTCTTTTTTGAGAATTAGTCACTTAATCTGATGATTACTCGTGTGTTACTTTAAGCGCTCAGTGACAGCTTGTATGAGTAAGATTTAGCGGCCTTCGCGAGGAGTTTTGCCGGTAAGCAATTTAGCAAGTCACCGCAATTGACTCTTCGAGTTTCTTGTATTACAGAAACAGTTATTTCAAACGGTAAAACTGATGCTCCAGAAGTTAGTAGTGTAATAAGTCAACTGTTATAGTTTCGAGTGCTAAGATTCATAATCAATTTCATTCTTTGTCTTCAAATGGTCGGCAACTTGCTTCAGTAGCTCAAGTATTAGATTACATTATGTTTTTCAGTAAATTTAAACTAGTGTTATCCTTTCATACCCGCCCATACATACCGTGAGAGAAATATCTCATAGCCAACCATTGTAGCAGCTGGCAGCAGAATCACCAGTAGATGTTGAAGCAAAGGGTATGGCTTAGAAAGTGACGACCAACGCCCGGCTTCACTCTTAATAATATCTTCCTCTGATACTACACTGAGGTAAATCATTTTAGTAGTCAGAGATTGAGACCGATGACAACGTATTCCCGAATTTGGTCAGTCAGATGATGGACTACTAGAATCTGGAAATGAAGTATCTGGTATGTAAGCTTCATCCCTCTATCCCCTACCGTTACCGTTTATTTATATATGTTCCAGAAATTATTTTATAACGGTCTATTTTAAACATATTTCCTGTTAATCGTGGCAGATCTTTACAGGGGTGTTTCAGTAAAGTTGTAGGTACTCAGCTGAATTGCTACAGCAAATTATTGTTTAAAAATTAAGTGTGTTACACTCACATGACTTTCTTTACTCTTGTACAAACTATTTTTACAAACGCTTATTCTCCACATGCTTCATGTTAATCGAGATGTTAATCTTATTGCTAATTTTCTTGTAGGTGCAAGGGGAATATGGTAGGCTTAAGCGATAGTCAAATCTTTCAACAGCTGGTTGCAATGTGGAGTATTCCATTCTCGTTGTATTACCAGGACAAAAAAAATCTGATGTGTTACACTCACATGACTTTCTCTACTCTTGTACAAACTATGTTTACAAACGCTTATTCTCCATCTACTTCATGTTAATCCAGATAAACATTTGCAGAGTCTATCTTATTGCTAATTTTCTTGTAGATGTAAGGGGAATATATATTTACAAGGGCAATATAGAAATACAGTATCCTTTAAGCACATACATATCTCTATATAGCTGATTGCTAGGTGCAGCACCAATCCCTTTGCCACAGATTAATACTCTTTGCATATCCAAGACAAAAAAATGAATAACGAATTCCCATTTGAGAAAATAAGTATTGAAAAATTTAAGGGAATAACAAGCAATATCTCGAAAACGGTTCACTCAACAAAAAAAATGTATATGACATAAATTGTGTATTTTAACGCGATCTACATCCATTGTCTATCTCTTATGGTTTACCAGTTCTGCAAAAGTCGTTCACAATAAAGAATACTTTTGGAGACATTCCCAGAAAATTCAAGATATACATTTTGTTTGTCATGAAAATATCTTAAACATATAATATTTTAATCAAAATCGTTGGAGCCATTTTTGAGAAAATTAATATTTTCTAAACATCTTCCATGTAAAGGGTAATCTGGGGTAGGGGGATTTTCTTGAAAACCTTCGTGTCGCATCTCTGTAAGATACTGAACCTAAATACCAAGTTTGGTGTTTATCCAACCTCTCGTTTCTGAGTTATGCTGTTCACAGACAGACACAGACACAGACACACCCACGGACATGTTTCCAAAAATGCTTCTTTTTTGGATTCAGGGGGTCTCAAAACATGTATTTCCGGTGAAATCTCGGTATTGAATTTTTGCGTGGAATACAATACTTCCCCTACTTACTATACGTAGTAGAGAAAGTAAAAATCTGATGTGTTACACTCACATGACTTTCTCTACTCCTGTACACACTATTGTTACAAACGCTTATTCTCCATCTACTTCATGTTAATCGAGATAAACGTTTGCAGACTCTATCTTATTGCTAATTTTCTTGTAGATGTAAGGGGAATATATATTTACAACGGCAATATAGGAACACAGTAGCCTTTAAGCACATACATATCTCTTAATAGCTAGTTGCTAGGTGCAGCACCATTCCCTTTGCCATAGATTAATAATCTTTGCATATCCAAGACAAAAAGATGAATAACGAATTCCCATTTGAGAAAATAAGTATTGAAAAATTTAAGGGAATAACAATCAATATCTGGAAAATGGTTCACTCAACAAAAAAAATGTATATGACATAAATTGTGTACTTTAACCCGATCTACATTTTTTGTTTAGTAAAATTTTGTGTATCTCTTATGGTTTACCAGTTATGCAAAAGTCGTTCATAATGGAGAATACTTTTGGAGACATTCCCAGAAAATTCAAGATATACATTTTATTTGTCATAAAATATCTTAAACATATTATATTTTAATCAAAATCGTTAGAGCCATTTTCGAGAAAATTATAATTTTCGAAAATGTTCCATGTAAAGGGTACTCTGGGATGGAGGGATTTTCTTGAAAACCTTCGTGTCGCATCCTTGGAAGATACTGAACCTAAATACCAAGTTTGGTGTTTATCCGACTGTTTGTTTCTGAGTTATGCTGTTCACAGACAGACACACACACACGGACACACAGACAGACACACAGACACACACACGGACATGTTTCCTAAGATGCTTTTTTTGGATTCAGGGGGTCTCAAAACATGTATTTCCGCTGAAATCTCGGTATCGAATTTTTGGGTGGAATACAATACTTCCCCTACTTACTATACGTAGTAGAGAAATTAAAAATGAATAACGAATTCCATTTGAGAAAAAGTATAAGTATTGGAAAATTTAAGGGAATAACAAGCAATATCTCGAAAATGGTTCACTCATTAAAAAAAATGCATATGACATAAATTGTGCATTTTATCGCGATCTACGTTTTTATGTAGTAAAATTTTGTCTATCTCTTATAGTTTACCAGTTATGCAAAAGTCGTTCACAATGAAGAATAGTTTTGGAGATATTCCCAGAGAATTCAAGATATACATTTTATTTGCATTGAAAGTATCTTAAATATATGATATTTTAATCAAAATCGTTAGAGCCATTTTTGAGAAAATTAAAATTTTCGAAAAATGTTCCATGTAAAAGGTAATCTGGGGTGGGGGGATTTTGTTGAAAACCTTCGTGTCGCATCTCTGGAAGGTACTGAACCTAAATACCAAGTTTGGTGTTTATCCGACTGTTCGTTTCTGAGTTATGCTCTTCACACATACACAGACACACACACGGACATGTTTTCAAAAATGCTGAATATGCATTCAGTGCACCTCAAAACATATATTTCCGGTGAAATCTCGGTATCGAATTTTTGGGTGGAATACAATACTTCCCCTACTTACTACACGTAGTAGAGAAAGTAAAAATGAAGCCGATATAATTATGCTAGTATTGGGTTAATGCATAAATTCGTAACGATTAGAACCTTGTCCACAGAATACAAATGCAGCACGATGGAAGATTGATCACAATTCATCACATTTGACAATTCTCGAATTGAATGATTTGGATCATCGTGGATTAAACTTTTTAAAAGCGGGCCCCATCAAAGCCCGTGAAAACAGAGGATTACTCACGCTAAATCGGTTCTCTTTGAAACGATGAAGCATTTTCTGGCTGAGCTTAACGCCGTGGCGTTCTCCTCGTACACAGCACAAATGTTTTGAGCTGCCTTACACCTCTGTTAAATTCAAACAGGAGAATATGTCGGAATTATTAATTTTTTTCTACTGATACCGTTACCCGCAAATAGCAATAACTCTTTCCTAATTCTACAATATCCAATCTGTAATCATAAGCACAGAATTCTCTCTTCAAATGATCAAAGATAAATACAATTCTTAAAACTATTGTAGCTATGCTATAAGATATTAGGAAATTATAGATGGCCAAATAAAACTCTACTGCAAGAGATTATGAGAAAGAAAATAAATGCAAAATTCAAAAGTAAATCTTTTGTTTAAAATGCGTGGAAATTTAAATAGAAGCAAAAAGTGGAACCTAGTTATGGTTACATTCTAATGTGACATTAAATATTTTAATTATTTATACATTTATTTTAAGTAAATGTCTTATTACTTGGCGGCACCGTGGTCGAGTGGTTAGGCCACTCGCCTCCCATTAACGTGACCGGATTCGATCCCAGGAACTCGCATGCAAATTTGTGGTGTACGAAGTGGCAACTGGGCGGATTTTCTCGGGGTTCTCTGGTTTCCCCCGCCGTTGATTATACCAACTGCTCCATCATCACCTTTCCTTTCATCCATTTCGCCTTCATTTCACACCATCTTCTTCCTTCACCCTCATACCTGGCTAGGGCCGATCCCACGTTCCGGGTTCTTCATTCTCTGATTTAATATCCATCTGCTCCTCTACAGGCCTCAGACGCTAGTCACGATTATAAGTCCTAGAAGGTGTAAGCCCTACATACGGAGCGTAAGCCGACTAAGTAAATGGTAGGTTTATAACTTATGGTTTTTCGTATATATTTATACAGATTGTTTAAAAACAGAGGGCATAATTTCAGGTATGCATATATGTAAACAATAAAAAGGTCCATTACAACATATGTCCGAAAATGCTTGGTTTCTGAGTTATGGCCCTCGAAACAGTGATATTCACCGAAAGTATTTCTTACCGCAGGGAGTTTTCTTTGCAGAGGATGTTCAAGCTTCTGCCTGAGTACCTACAGGCCTCACATCCACGTCTCATGGCCGCGCGGACACGCCCTCAAATTCCAGGAGTATTGCGTATTTCCTCACAACCTGCTACAATTCGATTCTGAAGGGATTCCATGTCAGACACCGCCGGCGAATACACCATTGCTTTTAAATGGCTCCACAAATAGAAATCGACACGGTTCAAATCACGTGAGCGTGGTGGCCAAGCAATTGGGCCACCTCTATCCATCCATCAGGAAACCTTCGAATCATACCGACGAGCGGAACGATTGAAGTATGTAGGAGCACCATCATGCAACAAGTGAGCTTGTTGACGAATTTTCAGTGGGCTGTCTTCATACACATGAGGTATTGTGTTTTCCAGGAAGTTTGTGTACGCCTGCCCCGAAAGTCTGTTAAAAGCACATGGGGTCCAACAAACCGATCATGAAGGATACCGGCCCATATGTTGAGAGTGAACCGCACTTGGTGATGAGATGGAACAATTGCATGTGAGTTTTCATATGTGGAAATTTGTAATGCTATCTCATGTGAACTGTGCTTCATTTGTAAATAATGCTAAGGCAGGAAAGTTGGGATTTGTAGTACACTGCTGCACGAACCACTTGCAGAACAACAATCAAGGAGGATAATCTGCTGGTGACAGGACCTGTACACGTTGCAAATGATAAGGGTGCAACTGTTGCTCTTTCAAGTCTCCAAGACAGTCGTATAAGGAACATTCACTTGCAATGCTAGAAGTGAGCACAGAATTCAGAATCTTCTCCTCTACACATGGAGTTGTAGATCTTGGTCGTCCTCTCCCCAAACCAGGAGATGTAAACCACCTATGAGCGCAAAGATGGCGATGGAGACGTTCAAATGTTTTCCGATCTGGACAACTTTGTTGTGGATACGACGAGCCAGCGCAGCATTGCCGTCCGCCTTACCGTACATGAAGTGCATTTCTGCCAGCTCTTGATTGAGTACATGTCGCTCAGTGGAACGCCAAACACAACGCTCAATGTACCCTTCGCCTGGGAATGAACTGTCAGAGTGTCCTGTTAATATGTTGTGTCATGGAAACTACTTGCGGAAAGCAAAACGTTCCGGTGAACATCACTGTTTTGAAGGCCATAATTTAGAAACAAAGCATTAGGAACATTTAATCACTTTTTTATTCTCTACATATGGGGAATACAGGCTTGAATTCATGCCCTCTATTTTTGAAACATATGTATATATAATTCAAGATATACTTCTTATTCTTAATGACATAATGTCACTTAAGAATGAGCGATTCATTTTTCAAGAAAATAAAGCAAAATCCCCGTGTCAAAAGTTTGACGTGGTGGTGTTCCTTGAAAAGCCTCGATCTGCAGTATTACGTGTGAGTTAGAAAGAAAAATTTGGTGCTTATTTGACTTTTATTATTTCGTACACACACACACACCTTCAAATTTATTTAAAAAATGCGTATGAAGAAAGCCTCGATATGAAATTTTGAGACGAATGTAGTATTTTCTGTACTTTTGATAAGCGATAGTAGAAGCATCAAACGACCCTAAATACCAATTTTAAATGTTCTTCTCTCCTCTTTTGAACACTTATCCCCCAGAGCGGATATGAGTTTAAATATTAATTTAATTAATGTATTCCCTAACGCCCAGAATAACTGTTCAACTCTGCTAGTTAGGCAAGTAGCTTGACTCGATCAGATAGAACTTTGACCTACATCACGAGAGACAAAAACGCCAATCCCATACCACCATGCTCACTTAATCAGTGTGTTAAGTCACACATGAAAATATCGCGATAAAATTGATAGCTAGGTGAAAGTTGTTTTAACTCTTGATAAGCAAATGGGAATTTATTCTGGATAATTCCATTTTTAATATCGTTTTCCTAACCGCGTCATTTCCGAAATGTGGAGGCTACGAAAGGTCTTTTTTACAATTGTTATATTTCCGAAACCTATTTCAGAAAACCAATAGACTGGATTCCTGAAATTAAAAATTAAAAACAGAAAAAATGTAGGTTTAACATCCATACCAGAGCTTCTTACAGAGAACTACGATATTGCACCTGAAAGATGTATCTATCTGTTTAATATTAATGCATAAAACAGTTCTCATTTTTCTTATATGCGTTTTCCTCTTAGATCGATAAGTCTGTTCATGATATTCACAACATTTAATCCTTTAAATTCAGTACCAAACATTTGTAGTACCAGAGCAACTGTTGTGTTAAAACTCTAGCTCCTGAGGTCGCAGAGGGCGATGGATTTTTTCGGGCGTAAAAATCCTTTGTATGGCTTCCTTCCGAAGGTAAGTAAAGCCGGTGGTCCCGTGTCGTAGATTTACGGCACGTAAAAGAACCTCAAGTCCGATAAAGAGGCCTCAGAGCAAAGTTACCGGTCTTTCACGCACAATATGAAATGGGATGCTAAGGACCACAGCAATTAAAGAGCGTCCATAAATAATAATAATAAAAAACTAAAACTCATTGTGTTAGAAAGCGCAGTACTTCAGCATTAACCGATACACAGCAAATAACTAGTCATGTACCTTAACGAGAGCTTCCGCAGTTGTTTCCGAATTGTTGATGGCAAGGAACACCCGGTTTCCATTCCGCTCTTATAAGAACTCCTGACGGGGTCGGGAGCACAAAAACCATGTTTAGAAAATCATGAATGTGCGGACTGTACAGATACAACCAAAGAAATGGCTACGAAAACAGGCCACAAACCGTTTCAATGTCCCACGTACAAGGAAGATGCCGTAAAATGGGAGAACATTGGCACCGGGCGGGAAATTTTATACAGACTTGAGCCTTGACCTGCAATGGGGAGCATTGATTAACAGGGCTAGCTTCATTTGATCCTACAGTTTTCTCAAAGATTCCTGATGCAGAGAGCGAAGAAAACATCGGTCGTTCGTTAGTCAGTTGCCTTGGGATGCTACAAGAAATGAGAGGACAGAAGGAAGTAGGCAAAAACACGGGGTAGAAAAATACTGCCCAGTGAAGCATTGAGCCTGAACGGATCTGACAGCGAGGAAGTGGATGACCCAGCAGTACCAGTGCCATAAAAGCCAGTACACTCGCTTCCACTTATGCCGTCACCGCAGCTTCAGGCAAGTATGTATAGCAAGGAGGAGGTGCGTGTATCTGTTTACTATTTCGCACATGCAGTGGCATCCTGTTTTACGTGCACAATTCTAGATTATTAACACATGAATATATAACTTTGAGCAATAGCTTTACTCTTTTTCACTATGTTTAAATATATAAGTGAATAAAATGCTGTTCTGCACAATATCTCGACGAAAATAAATTTTTTTTTAATGAAAATACAATGTTAAACTGAAATACTTTATACTTTTTACTCTCAAAGAGGACACATTTACTAGATATTTTAATAATCTGTCCAATCTCCATTCTTATCTGTTACCTGTTTTAACCGCCTAGGCACTGGATCACTCATGCAGATGCTGAAACAACTCTTGACTGTATACTTAAATGTTCCCATATTTCATGACAGTGTTCCCAGAGGGTGACGAGTGATTCAGTGAGGCGGCTAAGTTTTTGGTGGCTAATATTTGAGAGTAAAAAATATAATTTACTTCAGTTTTACATTATACTGTTATTAAAATATTTTTCTCGAAAAAATTTGCAAAACAGTGTTTTATTTAGTTATATATTTAAACGTGGTTATTATAAGTAATGACGATTGAAGCTATTGCTCAAAGACATATATTCATATGTAAATAATCTACAATTGTGCACATAAAACAGGAGGCCACTGAATGCGCGAAAAGGTAAAAAGATATACACATCTTCTCCTTGCTATATATGCTTCACCTGTGGAAGCCAGTAGAGTGCCTCTCAAGCTGCGAAGATGGCATAAATAGAAGCGAGTGTACCAGCACCTTTCACATCTCAAATTAAGAGTCTCAAGAGGTAGTCGCAAGAAGAACGATGAAAAGATCAATGGATATTGCGTTCATATGATTGGAAAACTTTCAAAGGACCGACTGAGTTCAGTGTGTAAAATGTCTTTTTTTTTTTTTTGGTATGCGACAATTGCAATGAACAAATTATTTATATATTTTTTGAATGCCAGAGTGTTCTTTACATACTTTTTTATTTATGGACGCTCTTTAACTGCTATGGTTCTTAGCGTCCCATTCTATATTGAGCGTGAAAGACGGTAATTTTGCTCAGAGGCCTCTTTATCAGGCTTGAGGTTCTTTTACTCGTCGTAAATCTACGACACGGGACCACCGGCTTTACTTCCCTTCCGAAGGAAGCCATGCTAAGGATTTTTACGCCCGAAAAATCCATCGCCCTCCGCCGGGTTTGAACCCGCGACCTTGGGAAGTAGAGGCTATATTCTTTGCATACGGTACGGTATTTTTTCTACACACTAAAACTTGTGGGAAATGTTATTTTGTACTGTATTCTCAAGTTCTCAAATATATGTTTTTTAAAACAAAGTCACGAGCAAAGTAATTTAGCTTTAACTTTACACCAATCGCATTAATATATGGTACGCCAAAGTTCCCGATTACGGGGTAACAATGGCAAATCAAAGATTGGTTTTATTCTAAAAATGCTTCTTCTTCTTCTTCTTCTTCTTCTTCTTCTTCCACAAGGTATAGGGCTGTCAACCAGTTCCGTCCTCAGTTATACATATCACTCCATCTTGTTCTCGGTGTTCTCACTTGGCGATATCCTCAGTGTTATAAACTAATAATATTTTTAGTATTCGTTCCTGTTTCTTCCTTAATATATGTTGGTACCAATTATTTTATTTTTATCAATTTTTTCATTTATATTACATATATTTAACTGTTTTCTTATTTTTTCATTTTTTTTGTTTGTCTAGAAGGGGTACTACTCTTAAGGATTTCATTCCTTGCTTCTATTATTTTCCTATCTGTCCTATTTATAGTCCAGTTAACACTTCTATATATGTTGCCATTAGCACTGTCATTACCTTATAAAATTTCATTTGTGTTGCTTTTGCCATTCTTCTTTAATGTTCTCCTTATTTTTACATTTATTTTTATTTGTTTATATAGTTTTATATTCATGCCTTCGTTTTTACTATACGATAAATTAAAAAAAACTAGAAACTTGTTCTATTATTTATTCATTTATAACTACCTTACATCTTGCATGGTTTGTCGTAGTTCTCACGGCTAGTGTTATCTTAGTGGTTGAACGCCTCTTGTTTCATTATTTTAAATTTGGGTTCTTTGTCCTCCGGCTAGCTATTATAACTCAGTCGAACACGTGTCTCTAAGCAGGGTGTGTAAACGGAAAGGTGTTGTTGATAAAAGATAACACTGATAAAATAATTTATTTCTACATTTTTATTGCCGTTACACTTAATTAATAATGCACATATTTAATCTTTATACACGCCTGACTGAAACTGTGATATTTCCGAATGTAACTGCAGTCGTTTTAGTTGCCGCGTACCAATTACTTCGCGTACTTCACATTTTGTAACTAACTTTGCGACGTGCACCTCGTGAGAGATTCCTTAGGACTGAGTGACGTGCACCTCATGAGAGATTCTTCCGAACTGTGCGACGTGTACCTCGTGAGAGATTCTCCCGAACTGTGCGACACTTGCTTATGGCTCGAGAATATATACTCCTTCACCATGAATTGCCTAAAAATTATAATATAGCTCCTATTGGTTACCAAATTGCGCCCACTTTAGTGTCTGTTTTGGTCAGCCAATCACTACTACTAACATATGTGCTCTAGGGAGGATATTCCCTCCATTTCTAAAAAAAAAGCACGCTACCCTGACGTCATTTGTTTGTCTCTTCTTAGTGATAAACAACTCACCCCCTCGGTTTATTGTTACCCACTTCTATTGTCAGTTTCAGTGAGGCCGTTATTTCCTAACAATACTTATGGCTAACAAACATCTAAAATCCTGTACATACAATAATATTAATTTACACTACAATCACTCTGGCATTCACAGTGTTTTAATATAAAATATTGCCTCGGTTCTTACCTTCAAAAGTCATTCATTTTGTTTTGGCTGTTGAAACCTTTAAATTAGTCTCCGTAGTATCTTTCAGGTTATTAACGCTTCTCTGTAAATCGTCTTCCGTTTCCTCAAAACTAACTTGATCGTTAGCAAATGAAATTATTTTCAGCGTATATGAATTTATTGGAATACCCCCAGTAGAAGAGTTTTTCTACTCTTTAAAGCGCTTCGTCTGTCTGTCTATATATTAAATAATGCTGGCGATAAAGGTCACCCCTGTTTGACCCGAGGTTTATTTTTTCTACTTTGTTTCCAATTTTAATAATTATATAATAAATTGAATAATTTATTAAACAAGAAAATTATTCATGTAACTTTCTCTACCCCTATAGTTTATTAGTGGGTACACAAACCATTTTTACTAAAGCTTATATTTCTATCTACTACATTTTAATTCAAAAAACCTTTGCAGAAATAGCTGCATTACGCATTTCATTATAGATACAAAGAGAACAGCTATAGTAAAGTGTTTAAGAACTGGATGCTATTTATGCTGATCTGAAAATGCCATAATGTTTCCATGCAATGGCGGGAAACAACTGAATGTTGAAAGACTTTAAGAGAATGACCAAGAAATGAAAATTTGGAATCTTTAGTAATGGATATCTCAGAAATAGCTTATGCCACAAAAAACTTATTTAAAATAAATTCTGTATTTTAATGAGACCTACATTTTCTGTGTTGTACGTTTTCGTCTATCGCTTAATGTTTACCTGTTATGCAAGATTATAAAAAATTCATTCCGAATGAAGGGACTTCGCAGGCTATTCTCCGAAAATTCAAGATATACATTTTATTTATATTTATTTATTATTTCATATATGGTATTTTAATCAAACTCGTTAGAGCCATTTTTAGAAAATCAAAACTTGCGAAAAATGTTCCTCGTAAAGGGTAGTTGAGGTGGAGGGATTTCCTGTAAGATATTGCGTGTCGCATTTTTGGAAGATACTGAACCTAAATACCAAGTTTGGTAATTATTCTACTTTTCGTTTTTGAGTTATAGTGTTTACAGTCACACAGACACGCTGACAGTTTGAATGGCATGCTGAAATTAATTTGGAAACATAGATGGGCATACTTTAAATGTAAATGTAAAAATCTTTCTCCTATCTTGCAGTAACCCTGCTTGGAATATATATCTACAAAAGTTACGGCATCAATTTACTCTATGGATTATAAATACTTGAGAGAACGTGTAAAATGTATAATAATTTATTAAATTGTTATTTAACTCATGAAGTCACCGTTTTCAGAATTTGTGTAATTTCGGAATCCGGGTGATCGAAATTTCTGCTATTCCGCATTGGACCACTCGAGAAGGTGCATTCAGAAATAAAACTGGGAATGGTATTATTTTATATATAAAATGTAGAATATCCTGTAATACTTTACTGCTTGTTCTTTTTAATTGTTTAATTAGCTAATATTTCTTACCCTAAACTATGTAAGCTTACTTTTTTATATTTAATTCTAAAATCCAACCAAACCTGAAAAATCTCTCATGAAAAAGTAGTCAAAGTATAGAGAATTCTATTCTATAGTTAATATAGGTCATTTATCCAAAATTATCAGAAGAACATTTCAATTGCAGTTTTATTATAATAGTACTTAATAACAGAAGCCACAAACCTGCTTGCGTTATTGCGTTGATTGCACAGATTATTGCCCTCTTCCTGCTCTCCGTCACTCTGAAATGATTATTTTAACTCTTTTGGTTTATTAAAATTTTAAATTATATTTTGTGTTTATTTTTTGTAATTCCTTGGATTATATAGTTTTAATTTAGGATTATTTTTCTTTTTTGTGTGCACTAGAATAGGTACACACAACAGAGAATAAATAGAACTGGATCACCATCCTAATGCACCTCTCTTCACAACCTACGTTTCCAAAATCTGTAATAAAACTGTTTTTATACGGCCTTGATAAAAATTGCAAAATAAGTAAAATGTTTAAAAGCACACACGCACACACATACACATGCCAGTATTTCTTGTTTATGCTTGAAATGTGATCGAACTGTACCGTTTTACGTACAGTTTACGTACCGGTTTACGTAACGTAATAATAATAATAATAATAATAATAATAATAATAATAATAATAATAATAATAATAATAATAATAATAATGATACAAAATATTGGTATAACTTCTTAAATATTCATGCTATGGAAATTTTGTTATAGAAATTGTCTGAAATAGGTCTATAAACTTTTGTTATGTACCATTTTTCAAAAGGAACTGAACAGTAAGCGAGATATTTCGATTTTTACTTTCTTTAGCACTTACTTAAAGAAGGTGGAGGAAGTATTGCATTCCACCCAAAAATCGGATATAGATATTTCATCTAAACGCGTATTTTTAGGTCCCCTGAATTCAAAGAAGAGCAATTTTAGAAAAAGGTAACAGGGGCCGAGTGTGCGCGAGCGCGCGCTTGTCTGTGAACAACATAACTCAGAAACGAAAAGTTCGATAAATATAAACTTTGGTATTTAAGATAAAAATAAATATTTTCAAGAAAATTCCCCTACCCTAAACTAGCCTTTACATGAAAAATTGTATCTTATTTTTTACTTGCTCAAAAATGGCTCTAACAACTTTGATTAAAGATATTTGCATGATTAATAAAATGTATAGGTACCTCGAGGTTAATGCAAGCCTATGAAGTCGTCTTCAATCTGAATGAACTTTATATAGTTTTATATATCTTATTAAACCACAAGAGATAGGTAAAAGCCTACTATATAAAAAATGTAGAACTTGCTAAAACACACAATTTATATCAAATAAATCTCTGTGGCATAATCCACTCCAGAAATATTCGTTGCTATTGGTCTGAATTTTCCAAAACTTTAAATTTTTATATGCTAAGTCACCATCCTTTGTTTCTCTATATACCTTGCAAAGCCTAGGGAATTTATACCAGTATATAGTAGCTCGTTTTTAAAGATTTGACTTCAGCCTTTTGTACCTCCTTTGCAAGGATAAATCGTGGAAGATGTATAAAAGTAAACAATAGTGAGTAGAGAAAGTCGTATGAATTTATAAATCGGAGTTTTTTCTTCCCCTATCATCCGCAGAGAAAGGAAGCATAGTTGCAGACTTCTGAGTTTAATAAGTAAACGTAGTTAATGTATTTTTTGTTCAAGTTTGATTTAAATTTGAATGAAAACAACAAGTTTATCTTTCTTTCTTCTCCCGAGGAGATAGACGCTTCTGATACGTGGTCTAAATTTTCGGACTCTTCTACACCAAGGGAGGCCCCGTCGTTTTCATTCCCTTCATATTGTGGGAGGTGATTGATGACGGAGTAGAGCGGTGGGTCCCACCTCGGTCGCCATGTTCACTGGCTCTGAAACAACCACGAGACTGTTCACTTGCTTCTCTGTGATAAATTTAGGTCTTAAAACCTTCATGGTTTGTTTGTTAAGTATTTAACAAGCCGCCTGTCTATACTCTCGTAGCACTTATATTGTAAGCGCAGATTAGTTACCTAGTCGTTGTGCCAGTCCTGCGCGAGCTGACGAGGGCTATGAGCAGCTCTTCATAACCAATTAACCATTGCCCTACATCGAGGTAACACCCATGTTGTCGTAGATCTTGGTTGAAACGTCGAGTGGCGATCCTCCCATCAACGAACATGGTTTATGAGCTGTTCCATGGTTCCTCTGTACTGAGTCCCTGGGCTTGAAGACTGGAAGTTCTCCTGCAGTTTTAACGCTAGCCGCAATGCATTTGTGGGTAGCTATCGTATTATTCTTGTTCTTCTGGCTCCCAAGAAACCACATCCCATCTGGTGGCTGGGCTAACTTGAGAACCCAACATAATTATCATCATCATCATCTTGGTTTCCCATTTTTTCTTCTCTCTGTGCTATTAAAATTTCAACCAAAAATTCAATATCTAGACTTCATCGGAAACAGACCTTTTGAGATCTGTTGAACCCTCTTCCACCAAGAAAAGCATTTTTAGAAAAGCGATCTTGTGTGTATGTGTGTCTATCTTTAAAACGACAAATTGAAGAGATATCTACCAAATATCATATCTGACTTTTAAGGATACCAGCCGAAGACTTTCGAGAAAATTAACTTTTTCAGACCGCATGGCTTAGAAGTAGAACTTCTAACACAGTGCACACGAGCTAAAAGCTTTAGATTATCACACTAGTGCGATAATTTTCATTGTGGCAAACTTTGGTTTCAAGTCCAATCACATGTCAATTACCCTTAGTATTTTCACATGTTTAATAACTCACTAGATTTAATTAGTTTTTATTACTTTCTCTACTACGTATAGTAAGTAGGGGAAGTATTGTATTCCACCCAAAAATTCGATACCGAGATTTCACCGGAAATATATGTTTTGAGGCCCCCTGAAACCAAAAAACATTTTTGGAAACATGTCCATGTGTGTGTGTGTGTGCGTGTGTCTGTGAACAGCATAACTCAGAAAAGAACAGTCGGATAAACACCAAACTTGGTATTTAGGTTCAGTGTATTCCAGAGATGCGACACGAAGGTTTTGAAGAAAATCCTCCCACCCCAGATTACCCTTTACATGGACATTTTTCGAAAATTTTAATTTTCTCAAAAATGGCTCTAACGATTTTGATTAAAATATCATATATTTAAGATACTTTCATGACATAAAATGTATATCTCGAAATTTCTGGGAATGTCTCCAAAAGTATTCTTCATTGTGAACGACTTTTGCATAGCTGGTAAACCATAAGAGATAGACAAAATTTTACTACACAAAAAATGTAGATCGCGTTAAAATACACAATTTATGTCATATAATTTTTGTTGTTGAGTGAACCATTTTCGGGATATTGCTTGTTATTCCCTTAAATTTTCCAATACTTATACTTTTTCTCAAATGGGAATTCGTTATTCACTTTTTTTATCCTGGTAACGCAAAGAAAACCACATAGCAACCAGCTCTTAAAATATTTGACTATCGCTTAAAGTCTACCAATTCCCCTTGCATCTACAAGAAAATTAGCAATAAGATTAACATCTCGATTAACATGAAGCATATGGAGAATAAGCGTTTGTAAAAATAGTTTGTACCAGAGTAGAGAAAGTCATGTGAGTGTAACACATCAGATTTTTTTTCATTATGTCTTTTACACGATTAATTTCTCATGGCGCTCGCATTATCTGTTCACAATACAAACCGCCATGCTTCAATTTATCGCAATTCGTACTTCATATTGACAGTCTTTTGCTGTTCTGAAACGTTCTTCTATCTAACCTACATAAAGATTCAATGGCGGAAATTATGAATTCAGAAGAAACTGAAATGCAAGAGCCAGCTGAAATTGCAGAAGCAGCAGAAATAATAACATTAGAAGTACTTACCAAGAACAAATCCAGAAAGCGATATGATTTATCATTTAATCGCTTCGTTGTCTGGTGTAAGGCAAAACATGTTGAAAATAATTTCACTGAAAGTGACTGCTAGCGAATCAACAAAACATGAAAATATCTAACATCTTGTTTTTTTAACCTCATTTCACTTGTTTCAAGAACTGCGTTCTAAACGTGAACTCTATTATTTTGAGTAAACAATATAATATTATTGACATTTTACAAATTTTAGCTGTTCTAAAAATAGTACATGCCACAGTTAAAGGTGGATTTACCACTTGTATCATAATGTATTATTACATGGATATTTTTTCATTGTTTTCCATTTTCTTAAAAATGAGTTTAATCTTTGATTAAATCACCACATATTTTAAGTTATTTGAATAGATAATAAAATTTATATCTTGAATTTTATGGGAATAGCCTGGGAGGTCATTCTCATTCGGAAGGAATTTTGTATAATCTTGTATAATTGGTGAACATTAAGCGATAGAGAAAACGTACTACACAAAAAATGTGGATCTCTTTAAAACACGTAATTTACTTAAAATACGTTTTTCTGTGGCATAAGCCATTTATGATATATCCGTCATTAATGGTTCGAATTGTTCATTACTTAGTCATTCTCTTGAAGTCCTGTCAACATTCAGTTGTTTTTCGCGATTGCATGAAAACGCTATGGAGTTTTAAGACCAACATATAGCATCCAGTTCTTAAACATTTGACTATCACTTTTCCTAACGAAATGTGTAATGTAACTATTTTTGTAAAGGGTTATTTGGATTAAAATTTAGCAGATAGAAAAATAAGTTTTAGTAAGAATACCCACTAATAAACGATAGAGGATAGAGAATGTCATGTAAATGTATCACCCCAGATTGCTTAGAAATAGCCCCATGTGTGCGTCTGTGAACAGCATAACTCATAAACGAAAAGTCCGATAAATACCAAACTTTGTATCGAAGTTCAAGGTATCCCAAGGATGCAATACGGAGATTTTCAAGAAAAGCCTCCGCCACAAACTACCATTTGTTTGGAAGAATTTTCGAAATTGCAGATTTGCTTAAAATAGCTCTAAAATTTTGATTAAAATTACATTACGAATAGAATGCACATCTTGAATTTTCCGGAAACAGGCTGAGAAGCCTTCTTCATTCAGGAGATATTTTGCATAATTTGGTCTAACTGGCAAACTATAATAGATAGACGTAAACATATTGCATAAAAATTGCAGCTCTCTTTAAAACACACAATTTTTTCCAACAGATTTTTTGTGGCCTCAGTAATTTCCGAGATATTCGTTGTTATTGGTTTGAGTTTTCAATACTTTCGTCATATTTTAAAAGTGATGTCGCTTTTAGTTGCTTCTAGCGATATCATGAAAACAGTATAAAATTTCTAGTCCTTTATATAGCGACCCGGTTTTTAAACATCACTATTGTCTTGGTTTCATCTATTCTCCTTGTACCTACAACGAAATGTGTGATGCATATTCAACCTACTGTTCTATTAAATAATCCAATTTCTCCTAACAAATTTAATGGATTATTCCGTAATTTCCAAAAGCTTATTTTTTTCCTCTGAAATTAATAAAACAAAACTTATAAATATAAGAGATATTCAATCCAATAATAATGTTATAACAATTGAAGAGGTATTATATATTTTTGCAAAGGTTTATCTCGATTAACGTGAAGTAGTTAGAAAAATAAACTTTCGTAAGATTATTTTGTAGAAGCTATATAAACATAAACGATAGTGGGTTGAGAAAGTAATGTAAATGTAACGCATTGCTCCTGACCCAGAGCTCCACAAGCGGAATAGCTGTAACGCCTGTGGCCCACATTCGGGAAGTCCCAGTTTCAATTACCGGTGACCGCTCATTCTGACCCATAGGTTTTTCGGGGATTTTCCCGGGTGTTCAGCGGAATTCTGGAGTAGTTTCTTTCATCTTCGAATTTCCTGTCCCTCAATTTCGTTCCACTGATCATTTCCTTCAATCCTTCACCTCGTTTGATCTATTCAGGGTTTTTAAGTATCGGCGATGGTGTTTCGGTGCAGCGTGGCAGGGAAAAAGGATGCTCCCTGTGCACTTTCTCCGTCCCTCGGCCTTTGGCTGGTTGCCAGGGTATAAGAACCGCCACAAAGGGGGGGCGTTGGAACCTATGTGGGGTGGGGTCCCCGGTCTGCCTGTCCGACTGTCTATATCTGGAAACTGTAGGGACCCTGCCATTGATTTTCCGTCAGTCCTGGTTCCGGACATCCGGTGTTTCCCTTCACTTCATACCCCGGAGGCGCCCCTCGTGGGGCGTCTGTACAATATCCGGATCCACTGGATCGATGCCGAATCCCCTCCGCCTCACAATCTAATGCAATCCATTCCAAACTCCCACATACACATTTTTTGGCCCGCAAGTTTATTTGTGGTGTAAAATATTTAGTAAATAAATTGGAGCAAATAGAATAAACGGCAAAGACAGTAAAATCATATTTTCTGTTTGTCAGTCTTGGAAGAAGTTGATGAAGTTTTAAAACAATTTGCTCTGTCGCAACAGACTGTTTGTTCTTGGTGAATCCCAAGACAGGAACCTGAATGTGGCAGTTACTCGCAGCCTTATAAAGTGGTCGAATGCATTTTGCAAATTGATGAACCTTAATAAGAAAGTTGTTGTAGTACAAAACAGATTTTCATCTATCTCCCTTTTTCTTTCCCCAGTATAGTTACTTCTCTCTCTGTGCTTAACTTAATTTGTCTTCTTTTTTTTAAGCCTTAGC
Organism: Deroplatys truncata; assembly: GCA_030765065.1. Lineage (NCBI taxonomy): Eukaryota > Metazoa > Arthropoda > Insecta > Mantodea > Mantidae > Deroplatys > Deroplatys truncata. The sequence goes on from CM060975.1 coordinate 146,780,463, forward strand.
CGTTCTACAGCTCACTCTATTAATTTCTGTAATTAAACTTATAATACGAAAGATGCTCCATTCTAGCTAATTATTCGTATCTTTTGCCTTTCACCACTTCATAGAATAAAAACGAATTTACAGAATCTCTGGGAACAAAGCATTAATTTATTCCACTTATTTCTGGGGATGACGTTTACAAAGGTCGTAAACTTCTCGAATGCAACAGGGAGCAGGGGAAGGGTGCTATATACTAGGGCGTTTCGAGCTTTTAAGTAAAAGCCTTGTCTTAGAAGGAAGAGTTTGGCTTGAAGCATGGAATTTATATCCGTATTTAATGTATTGTGTGCAGAAATACAATCTAACTCAATACACTTATTTTAAAAAAATCTGATGTGTCACATTCACATGACTTTCTCTACTCTCTATCGTTTATTAGTGGGTATACAAATTATTCCTACGAAATTTTCCTATCTACCTCATTTTAATCCAGTAAACCTTTCCAGAAATAGCTACATTACACATTTCGTTAGCATACAAAGGGAACAGCGATAGTCAAATGTTTTAGAACTGGACGCTATACGCTGCCCGTAAACTTCCATACTGCAATCGTGAGAAACAAATGAAACTCAACGGTACTTAAAAAGAATAATAAAGAATTGAACAAATTGACCCATTAATAACGGATATTTCGGAAATGACTGATGCTTCAAAAAAAGTTATTTGAAATAAATTGTGTGTTTTAAGGTATTTATTTATCTACTCCTTCAACAGGGCATTGGCCCCAATTGCAGAAGAGTTAGACAAATAAAAAAGCATATATAAACAAAAACACATACATAGAGACAAAATAAAAGCAGACAAACAAACAATCTAACCAATCAGTAACGCCCATATCTAATTAAGATTGAGTTCTTTTGACAATATTTTTAAATGGAAGAGTACTGGAGAGAAAAATCAAGTACACTTTCCAGTGATATTTTGTTATACATTAAACACATCCTCAATAAAATGCAATTCTTATATGATATAGATCTAGGACTCTGAAAGAATGAAGGCAAAACGTAATCTCAGTCTCAAATTCCTTACATTAAAGCTTAACTGTTCTAAGAAGTACGGATTATCTATAAAATAGTTAAGCAATTTATAATATAACATTGGGTCCATAACTGCTCTTCTAACACTCCGTTTGTCAATATTAAATTCACCTAAAAGACTCTGGCATTGCATACCATCACTATATGCTGATCCGTTATATTTCTTTCAATAAAGAAATCTAAGAAACGTTTTCTGAATTATTTCGATTTTATTTATAAGAATCTGAAAATGTGGATTCCAAATTGGTGAAATGTATTCGACTTTAGACCTACGTAAGTATTATACAATAAAATCAACTAAAAACAACATTTAAATCCTTAGAATTTCTAAATAAAAATTCCAAATTTTTATGCGCATTGTTAACGATTATATCAATGTGGTAATTCAACGAACTTTATATTTAAACCCAATTTATTCTGTATGGGTTGATTCAACTATCCAGCACTTGCCACACATGGTGAACAGTGGTTTACATGTTTTATTGCTTCTAGCTATAAAATCATTTAAAATACTCCATTCAAATACATTATCATCATCATGAAGTTTAGGCTCATCCAAATAGTTCTCAATTCTCATGTATAATTTTAAATCACCAGCAAATAAAATAAATTATGAGTAGTTTATACATAAAGTAAGTCATTTATAAATAAAAGAAAGAAAAGAGGTCCAAGGTTCGAACTCTGAGAATCTTCTAAATTTACATCAAATGGATTGGAAACTATCATACATAACATACTGCTTTCTGTTCATTAAATATGATGTAATTAAATTAACAATAGAAACTGAGAATCCATATTTAGCAAGTTTCGAAAGAAGATCAAATGCATTGGAAAAATCATTATAAACCGTAACCTGCGACTGACAATTTAATGAATTATCAACAAATTGAGAAAAATTCGTAATATTTCTCAAAGTTGATCTTTTATATAACTTATCGGTTATATAACTTTTAATGTGCGCGTAGATACGATCATACAAAATTTGTTCAAATATTTTAGCTGGAGCACACATAATAGAAATAGGCCTATAATTTTCAGTTCTATTAACATCTCCAGATTTAAAAATGCGACATACCTTATTTAATGTCCACTTTTCCGGAAATGAATGATTTACCATAATTAAATTATTTCTTATACATAAATAATTATACAGTGCTTCAGCACAACCTTTAATTATATATGGTGGAAAATAGTCGGGTCCACTAGACTTTTAAGCTTAACATTTGACTATCGCTGTTCTCTTTGTATTCTAACGAAATGTGTTACATAGCTATTTCTGCAAAGGTTTATCTCGATTAAAATGAAATAGGTAGAAATTGTATACCCACTAATAAACGATAGCAGAATGTTATGTGAATGTAATACATCAGAGTTTTAGAAAAGAATCCTTGTGTGTGTGTGTGTACGTATGTGTGTCTGTAAACAGCAGAACTCAAAAATGAAAATTCGGTTAAACACGGTATTTACGTTCAGCATCTTTCAAGGATGTGATACGAGGATTTTTAAAAAAATGCCCCATCCCAAACCATCCTTTATATGGAAAAGTTTTCGTTATTTTTTATTTTCTCAAAAATGCCTTTAAAGATTTAGATTAAAACACCGTATGTTTAATATATTTGAATGACAAATGAAATGTAATGGTTTCTGAAGTCCTCATCATTCTGAACATATAACGTAAACTGTAACAGACAAAATATTAATTATACAAAAAATGTAGATTTCTTTAAGGCACACATATGTTAATTTTGTCGAGTTAACTATTTCCAAGATATTCCTTGTTATTGGTTTGAATTTTCAGATACTTACACTTTTCTCGGATGGGAAGCCTATTCGTTTTATATGTCGCATGGTCATGCACAGAGCATGGAATTACAGAGTCATTACATAGCTACACGCTCTTTAAAAATTTGACTATCACTTTACCTACTGTATCCTAAACGAAATGTGTAAATATAAATTAAAGTTTATTGAGTTTTACTTATAGACGCTCTTTAACTGCTATGGTTCTTAGCGTCCCATTCTATATTGGGCGTGAAAGATCGGAACTTTTGCTCAGAGGCCTCTTTATCTGGCTTGCCGTAAATCTACGACACGGGACCACCGGCTTTACTTCTTCCGAAGGAAGCCATGCTAAGAATCTTTACGCCCGAAAAAAATCCATCGCCCTCCGCCGGGTTTGAACCCGCAACCTTGGGAACTAAAGGCTATCCTGGTAACCCTTGACCACGGCGGACGACATACACAAATGTGAATTGAAAGTTTATCTGGATTAACATTATCTGGATTATAAGTAGCTAAATAATAAGCTTTTGTAGTTTGTAGAAGAGTGAGTAGGCAAAGTAACTTTATATGCGTATCAGATTTCTGAGATATCATGTTTTTACCAAACACTACAGAAATATTTAAGTAGTAATTCGAATTTTTCATTATTATCTGTGTGTGCCTAAAGAACAATTTTAACATACATAGTGGTTGTCTGTATCTGTGAACAGCATAACTCAGAAACGAACAGTCGGATAAACACCAAACTTGGTATTTAGGTTCAGTATCTTCCATAGATGCTACACGAAGGTTTTCAAGAAAATCCCCATACCCCAGATTACCCTTTACATGAAACATTCGAAAATTTTAATTTTCTCAAAAATGGCTGTAACGATTTTGATTAAAATATCATATGTTTAAGATATTTTCATGAAAAATGAAACGTATATCTTGAATTTTCTGGGAATGTCTCCAAAAGTATTCTTCATTGTGAACGACTTTTGCATAACTAGTAAACCATAAGAGATAGAAAAAATTTTACTACACAAAAAATGTAGATCGTGTTAAATTACACAATTTATGGCATATACATTTTTGTTGTTGAGTGAACCGTTTTCGAGATATTGCTTGTTATTCCCTTAAATTTTTCAATAATTTTCTCAAATGGGAATTCGTTATTCATTTTTTTGTCTTGGATATGCAAAGAGCATTAATCTGTGGCAAAGAGAACGGTGCTGCACCTAGCAACCAGCTATTAAGATATATGTCCTTGCTTAAAGCCTACTGTATTTCTATATTGCCCTTGCAAATACAAAACAGGGGGAACATAGTACGCCTTAAGCGATAGTCAAATATTTTTAGAACTGGTCGCTATTTGTAAAATGTAATTCTCTTTGCATGTCAAAAGATCGTTTCTGCAAATATTTATCTCGATTAATATGAAATAGATGGATAATAAAAGTTTGTAAAAATAGTTTGTACAAGAGTAGAGAAAGTCATGTGAGTGTAACACATCAGATTTTTTAAATTTATTATTGTTTTACGTATTATATTTTATGGTTTATGTAATTAAGGCCGACCTGAATACCTGATGCTGAGTAGGCGTAAAACTTAAATCTTTGAGAAAAAGCTTGGGCGATGTGGTACAAAAAATTAGTAATGTTCCGTTTGAGCGTTTTCTTTCCTTTTTTTATTTTCTTTTTTTACTATAATGCACAATTCTTTGAGGAGGAGGGTTACTAAATTAAGGCTGGAAATATCAACAAAGTTTAGAGATCCGTTAGGGATAAACACATGATCAAAGGGGGAACTGGAATTAAGGTTACAAACCGCAGACCATTCACATTATTACTTTCTCTACTACGTATAGTAAGTAGGGGAAGTATTGCATTCCACCCAAAAATTCGATACCAAGATTTCACCGGAAATACATGTTTTGAGACCTCCTGAATCCAAAAAAAGCATTTTTGGAAACATGTCCGTGTGTGTGTCTGTGTGTGTGTGTGTGTGTGTGTGTGTCTGTGTGTGTGTGTCTGTGTGTCTGTGAACAGCATAACTCAAAAACGAACAGTCGGATAAGCACCAAACTTGGTATTTAGGTTCAGTATCTTCCAGAGATGTGACACGAAGGTTTTCAAGAAAATCCCCCCACCCCAGACTACCCTTTACATGGAAGATTTTTCGAAAATTTTAATTTTCTCAAAAATGGCTCTAACGATTTTGATGAAAATATCATATGTTTAAGATAATGCATTAGAAATGAAATGTATATCTCGAATTTTCTGGGAATGTCTCCAAAAGTATTCTTCATTGTGAACGACTTTTGCATAACTGGTAAACCATAAGAGATAGACAAAATTTTACTACACAAAAAATGTAGATCGCGTTAAAATACAAAACTTATGTCATATACATTTCTTTTGTTGAGTGAACCGTTTTCGAGATATTGCTTGTTATTTCCTTAAATTTTCCAATACTTATACTTTTTCTCAAATTCGTTATTCATTTTTTTTATGTCCTGGACATGCAAAGAGAATGGAATGCGCCACATAGCAACCAGCGTTAAAATATTTGACTATCACTTAAAAGCTACCATATTTCCCTTGCATCTACAAGAAAATTACCAATAAGATTGACATCTCGATATCTCGATTAACATGAAGCATATGGAGAATTTTGTAAAATTAGATTGTACAAGAGTAGAGAAAGTCATGTGAGTGTAACACATCAGATTTTTTTGAATCTATTAACAGATATCGCAGAGAAACTAAATTCTTCAGAGAGAGAATAAATAGTAGTACTTACCCAGCGAGATGACTCAGGAGGTATACAGTACGTAATGTGTAAGTTGAAACATGAGCATTTTGACGTTACCTGACCGTTGTAGGAGGGGAATGCACTAATGACAGTCCCAGTACTGAGAAACCCTGCCACAGTCACCCTTCACTGTCTAGTCTCTCAGTATCAGCTGTAGTATTGTTGCCAGTTGCAATTTGGCAGTGAAATATGGAAAATATCTTCATATTTTTTGGCCGTCGTTGCTTCGTTGGCTTTCGTATGGTTAGAAGCTGATGTTGGTTGTTCTCTTCTAAATTTCACGCTTCAACGTAACCCGATTTTAAATAGTACGTTCAATAGTAAAGGTTTTGATATTATGCAATTAAGAATTATCAACTGTTGTGTGCTTTTTCTTTCTACTTAAAGCAAATGCACTATAATAACATGATGTACACGTACATACATGCCTCCCTCTCATACGAGAGGCGGCGGATTGAAATCTCGTGTATCGTCCAATCTGATCGGGTTGTTTCTCTTAGTCGCCAAGTTAATACGCGATTAGATACACAGCAGTATGGCCCAAATTTCCACTCACAGAACAAATTATATGAACCAAAAGAATAGATGGACCGGTACGGTAATTACGCAATTAGTGTGCTATATTTTAGCATCTTACTGATTAGCAGTCAAAGGAGTTTTAATAAGTAAACCATCAAGTTGGAAACATACCTAGGGCTGTTGGCATGAGAAGATGGAAGCATTTGTGACCTTGCAGTGTTCTCTGTAAACTAATATGATGTGTTAGTTTTCCATACACAGAAGTATTAATTACTGTGGAAAGGGACTATTGCATACGAGCTAGGATATTACAAACACTCACATATATTAACAATGTATTCATTAACAATTCGTTGATCAGCTTGCTTTTACATTTTTAAAAAATAATATGCTCAAATATAATATAATGTACTCTTACACCTTTTTACTTTCTCTACTACGTATAGTAAGTAGGGGAAATATTGTATTCCACCCAAAAATTCCATACCGAGATTTCACCGGAAATACATGTTTTGAGGCCCCCTGAATCCAAAAAAGCATTTTTGGAAACATGTGTGTGTGTCTGTCTGTGTATCTGTGAACAGCATAACTCAGAAACGAACAGTTGGATAAACACCAAACTTGGTATTTAGGTTCAGTACCTTCCAGAGATGCGACACGAAGGTTTTCAAGAAAATCCCCCCACCCCAGATTACCCTTTACATGGAACATTTTTAGAAAATTTTAAATTTCTCAAAAATGGCTCTAACGATTTTGATTAAAATATCATATATTTAAGATACTTTCATGACAAATAAAATGTATATCTCGAATTTTCTGAGAATGTCTTCAAAAGCATTCTTCATTGTGAACGACTTTCGCATAACTGGTAAACCATAAGAGATAGACAAAGTTTCACTACACAAAAAATGTAGATTGCGTTAAAATACACAATTTATGTCATATACATTTTTGTTGAGTGAACCATTTTCGAGATATTACTTGTTACTTTCTTAAATTGTCAAATACTTAAACTTTTTCTTAAATGGGAATTCGTTATTAATTTTTTGTCCTGGTAATGCAAAGAGAATGGAATACTGCACAAAGCAACCAGCTCTTAAAATATTTGACTATCGCTTAAAGCCTACCAATTCCCCTTGCATCTACAAGAAAATTAGCAGTAAGATTAACATCTCGATATTTCGATTACCATGAAGCATGTGGAGAATAAGCGTTTGTAAAAATATTTTGTACAAGAATAGAGAAATTCATGTGAGTGTAATTCATCAGATTTTTTAGATTTAAACTTGTCATAGCAATTTAGAATTTATATAAAAAGCAATGAACACAATGGAACGTTACATGAAGTGCGAAATTATCAATGCTTCTCTGGTAAAAGAATTATGAAAACACCAAGAGTTAAAAGGTTGAATTTCAAAGCTTACCAAACAGGTTGAAAAATAATTTGGAAAAGGCCGAAACAATCACTCTTGGTGATTTACGCCAAAAATCTCGCTGTCATGGTGTCTAGTTGTTAACGGCTCGGTCCCTGCCGAAGAGTACGTTGTCTGCCCAGGAGTTGCTGGAGTCGTCCACGAGCATGATGGCACTGGCGTCAGTGGCGTGAAGCAAACCAGCCAATGATAACTAACTGTACATGACGCTTGACGTTATGGAGTGATGAATTACGTCATGCATGACAATATGTTCTTGGAAGCTTCCGATGTTAACTGTCCCTGTCGATGAACGACGTCATCATTTCTGAAGCATTGTGACTATTTTATGATGGTTGCATAAGCCATGACCAATAGGGAGGTAAAAACGGTACAGCAGTACACCCTATTTCTTCGGTAACAGGTAGGTCAAAATTAAGGTGTATTAGAAGGAAACAATATTTAACTATTGATAGAGTTAATAAAGTTATATCATTATTTGATTAAGACATTCATACACAGAAAAATGAGTTACTTGTCCCTTCTTTTACATCGAAATTGTACATTTTTAAAGCAATATCCGCTCTTATTAACTATGACACAGATCCATGAAAAATTCTGATCCATGGTTTGGGGCTGAGGGGGTTGAAAGTACACTTTCCTCATTGTTTCTTTCTAATAATGTCACACATTTCTTGTATTTCATTGAATAACAGATTGCTTAATATTATGTTTTAAGTATTCTTTGAGCTCTAATGTTACATCTGATGGTTTCGCCATTTTTGCTGAAGTATTTCATGCCAAATTCCATTACAAACGATGCTTATTGTGATGATGGTTTTTATGTATGAACTCTTCTTTACTTTAGACATTTCCACAGTTCTGCACTGATCTACGTATACACAGAATAAGTGTCGCAACGAATTTCGTCTATTGGATTGGGGAGCAGAGTGTCCGTCACAATACCTAACGTCACCTATACTCTATGCGGTAACACGATTGCTCTGTTTACTTACTAAAACCACTCTTCCTGCTGATTCGTATATGCCTATAGTACGACCCGTTCATCAAACTCACCTTCCAATTATCTAAATCAATAGCAACCAAATAGATGACAAAACGGTGACTACAGAATTTATCAAGCATTTCTGAACTACGTGAAATATATCAAAAGAAACCCAGATAACTATCGCATTATGACGCTTATTTTTTTACTCTTATTAACTCTGCGGCATCTACTCCCATATTCTTGTGCTGATGAACTGCCATGTGATTATATATCCTGGTACGTGTGCTCAGGTTTATCCCAGCTGCAATCCTGAAATATTTTAATGGGCGAATTGGTTATTAAATCACTAATAGCACGCGCACACAGAAGCGCAGCCACATTCACACACCAGATTACGGGCATACCGAGAAATATTTTCTTTTTACTTTCTCTACTGCATATAGTAAGTGGGGGAAGTACGAGGGGCACTATTTATATTTTGAGCCTTGGCAACCCTGAATGTTGTAGGTGCCATCTGAAGTTTCCAATGGAAAGCTTGACATTTTTAACCATAATCTACTTCAAACATTTTGCCAATAGAGGGTCATTTGTTTTGCTTACACTAACTTGAAAATTGTGTGTCAACAAAAACATGGAATTAACTCGCGAAAATGTTCGTGCAATGATTTATTACTAATTTTTGACGTGGATTATCAAGACAAGAGTGTATCGATCAACTAACTTCCACATTTGGCGACTAAGCTCCATCCTTTGCCACTGTGAAACGCTGATATAACGAATTTAATCGTGGCCGCCGTTCGCTCAATGATGATGTTCGAGAAGGTCGTCCAAAATCAGTTGTTGTGCCAGAAAACATTAATGCTGTGCAAAACCTAATAATGAAAGCTCGTCATGCGACATATTATGAGATTGAGGCAATTCTAGGCATTAGTTCCATCAGTATATATAAAATATTGCATGATTATTTAGCCGTGAAAAAGGTTTGCACTCGTTGGATCCCACATAATTTGACGCAATCTCAAAAAGAAGCTCGTGTCGATTGGTGTACAAAAATGGTCAAGAAATACAATGGCGGTACCTCACAAGACGTATATAAGATTGTAACAGGTGACGAATCATGGATCTATGCGTATGAGCCGGAACGTAAACAGTAGTCGACTATATGGGTGTTTCTGATGAAGCGAATCTAACAAAAGTTGTTCGCACTCGAAGCACTTCGAAGCAAATGGTCGCCTGCTTTTTCAGCAAAACTGGCCATGTGGCAACAGTACATTTAGAAGAACGTAAAACGGTCAATACCGAATGGTACACGACCATTTGTTTGCCGGAAGTCTTCGGTGAAGTAAGGAAAACCAACAAGAACCGTCGGATCGTTCTTCATCAAGACAATGCGAGTGCACACACATCTCGTCTATCAACAGAGTATTTGAAGGCTCAAAAATTCGAATTGATGGGTCATCTACCATACCGTCCTGATTTGGCACCCAATGACTTCTTTTTGTTCCCGAACATCAAGAATAAATTGCGTGGACACGATTTTCGTTGGCAGAAGAAGCCCTTGATGCCATCAAAAACCATGTTTTGGAATGTCTCAAGAAGACTGGAATAAATGATTTGACAAATGGTTCAAACGGATGAAAAAGTGTATTGATCATAAGGGAGAATATTTTGAAAAACAATAAAGCACATTTCAATCAGAAATTACTTTGTTTTAATTATTATGCTCAAAATATAAATAGTGCCCCTCGTATTGTATTCCACCCAAAAATCTGACGTCGAGATATCATCGGAAATATACGTTTTGAGGCAGAATAAAAAAAGGCAGATCCTTGCATGTGTGTGTCTGTCTGTCTGCCTCTATGTGCTCTGTGAACAGCATAACTCAAAAACGAAAAGTCAGATAAGTGACAAACTTGGTATTAAGTTCAGTATATTTCAAGGATGCTACACGGAAAATGTTCAAGAAAACCCCCACCTACACTACCCTTTGCATGGAAAAAAATTTGAACATTTTTATTTTCTAAAAAATGGCTCTAATGATTTTGATTAAAATACCATATATAAAAGATATTTGCATTACAAACAAAATGCATAGCCTGAAATTTTTGGGTATGACCTTTGAAGTCCTCTTCGCTCGGAAGGAATTTTGTATAATCTTGAATAACTGGTAAACGTTAAGCAATAGACGAAAACGTACTATCCAAAAAAGTGGATCTATTCAAAACACACAATTGATTTCAAATAAGTTTTTTTGTGGCATAAGCCATTTCTGAAATATCCATTATCAATGGTTCGAATTGTTCATTTCTTTGTCATTCTTTAAAGTACTTTCAACATTCAGTCGCGATTGCATGGAAACAGTATGGAATTTTAATGCGAGCATATAGTGTCCAGTTCTTAAACATTTAACTATGGCTGCTCTGTTTGTGTCTGTAATGAAATGTGTAATGTAACCATTTCTGCAAAGGTTTGCTTGGGTTGAAACATAGTAGATATACAAATAAGCTTTAATATGAATAGTTTGTATACTCACTAACAAACGACGGAGGGCAGAGAAAGTCATGTGAATGTAACACATAAAATTTTTAAAGAAACATTTCTTGAGCCCAGCCGAAAATCGAACAACAGGCAGACAGATTACGATCGAGCTACAGGACAACACTTAACTTTTACTCATGTAGGAAAAGAAAGAAGAATACTGCGTTTATACGTTTCTCTATTCTTGGGAGATTTAAATTGATTGCCAGGAATTATCCGAAACTCTCGACTGTGCAGTAAAGAATAGACATACTGATGACATAATGTGAACTTTATATGGAATATAAAGGACGATATTATACTATTAAACAATTCACATTTCTAGAAACAGACATCGCTACGATGCCATCACATTGAAAATGATCAACAGTTCTAGTAACAATGCTAATGCTCTCTAAGAGAGAATAAATAAACGGCTTTGTAGCGTTTCTGTTCACATGTGCGCCAATACCAGCAAGTAATTGTAAGTAAACAGCTATCAAACTGTGAAAACAAAAACAATGAAGACCACTTCTTTCTAATGATGGATCAATGCACACTTAGTAAATGAAACATGACATGTACACAAACAGTCGTGCTCCAATGATTGAAGTCTGTAAGATGAGGTAGCATGTAATATTTATTAGAGTAATAATATGTATGTGCATAAATATTGTGGAGAGTAAATTGAGGAAAATGGCAGACATAATATAAATATAGAATACCTATACATTATGAAACCACGCTATGAGAGAAAGAAAGGTTCAAAGGGAAGGAGTGTTTTTGTTATAAAAGTCCCGTTACGGCATGCTTCCAATTCCCATTACAGTCCAAGATTTGGAAAGGAGAAAACCCGTTTAAACTACTGTATGGTAATAGATAAGGAAGGGAACACCTCGCCCACTGCGACCTACGTAGATCTGTTGTGGCTACCATCTTCTAGCAGGAAGTGATGAAGTGAGGAATCACAAGAGGTTACAGGCCTAGGCAAACAGGTCAGAGACGCGCGGAACTCCCTAAAAGTTCCCTGCTCCCGTTCCACTGCTGGAGCTGCCTAGAAATGGCGATGAACGACCCTCTAGTGTTCAAGGGGAGTACTCTTTCCTTTGAGCAAGCATACGCGGCATCTGTCCGATACCGCCATACCTAGAAGCATATTAGGAAGATCAGAAGGAAGCAAAATGAAAGGAAATGATGGAAAGAAAGCAGTGACAGATGAGAAACCACCCTAGCATTCGCCTTCCTACCAGGGAAGACCCAAGATAAGAATGGGCGGTCGACCGAAATCGAACCTACCTGCTAAGTACAGTACTGCAGGACAACGAGAAGAAGGCGAGCGGCGCCTGAGGGGCGAGCGGGGTTCTGTAACTGTTTATCTGCTCACGTACTGTCGATTGTTTTCTACGTTTACTACGAAATGTGTTTATGTGTGCATATGAACCACCCATGCTGCCAGATCTTCTTCTCAGACTTGGATCTTGCACGACCGCTGCTGGACTTCTAGCCATGGGTGAGTACTTGACAACACTGTGTAGTAGTTAATAACCTCCTAAGATGCTTATCGTATCCACACGGCGAGCGTAAATATGATACGGACGCAGGAAAGTGTTGATGTTTCACATTCTTCTCGCTTGTCTTCTTCTCGTGGTCTATCAGTATGAGGTTTTTATCGTGGTAGGCTTGGTAGGCTTATCTGTATGCGTAGTAGTTGGACTAGTGAATTTATCTTCTGGGAGGGGTGTTGGTTCAGTTTAACAGAGCAGCAGGCGCGTACACAACGTGAGTTAAGGTATTACTGGCGCAACAGTTCTAGACACGTGAAAATCTTAATGACAGCTAGGAAGCGAGTTATCTACCAGATCAGGAGGTGACCGGTCGTCTGAATGTTCAGAAGTGCGTGGGACAGTCATTGTCAAATATACGCACACCATTATGCACTGCATTGCGCTGATAAACTTAGTTATATACCGTATATTAAAATCTACGCTTAGTATAAAAAACACTGTCAATCATTGCCTCCAATTCTTCCACACCTAACAAACCTTCCTCTTCTGCGGAATCACTCACATTATTGCCGTCATCACTGCTGTCACTACTTTCTGCACCATTATCCTGGATGAGAATTCTTTCTATTTGATTTTCTGCAATTCCGTATTCTTCGAAATAATGATTCTTAATTTATTCAACATGTCGACATACATTTTCCGTTCTGGCCTTCCAATTTCAGCAAATTGCTGGCGTTATAACTGCTCCACATATTTTAATTTAAAAGTGATATTTCTGCATGCCACCCATTTTTTATATCAGCCCAGATTAATTCGATTGGGTTTAGTTCTGGGCGATACGATGGCAGTCAAAGTACATTATGTGGATGTTGTATTACTATCTGGTCAGTATGTATGACTTCTGAAGCTGTTTGTTGGCTTTAATTAAGTTATATAGCTTTGTTTTACTCATGCTTTCATCTAAAGCTATATTATGTCTAAGTAATCAAGCTCTCATTTCTTCTTTCAAGGAATTTTAGGTAGGTGGTTTGTCAATTTGAGTGTTGACCCATTGTGAAGCACTGTCGATAACCAGAACAGACCCAGCAGGCATATTAGGTATCATCATGGCGTTGATTCACTTCATGTAATTTTCTGTATTCATTTCTTGATGAAAATCTCCTGTGGTTTGTTGCGACTTGTAAAAGAAGGGCATTTGGAACGAAGCCGATCTTTCCAACAGCATGAACGATAACAAGTATTTGCCATTTGGCAACAGATGCCTGCAAACCTAATTCGCTATCGTCACTCCAACTTTTAGATGCTGTATGACTGCTGTGTATGTATGACTCATCTTCATACACTATAGTATTTGTCTGAAATTTGTAGCACCACCTTGAAAATTGATGCTGATATAAGTACACAATGATATAAGTACATATAAAACTATAGTCATTTGGAAAGGTAGAATCAAACTGAAAAATTAAATGCCATAGCCGGGGTTTGAACCACGGATCTTAGGCTTTCCGTGCCGTTGCTCTAACCGACTAAGCTATCATGGCAACATTTACTTTTTATTTTTATTTTTTTATTTTATTATTATTTTTTTATTTTATTTATTTATTTTGCTTTTCTGTTAGAACTCTTCTATTTGATTTCGGTTTCTTCCACTTGAACCCTAAATCTTTAATAATTTTTCTGAGATTTGTAGCACCACCTTGAAAGTTTCTGCTGTCTTTCAGCTTGATGAGCAATCTGCTTATTGTTAGCACACTTTTTTCTTCCGCATAGGAATTGTGAATCGTGTGCCGAATGACGCATTCGAAATCGTCTATTTCTGTAATACGTTTACGAACCTTATGTTTCTTCCCAGGTGTGTCAAATGGCATTCTTTCATCCATATGTTTTTTTTCTTATCTTTGAGAACTCTGGAAACGGAACTCGGTGAAACACCAGTTGCTTTGACTACTCTTTCTTTCACCCTCTTAAGGCTTTTGTGGAACTCGGATGAACATAAAATTTCTTCCTTCATCTCTGCTTCTTGCTTCATGAAGTCGATGGCATTTGCAATTATTTCCCTACTTTGACTATGTAACACCTTACCACTTAACTTTGATAACATAGGATCCATGGTTATAAATATAACAAATATAAAATAAGTACTCTTTAGATACTGCTGCTCTCTTTAAAATTACAACCAGATGCAGACACTTTCTATGCAGACTGTATGTGTTACGCACTGTGAGTAAGCAAAGGTGTTATATCGCTTTCGTTGATTAAGCTAAACAGAAACCATTCCTAGGCTCGGCAGCTGGGTTGGCAATCAAGGTCACGATTCCAGAAGTTTTGCGCGAGTAATAACATCATCACCGTTCCGAGTGAGTGTTTGTTCCACGCAAGGGGAATACTGCCGGCCGTTTCCCCCTAGGCTATCTTCTCCTCCTCTGCGTTTCTGCATTTTCACGACGAAAAAATCAACCTGTAAGACTGGACGCTTTTTAAATACTCCTTTGTGAAGCTGTTAGGAATATAAATTTAAGAAATACAGTAAATACCCGGATTTCAGTATCCTATTTAAGGAATGTAATAGGTCACGTGTTATGTCTAGGCAAAGGGGTTTTAGTAAGTAAACACAGCAATCCTGTTACCGCATGGAGTATAGGCCACGTCAGGTACCGACTGCGACGGACACACTCCTACCCTCCCCCCCAACAGCCGGTTTCGTTGCGACTGTTCCATTTATTCGCTTCATATACACCAGTGGAGAACTGTGGCAATGTGCCTAAAGCAAATAAGGATTTATACATCAAAATTAGCAACATTTGTGGCAGAATGTAGCAGGGAATACCTCAGCACAAATGGCGAAACCATCAAATGCAACATAGAGCTCAAGGTATGTTTAAAACATCGTGTTAAACAACACTGTATTTCAATAAAACATAAGGAACATATGACCTTAGAAAGAAACAATGAGGAACGAAAACCTTCAACCTCCTCCCCAAACTACAAATCAGAATTTTTCGAGGATCGGTTTCATACACCAATAAGAGCTGATACTGCTTTAAAAATGTAGAGTTTTCGAGATGCTTGTTTAGTAGCTTTCATAAACAATTGCAAACCATCAATAGAACATAAATGCTTTTTTCCTTTTAATACTCCTTAATACTTGTGTGCCTTATTAGAAGACGGATGTACTGTCTGAGAGCACTGCAAGGTTACAATCGCTTCCAACTTCCCTCGTCACTATCCCTCTGTACGTTGCTAACTTGGGTTATTTACTTAAACCCCTCTACCTGGTTATGACAGTGGGTGTATTCAAAATGTAAGCTTTAAGGAGAAAATAAGTTTGGATGGTTCATTAGGAAATATTACGAGGTGTGTTTTTAAAGAAAGTACCGATAATTTCTAAAAAAAGTAACATTATTTTCCAAAAAAATTATTATTATTCAATACCTTACACCTTACACTACTTCTCTACTTAACTAGCGCTATTATTTAGGCACTTTTCGTAACAGGAAACCAGTTTTTGTATGCCTTCGTCAAAGAATGATGCCCGCCTGTGATGATAACCAAGTCTGCACTAGTTTTTTCACAACATAATCGCCATTGAAATGCTTTCCCACCAAGAAAATTCTTTAGACGAAGGAGCAAATGAAAATCGCTTGATGCCCAATCCGGACTGTAGGGAGGGTGGTCGAATTGTTCCCAACGAATTGTTTGTTTGGCTGTGTGTGGTCGGGCATTGCCACTCATGTTTTGCTTCCCCATAAACCTCACACAATTGGCGATGAATTTTTACTGCCGTAACATATCTCGCATCCAAAAAACGAATAATTTATTCGATTATTTTGAATATTTGGAAACCTCTAATAGCAGAAAAACACAAAGTGACGATCGCTCAGCACTGCGTCTGGCTTCCTAATGAATGGAGGAAGTGATCGTGTACGTTTTCGAAATCACGACTGCAGCACTGCAACGGCAAAATTTAAAACGGTACTTACTTTAAAAATACGCCTCATGTATACTTCGTTGGGCACTCCATAAGGTTTGCAAAGAGGCAAATACTCGGCGGCAGTGTTCACCTGGTGGTGCCGAAGGTTATGAGTTGGGGATGCGTAGTCGGTGTGTGTGTGTGTGTGTGTGTGTGTGTGTGTGTGTGTGTGTGTGTGTGTGTGTGTTAGACGCCAGAAATACAAGAACACAGCAATTAAGTCCCTTGATGGTTATAAACGTGGCTTTTATTTCAGCGGTATATTTTCATTTTTACACCATCATCTATCAGTCGCTTTCGACACTCTGAGCTTTGAATTAAGCGGACAAGAAGTGTTCTCACAAACACAAGCACCAACCCCCCATCCCCTCGCAAACACACACATTAGAACTTACAAGTTCTTGATCCTGTAAAAAACGCAATAGTTTGTAGACTCAAGCCAGACAATCAACTTTTATTAGCGTATCGTGCAAAAATAATTAAATCAGTTTCAATAACCTTCGTTTCCAAATAGCATTTGCAGCTAAGTTCTCTTATTTTTCTGCGTTCAAATCTACTCTTATATCTCTGCTATTTACTGCGCAGTCAAACCGCCTCTAACTTCAATATTATCGGGAAGCAAAATTAAATTGACTTCATTACGCGACACTATGATACTTCTGAATCAACCCACCCTCCATTTTGCACAGCTAGGTATCATTTAGGAGATCTTTATTGATAGAAAGCGGTAGACGGACAGAGATACAAATATCGCCTATTCCACTGTCCTTGCACAAATTATTTTTATATCTATGGAAATATATGTTTTCTTATTTAAACATTTCTGGCGCCAGGTTGGATATAAATTCGATTTTACTTTTAAATCCGTGAAGCAAGACATCGTTTTGCTAATACAATTTTCGCCTCTTTGCACATAGTATCGCACGAACAAATTTCATGCTTTCAGGTTGATTATGGGGCAGCATAAGGACCGGTGCCCACTCAGCATCGTGAGGAAAGTGAGGAGCTGCGATAGGCCAACATTCTGGCTCGGAGAAGCGTGACGCTGGCCACATCACCTCCCCGTATCGTCTGGTTGCTAGGTCAAGGCCCTTCAGGCCGTAGCACTAAGGGATTATTATTATTATTATTATTATTATTATTATTATTATTATTATTATTATTATTATTATTATTATATGTCGTCCCGCGGGCAGCGAGTTTGCATTGCTTTTATTTCGACGAGCTAAGCTAAACTGTAATGCCACATGTCTAATACCAGTTACCTAATACCTGGCGTGAGGAAATGCACTTTGAACCTCTTGATTCGAAAATAGTTGACATATATTGCTATAAACCAGTCAAAGGGATCATAATAGTTTGTTCAAAACTTCTTCTTCCTCCTCCTTGCAAGTATTAGGCTCTCCGGCCTGTTAGGTCCCATTGCCATCGCCTTCTGGGTCGTCCTACGCTCCTTCTTCCTGAGGATTAATATTCCAAGTTCCATTTTCGGGATACGAGCTCCTTCCATTCGTCGCAAATATTCTATCCAATTTACTCTGTGGTATAAAATTGTATCGTTTATTGCATAAATATCAAATTCCTCTCTTATTTGTTTATTTTTTATTCTATAGTTTCTGGTACATCCTCTAACAGCTCGTAGGAATTTCATTTCTGCTACTTGGATGCGGTTTTCATCTTTTTACTTTCTCTACTACGTATAGTAAGTAGGGGAAGTATTGCATTCCACCCAAAAATTGGATACCGAGATTTCACCGGAAATAGATGTTTTGATGCACCCTGAATCCAAAAAAGCAATTTTAGAAAAAGGTCCATGTGTGTGTCCCTGCACAGCATAACTCAAAAACGAAAAGTCGGATAACTACCAAACTTGGTATTTAGGTCCAGTATCTTCCAGATATGCGACACGAAGGTTTTCAATAAAATTCCCCCACCCCAACTTACTCTTTACATGGAACATTTTTCGAAAATTTTAATTTTTTCAAACATGGCTCTAACGATTTTGATTAAAATATCATATGTTTAAGATATTTTCATGACAAATGAATTGTGTATCTCGAATTTTCTGGGAATGTCTCCAAAAGTATTCTTCATTGTGAACGAATTTCGTATAACTGGTAAACCATAAGAGATACACAAAATTTTACTACACAGAAAGTGTATAACGCGTTAAATACACAATTTATGTCATATTCACTTTTTTTTGCTGAGTGAACCATTTTCGAGATATTGCTTGCCATTCCCTAAAATTTTCCAATACTTTTTCTCAAATGGGAATTGGTTATTCATTTTTTTTACGTCCTGGACATACAAAGAGAATGGAATACTCCACATAGCAATCAGCTCTTAAAATATTTGACTACCGCTTAAAGCCTACCAATTCCCCTTGCATCTACAAGAAAATTAGGAATAATATTAACATCTCGATTAACATGAAGCATATGGAGAATAAGCGTTTGTAAAAATAGTTTGTGTAAGAGTGGAGAAAATCATGTGAGTGTAACACATCAGATTTTTTCTTGTGAATCCATGACTCACACCCACATAAAAGTGTCGGTACAGCCATCACTTTATAAAATTGATTGTGTATATGTCTCTTTAAAACTACTAAGAATAAAAAGAATATCACCAATTCAATTTGATGAGAATGGCATCTGCTACAAACAGTGTGGAGGAGCAACCTTATTGCAATTGCAGTCTGTGCAAAGACTGAGCCATTAAAACATCAAGAACACTTTACAAGTTAGGAAAGGCTCCACAAAACCCTGCACATTGCAGACTCTAAAAAGAAAACATCAACTGATTATATCACATTTACGAATAGGCCATTCACGCCTAACCCATTCCTTCTTACTCGCCAAAGAAAATGCTCCTCACTGCGAGACCTGCAATTGCCGTATCACCATCGAACGCCTCATCACTAAATGCAGAAGTTATACCATAGAGAGAAGAAGGCATAACATCCCTGAAGATATAGTTTTAGCTTTAAACAACCCTACTCATTTCAAAAACATTATTTTTGTCTTGAGAGACATCAAGCTATACAACAAGATTTAAATATAACACATCAAATAAAAATGTATAATAGGTAATAGCTTATATTGCTCTAGCTGTGTTCAAGGCTTAATATAAAATATGTCTGTAACAATGTATTGCAATTATTTTATTATTATTTAATCAATGTAAAGTATACAATGTATTACACTAGTCTGCATGATATCGGATGACTCAAAACTAATAAGTGATTCTGGCTCATTTTTTATGCTGATTTCAGAACTGCTTTTAGTTTTTTTTCTATCACGTACAGTTTTTTCACAATTTCACTTCAAAATTATAGAGATATAAAGATATTGCTTCCGCCACTACAAATAAAATTGGGCTTGATGAAGCAATTTTATAAGGGCTCTACCACAGGATGGACCCTGCTTCAAGTACCTTTCCAAGAAATTTCCCTTTCATTACACGAGACAAATTAAAGGCTGGAATTCTTGTTGGTCCTCAAATACAGAAATTGATGAAGGATGAAGATTTTGAGAAGACAATGAATGAGAGAGAAATAGAAGCATGGACCGCCTTCCGATCAGTTACTGAAAACTTCTTAGGCAATAACAAAGATCCTAATTACAAGACCATTGTCGAAACAATGTTGGAAAATTTCAAGAAGGTGGGTTGTAACATGAGTGTAAAGGTGCATTTTCTGCATTCACATATCGATTACTTTCCAGAAAATGGGACCTATAGTGAAGAGCAGGGTGAACGTTTTCACCAAGATATTAAGCAAATGGAGAGGAGGTAACAGAGGAGATGGAATGAAACTATGATGGCCGACTACTGTTGGATGTTGAGGAGGGACATTCATCCTCAAGGATCTGCAAGGAAGTCAAAGAAGAGACAGTTTGAAAAAAATTAGATGAAACACTTTGGCTTCTTGTTTTGCTAAAATGTGTCATGAAATAAATTAGGGGAGTTCTTGAGAGTATTCTTAAAATGTTTCTTGAATAAAAACTTACCTTGTGTGAAATGGTATTTGAATACTTTTCTACGCTTATTAGTAAAATTGTCAAAACATTACTTATTTTATGTAAAAACCTGACGTGATAGAAAAAAAACGGAAGTTATTTCTGGAATCAGCATAAAAGTTTGATTCAAGAACACCTACTTTTAAGAAATCATCTGACAAAAAGTTTGAAAATGCAGACTAGTGTTATCAAATTCACATTCTCAGATTCACACTTCCAGACTCTGTGGGGGATAGAGGATGATTCTAGATAAAGAAAAATTCCCAGCCCCAGCCGGGAATGGAACCCGAGACTAATATACTTAAGAAGCCACAACTCTGACCACTCGGCCGCAGCAGCAGCAGCCGTGCTTGATCTTCAAAACAAAGCAAACGTGTTGTTTGTGAAAATAAGCAAGCCTCTACATCAGTAATTTATTTTTCACTCACAACTACGGGATCAAAAGTCATTAATTTCCCCATTCATAATGGTACAGAGGGTATGAATTTTAATTCGGATTGGATTATAAAACTCAATCACACCGCACTTAATACAAACCAATTTCATTAACGAGGTAGGTGTATCATTTCTAAACCCGCAAATCAATTTTCTAAATATAAAATCGGAAGGCAAGACCGAAGTTTCAGTATGGAATTTAAAAAAAAAAATAAGCGCTGCTTTCATATCACTTTCTCTGTTCACTGCTTTACAAACTATTCACGAAATATCATTCTTCTGTTTATTTCTTGCTAATCGAGATAAACTTTAATTCCACACTTACACATTTCGTTGTAGATAATAAGAAGGATATCATAGGCCAAAGCAACTGTCAGATTTTTAAAGAGCGGATCACTATGTGAGGGCTTTGAAATTACACGTTCCTTGCACGACCACATGAGAGAGAGAGAGAGAGAGAGAGAGAGGGAGAGGGAGAGAAACGAATAGCGACTTTCCACTTACCGAGCGGGATGCCTCAGGCGGCATTCGGGAGGTACCGGTTTCGATTCTCGGTGACTGCCCTTTCTGACCATTGGGATTTTCGTGGTTTTCCCCTAGTCGCCAAGAGGGTGGTGCATTCTACCACAGTTTCTCCTTTCCCCCATTTCCTCCCATTTCATCTCTTTCTGTCAGTTTTCGGTGTGTTTTTAGGTTCCATGGTGCTGGCGGTGTCGGGCAGATGGCGCAGTTGCTAGCGCATCGGAACGATTTCTCTCTATGAACGCCAAGGTGCGTTATTCCGTCCGTTAGGATCGCTTCATGACCCTCTATCGAGATTCTTCGCCTCTGCTGGTGCACGAGTGTTGAAACTGGAAATATTAGGGACTTCTGCGCGTCTCTGTGGGTCTGCCTGCGAACCTGAGATCTCCTATGGCTCCTTCCCCTCATCCCTGCCTCCCGGGGTGTAGCCACAATAGATCAAGCTAGTCGCAGTGACGCGGTGCCGCCCTCCGATAAACACACCCTACAACTTGAGAGAAGTATAAGCATTTAAACATTGAAAAACCGACAAAAACACCTCGGAAATGGTTAACGATAAAAAATCCACTTCTGTGGTGTCAGTGTAGCGTGTCTACCTTACATTCAAGAGGTCCCGAGTTCGAATCTCGATTAGGGTGAGTTATCTGATAAGTTTTTTTTCTCGGGATTTTCCCTTTTCCTGAGAAGACGAATGTCGTAACTTTAAGCTCAATGAACCTCGGGCTTAGCTTAACTTGACTTAACAGGTTAAAGTAATTAAATTAAACTTAAAAATAAAAAAATTAAAAAGTTATTTGGCACAAATCGTGTGTTTTAACGAGATGTAAGTTTGTTGTGTAAGATTCCGTGTGTCTCTTAAGGTTCACCTATTATATAAAAGCAATTCAGAATGAAGAAGACTTCAGAAGCAATGACCAGAAAATTCAAGTTATAAGTTTTATTTGTCATGAGGATATCTTAAAGATATGGGATTTAATTAAAACCGTAGAATCATTTTTGCGAGAATTAGAACTAACGAAAACTTTTCCATGTAAAGGGTGTTTTGGAGTGCGAAATTTCCATGAAAATCTTTACGTGGTATCCTTGGAAGGCTCTAGACTTAAAATATCCCCTTAGTTGATTCACAATCTATAACTGAGCTCAGCCATTTTACCTGTAATTCAACTGAAAGTATTATTATTTCCAACAAATGATAAACATGTGAAACATTATATTTTATTTTCGGAGCTTGGTATTTAACCAACTTTTCGTTTTTGAGGTATGTTGTTTACAGACACATACGCGCGCGCGTGTTCTCACACCCACACACACACCCACCCCACCCCCACACACCCCCACCCCACCCCACCCCCACACACCCACCAATCCCACAGAGAGAAAGAGAGACCTTTTTCTAAGCATTCTTTTTATGGATTCAATGAGCCCCAAAAGGGGTATTTCAGTGAAATCTCGTTATGGCACTTTCTTTTGAAATGCAATACTTCCTCTTCTTACTATAGGTAAATAGTAGAGAAAGTAAAAACAAAATAATTTTAATTATCCAGGGTTGTTGCGTAAGTATGTTTATCTATTGCAGTTCAGAAACATATCTTATTATATAAATAAGTATATATTTGTTATTAAAATCGTCTGGCATACTTTCAGCGTGTTGATGATTATTTTAGTTTTAATTTTATACAGAAAGCCTATTTTTATTTTTTTAGTACTTTGTACTTCTTATAGTAAATGGGGAAACATTGCATTCCATCCAAAAATTTGATACCGAGATTTCACTGGAAACACATGTTTTGAGGCCCCTGAATAAAAATAATACATTTAGAAAAAGGTACGTGTGTGTGCTTGTGTGTCTGTGAACGGCATAACTCAAAAACGAAAAGTGGATAAATATCAAACTTGGTGTTTAGGTTCAGTATCTTTCAAAGATACGACACAAAGAGTTTCAAGAACATCCTCGCACCCCAAACTACCCCTTACATGGAATATTTTTCGAAAATTTTGATTTTCTCAAAAATGGATCTAACGATTTTGATTAAGATATCACATATTTAAGATATTTTCATGATAAATGAAATGTATATCTTGAATTTTCTGGAAACGTACCCAAAAGTCCTCTTTTTTCTGAATGGCTTTTGCATAACTGGTAAACCGTAAGAGATAAACAAAATTTTACTCGTAAATAATGCAGAGATTATTAAGACCCACAATTTATGCCACGTACTTTTTTTTTGGTGTGTGTGTGTGTGTGTGTGTGTGTGTGTGTGTGTGTGTGTGTGTGTGTGTGTGTGGAGTGAACCATTTCCGAGTTTCTTCCTTGTTATTCTTTTTTTTTTACGTCCTGGACATACAAAGAGAATGGAATGCGCCACATAGCAACCAGCTCTTAAAAGATTTTACTACTACTACCATACTACCATATTCCCCTTGCATCTACAAGAAAATTAGCAATAAGATAGACTCTGCAAATGTTTATCTCGATTAACATGAAGTAGATGGAGAATAAGCGTTTGTAAAAATAGTTTGTCTAATAGTAGTGAAAATCATGTGACTGTAACACATTAGATATTTTCTGTTTGTGCAGATTAATTGATGTGAAAAAGTTGTGAAGCTATTTCCTTAAAAAACAAACTAACAATCTTTGACGTAAAATAATTGTTTAAAAGCTGGATATTTTTCCTTCTGTTTGTCTTTCCTGTATATTGCCACCCTTCCTGTTATCCTTGTGTAGCCATTAGTGTCGTGCAGTAGGCTCTCTGTTCAGCCATGTTCTTCTTGTACGACCATGTACCCATGTATGCTTCACAGAGGGAGTAAAGCCATGTCCGTTCATCATTCCTTGTCATTCTCACCCCTTCATGACCTATGTAGCTTATTCATACGAAGAAATGCTCTGCCCATACCCCCCCGTACCTGTATATGTCGTACTTTTCCATCTATAACATTCCATGAATTGCAAATAATATGATAAGAAATTGCTTCCATTGTTTGAGCTCATGTAAACGGTGTTTGAAAAATATCAATAATACAAAATAAGTTTCTGTACTTGTATGCCCATAGCGTACCCATTCTCCATTCTTTTGTTTCCACTTTTCACCTACATACTATTTATCTTAACATTGTCTTGTGTCTTACCCTTTATATCACTGCACTAGCAACTTCAGAGTCTAGGGATCTAGGCAGAGAACGTATTGCATTCCACCCAAAAAATTGATACCGAGACTTCACAGGAAATACATGTTTTGAGGCCCCCTAATTCAAAAAAGCATTTTTAGAAAAAGGTCCGTGTGTCTGTGAACAGGTAACTCAAAAACGAAAAGTCGAATAAGTACCATACTTGGTATTTAGGTTCAGTACGTTCCAAAGATGGACAGGAAGATTTTCAAGAAAATCCTCCCACTCTAACTACCCTTAACATGGAATAGTGTTGCAAAATTTAGATTCTTTTAAAAATGGCTCTAATCGTTTTGATTGAAATATCATATATTAAACATATTTACATGACAAATAAAATGTTTATCTTGAATTTTCTGGGAATGGTCTGCGAGTCTTCTACCTTCGAAAGGAATTTTGTACAATCTTGTAAAACCGGTAAACGTTAAGCGATAGACGAAAACGTACAATGCAAAAAATGTAGATTTCTTTAAAACACACAGTTTACTTCAAATAAATTTTTCTGTGACATAATGTTTCTGAGATATCCGTTATGAAAAGTTAGAAATGTTCAAAACTTGGCATTCTTTTAGTCTCATCAATTTTCAGTTGCTTCTCGCGATTGCATGGAAACAATATGGAATTTAAGGCTAGCGTATAGCGTCTAGTTCTTAAACATTTGATTATCGCTGTTCTCTTTGTATCTATTACGACATGGGCAATGTAACTATTTTTGCAAAGGTTTATTTAGATTAAAATATAGTACATAGAAAAATAAGCTTTAGTAAGAATAGTTTGTAAATCCACTAATAAAGATGGAGGGTAGAGAAAGTCATGTGAATGTATCACATCAGATTTTTTTATTTTCCCTATCACGTATATAGCAGGTATAGAAGGTATTGCATTCCACCCAACGAGATTTCACCGGGAATACATGTTTTGAAGCCCCCTGAATACAAAAAGGCAGTTTTAGAAAAAGGTCCATGTGTGCGTCTGTCTGTGTGTGCCTGTGAACAGCATAATTCAGCAATGAAAAGTTGAATAAACAACAAACTTGGTATTTAAGTTCAGTACCTTCCAAAGATGCGACACGAAGATTTTCAAGAAAATTCCTTTACCCCAAACTGCCTTTACATTGAACATTGTACACATTTTTGATTTTCCAAAAAATTCTACAAAATGTTTTATTTTCTCTAACAATTTTGCTTAAGATACCATATATGAAAGATATTTACATGACAAATAAAATGTATATCTTGAATTTTCTGCCGATAGCCTGTGAAGTCCTCTTCATTCGAACGGAATTTTGTATCATCTTGTATAACTAGTAAATGTTAAGCGATGGACGAAAACGTACTACACAAGAAATGTAGATCCCTTTAAAACACATAATTTGTTTCAAATAAATTTTTTTGGCATCAACCGTTTCCGAGATATCCGTTATTAATAGTTCGAATTGATGAATACTTAGCCATTCTTTTAAAATTCTATGAACATTCAGCTGTTTCTCGCGATTGCATGGAAACAGTATGAAATTTTAAGGCCAGCGTATAGCGTCCAGTTCTTAAACATGTGGCTATTGCTTTTCCCTTTGTATCTACAACGAAATGTGTAATGTAGCATTTACTGCAAAAGTTTATTTGGATTAAAATGAGGTAGATATAAAAGTAACTTTAGTAAGTCTAGTTTGTATACCCACTAATAAACGATAGAGGTTAGAAAAAGTCATGTGAATGTTCTAATGCATCAGAAATTTTATTTCATCCTACTTTTATTATTCACGGCAGTGACACATGAATGGCTCGGTTTCTGAGAACACATTATTTCGCTCCTCGATGATTAGTTTTTATTTTGTTACTAGTGTGACAGTAACTTCATGTAAAATGGATTGTTAATAGAACTAAATGCTCGTATATCATGTTTACTGTATGAAAGATGCGAATTTTCAAATATGTTGTATGACATACAATATTTTAATGCATATCTTAAATTGGCAACTACTTCTCAAATGTTGAAAAGGTTTTATTGTATTTCTATGCCTTTTACCATCCTTCCTGTTGGAACCTTCAAATTTCCTAATAGCCAATAAAGCGACCAAAATACTCACGTAAGCAAAAACTATTTGAATTCCAAAGTGAGACACGGCAAGAAAGATTCTGCTTGGTTTATATATAATAACCCATTCTAAAAGAAGACGTAACGTTAACATAACGCAGCATAAGGTAGGCGTGACGTAAGATCATTCACAATGCAATCGTAGACTTAAATCAAGAAGCTGGCACGGATTTCTAGATCCGTAAATTGCATGCGGAAATCTTCCGAGCGTACCGAAATTTTCAAATTCAATAACATAACCAATAATATCCGATCAACGTCTGGTGTCAGCATTTAAAATGGCGTAGCACACCAAATGGAAGAGCACCATCATTGTACAGTAGATGGCGTAAAAGCTCGCATCACTGTGGTTCAGAAACTGGCAGGGCATGGAGAAAGGAATACAGAATTCTTCCTCTATGCGCGCAACGCAGACATAACGTTTGGCGTTTACAAGTTCTTGCGTTACGTAGCGAGCTATGCGACTCTATGTGAATGCTTCCATTAAATAACTTGCACTTATACTGCGTCTTTGTTTGCTGTTCGTTGTGAATGGGGCCTTACAATGCAGGAAAATACCAGGTCAAGACGAAATATATGGATATGGCGTTAAGTTTAATTTTTATCTTTTAAATCTTGAGTCTGTCGAATTTTAAAACTACACCTTCTTGGTCTTTGTGGAGTAAAATTTCGTAAATGCTCAAAATAAATCTTATTCGTATAACTCGTGATAGCCCAACGCATATCCTAACTATGACATCCAGAAATCTAGTGCTGGAAATGGCGAATTCTGCGAATTTGTCTAATTATGGCATTAGTTTAAGAAATTACCACTGTAATAATTAGTCATAAAATTGTTTCATTATAAAATATTATTAACATAACCCTTTCTGAAATATACAGAGTGGAAGGGAACTTATTATATTCCATTTAGTGTATACTTCATATAGGTATTTCAAACAAAAAAAAGTATAATACCATTTTGTTGTGTTCAGCCATTTTCGAAAAGAAAATTGTTTGTTCCAAATTGGATGGTGTATTCAGGAAAATGTATGAAGATAATAGTTTGTTACTCATAATTTGTGTAGATTAAACTATTTATGGCCTAGTTTCGGTAGTAACTATTTGACATCATACAGGGTTTTGAAATAATTATTTTCCGAACATCGTTTTGCAGACGTAATGTGGTTGGAGACATGGGGTAACTAACATTGCAAGATCAAGGTAGATTAGTGTGATAACCGACTCCCGGACCCACACAGTCGTCCTTCGTGGTGTAGTGGTTACCATGCTAGCCTCTAGTTTCTGAGGTCGCGGGTTCAAACCCGGCGGAGGGCGATGGATTTTTCCGGGCGTTATTTCTTTCGGAAGGGAAGTAAAGCCGGTGGTCCCATGTGGTATATTTACGGCACGTAAAAGAACCTCAAGCCTGATAAAGAGACCTCTGAGCAAACTTTCCGGTCTTTCACGCACAATATAGAATGGAACGCTAAGAACCACAGTTATTAAAGAGCGTCCATAAATAAAACTTAAATTTCGGACGTACACAACCTGAACTAGAAGGTGGGGGACCAGCGATTTTGTTTTCTTTACGAGCCTTAATCCAAACAAACACGATGAATGGGTAAAAAATAAAACTCAATTTTATTTATGGACGCTATTTAATTATTATAGTTCTTAGTGCCCAGTTCTATAGAGGGCGTGAAAGACAGACAGGAAATTTTTCTGAGGCCTAAGGTTCTTTTATATGCCGTAGATCTACGACACGGCTTTACTTCCCTTCCGTAGGAGGCCATGCTAAGGATTTTTACGCCCGAAAACATCCATCGCCCTTCACCGGGTTTGAACCCGCGACCTCGGGACCTAGAGGCTAGCATGGTACCCCTAGACCACGGAGGACGGCGATGAAAGGGTGGTGTAATGTTTTGGCGAAATGACAATTATAACTTGGTAGCTATTAGCCTAACAATATGGAAGTAATGCCTTCATCGTCCAATAAGCATTTCGGGGTCGTTGACTGAAAAGCACACCGTGTTTATGTCAGCTCCACTAGAAGTTGAGTAATTAGAGTGACATCGTACTAGCTTTGAATTCATAGGTTTAGTGATAAAACTATGAGGAGTTTCGTTTGGTATTTCAAGAAAGTATCAAAACGGCAGCGATAACTGTAACGTTTCCTGCATCAGCGAGTGGTGTGAAAAAACATTTTCGGCTATGAGGCGTAACAGCGTACAATGCAAATAAACTGGGCGATAATCGTCTCAACCATGTTACTGTTATTGCAGTCAGCAACTAAAACTATAGATGCCGAGGCTATCATAGATAACTTCGACTCCTTCCAAAATGATCGGCCGATGAAATTTAACCGAGGTAATCTTTTTAATTTGCTTATATGCTATGACTATGAAAAAGTTCGAATAAGAATTAATTAGATATGGCAGTAGGTACTATGTTAGTAATTACTTGCAAAGGAAAGGATTCATAAAATATTCACTGTAATACATTGTCAATGAGGAACATATAAATGTAGCAGCGTATAGTCATCGTCATTGATGGTGGTTTGACGTAAACAAAACAAGAGATCGGCTTATTCTTTGCAAAGTTTCGGATCGAAGGCTAAACAGCGGGAGGCTGTTGTTTCTTAAGCATAGTGGTAATCATTTAAGAGTGATATTTTGGAGACGAGTTTATCGTGAAAGGCGGGATCCGCACAATTCAATGCAGGTAGAATTACAAATACAGGTCTTTGAAGCAGGTTGACTTCTACAGCGCGTATGTTGCGGAAGTATGCCGTTTCAGGAACGTCAAGCTATTTAAACGAAAATACATTATCTACCTAACATTACAATAAAGCATATGAGTCGATTTTTAGGATTAACAGAACTTCACTTATTAAAATATGTAAATACGCAGCACATGTAAAATAAACACACACATGAATGTTTAGTTTTATTAGTTTAACGTCCTTAAATCGAGGACATATCGGACGATGAATGAAATGGGTGAAACGATGCTCAAATGAGCCCGGGGTCGTAGAACTTAAGTTACCCGACATTCATCTTTTCATGATAAGGGAAAACCTCGAAATAACCGTATTCGGGTAACTCACATGACCTAAAACATGCATTATTATTGAT
This sequence comes from Deroplatys truncata, assembly GCA_030765065.1. Taxonomy (NCBI): domain Eukaryota; kingdom Metazoa; phylum Arthropoda; class Insecta; order Mantodea; family Mantidae; genus Deroplatys; species Deroplatys truncata. The sequence goes on from CM060975.1 coordinate 146,810,403, forward strand.
ACAACATTATTATATAACACGCTAATAATTTCTGTCGAGGGTGTAGTATTTGCTAAATTTTTAAATAAGAATAAGAAGAGAAAGAAGCAAAGCACGCTAAGCATTGCAATAAAAGGGAGCTTATTAATAAAAGAGAATAAATATTAAATTCAATAACCAGCAAATATTGTAAAGAAGGGAAAAAATGATTAAATTTGAAGTAATATTCAGTTGGGGACGGTAGGTGTCCAGATATTGAATAGCTTACAGGTTGATAAAAGATCGCAGGTGAGGATATAAGTACAGGCCCATATGCAATGAACAATACGCGGAAAATCCAGGCGTCTAAAAATCAGCTAAGCACAAAGGATAATATCAGGCGATAATAATGAGATATTGCAGACGCAAGAAGCATGGTCTTTAAAATAGGACAACCAATAAAGGTGTGTTAGAATTTATCTCAAGGGCCAGTAAAATCAATCAAAAACCACGTGAAACTAGAAAGAAGAAACTAGAAGGAGGAAAAGAAACTCGAGGAAAATAGAAAATGAGCGTGAAATGGAAATGCATCTAGGGCAGGAGTTCAGTTTCTAACGATTGTAACATCGGCACTTCATGTGATAGCGTTGTTCAGACACTTCGTGTTGCTCGTATAGCGTGGTCAGGAGACTCTGTGTTATAGTTTTGTCCTGACGGGTCATACGAGGGTGACGCTGAAAATATTTAGAAAATGAAACAAGGATAAGTTTTAAAAAATCTGATGTGTTACACTCACATGACTTTCTCTACTCTTGTACAATCTATTTTTACAAACGCCTATTCTCCATATGCTTCATGTTAATCGACATATCGAGATGTCAATCTTATTGGTAATTTTCTTGTAGATGCAAGGGGAATATGGTAGCTTTTAAGCGATAGTCAAATATTTTAACGCTCGTTGCTATGTGGCGCATTCCATTCTCTTTGCATGTCCAGGACATAAAAAAAATGAATAACGAATTTGAGAAAAAGTATAAGTATTGGAAAATTTAATTAAATAACAAGCAATATCTCGAAAACGGTTCACTCAACAAAAGAAATGTATATGACATAAGTTGTGTATTTTAACGCGATCTACATTTTTTGTGTAGTAAAATTTTGTCTATCTCTTATGGTTTACCAGTTATGCAAAAGTCGTTCACAATGAAGAATACTTTTGGAGACATTCCCAGAAAATTCGAGATATAAATTTTATTTCTCATGACACTATCTTAAACATATGATATTTTCATCAAAATCGTTAGAGCCATTTTTGAGAAAATTAAAATTTTCGAAAAATGTTCCATGTAAAGGGTAGTCTAGGGTATGGGGATTTTCTTGAAAACCTTCGTGTCGCATCTCTGGAAGATACTGAACCTAAATACCAAATTTGGTGTTTATCCGACTGTTCGTTTTTGAGTTATGCTGTTCACAGACACACACACACACACGGACATGTTTCCAAAAATGCTTTTTACTTTCTCTACTACGTATAGTAAGTAGGGGAAGTATTGCATTCCACCCAAAAATTCGATACCGAGATTTCACCGGAAATACATGTTTTGAGAATCACTGAATCCAAAAAAAGCATTTTTGGAAACATGTCCGTGTGTGTGTCTGTCTGTGTGTCTGTGTGTCTGTGTGTCTGTCTGTGTGTGTGTCTGTCTGTGTGTCTGTGTGTCTGTGAACAGCATAACTCAAAAACGAACAGTCGGATAAACACCAAACTTGGTATTTAGGTTCAGTATCTTCCAGAGATGCGACACGAAGGTTTTCAAGAAAATCCCCCCACCCCAGACTACCCTTTACATGGAACATTTTTCAAAAATTTTAATTTTCTCAAAAACGGCTCTAACGATTTTGATTAAAATATCATATGTTTAAGATATTGTCATGACAAATAAAATGTATATCTCGAATTTTCTGGGAGTGTCTCCAAAAATATTCTTCATTGTGAACGACTTTTGCATAACTGGTAAACCATAAGAGATAGACAAAATTTTACTACACAAAAAATGTAGATCGCGTTAAAATACACAACTTATGTCATATACGTTTCTTTTGTTGAGTGAACCGTTTTCGAGATATTGCTTGTTATTTCCTTAAATTTTCCAATATTTATACTTTTTCTCAAATTCGTTATTCATTTTTTTATGTCCTGAACATGCAAAGAGAATGGAATTCGCCACATAGCAACCAGCGTTAAAATATTTGACTATCGCTTAAAAGCTACCATATTCCCCTTGCATCTACAAGAAAATTACCAATAAGATTGACATCTCGATATCTCGATTAACATGAAGCATATGGAGAATAGGCGTTTGTAAAATTAGATTGTACAAGAGTAGAGAAAGTTATGTGAGTGTAACACATCAGATTTTTTTGGATTCAGGAGGTCTCAAAACATGTATTTCCGGTGAAATCTCGGTATCGAGTTTTTGGGTGGAATACAATACTTCCCCTACTTACTATACGTAGTAGAGAAAGTAAAAAAGTTAAATGATTTTATTGTTTCTCCAAATATTCCCCTTTAACATCAATAATCATAAACCAGGTTTTTATAATGTTTCACTGCTTCATCTGATGACGAAAAAGTGATTCCACGCATCTTATCTTTAACTTCTGAAAGCAAAAAGAAATCACAATGTGCTAGGTCAGGGCTGTATGATGGAGAGTCCATGGTGCTGACCTTAAGGCATCCAGACACTCAACTGTTAGTTTTGCTCTATGCAACGGTGCATTGTCATGACGTAATATTATTTTTTCTTTTGGGCGATTTTCACGAACTTTGTCAAAAAATTGCTGTAAACAGACATTTGTGTGCCAATCGGCAGTAACGCTATATCTACCTCCTAATGGTATAGTAGTAATGTTTTTAGAAAAAGAAATCTAACAACCATCTTCTTACCAACACTGCGAATTCGTCGGACTTTTGTAGGCTTAGATTCAGTTCGAAAGGCCAATTGAACTAATTGACTTTTCTTTTCAGGATCATAACAATAAATCCGAGATTCATCACCAGTAACAATATTCCAAACCAAATTTGAAGTGCCGCCTTGAAATTCTTCCAGTTTTTCTGCACCAACCAATGCGTTGTTGTTTTTAATCGGCAGTCAGCTTATGTGGAATCCATCGCCAAGTCGATCTCCATGGACTAGTGGTACCGTGATAGCCTCTAATTCCCAAGCTCGCGGGTTCAAACCCGGCGGAGGGCGATGGATTTTTTCGGGCGAAAAATCCTTAGCATGGCTTCCTTCGGAAGGGAAGTAAAGCCGGTGGTCCCGTGTCGTAGACTTACGGCACGCAAAAGAACCTCAAGTCTGATAAAGAGGCCTCTAAGCAAAATTACCGGTCTTTCACGCCCAATATAGAATGGGACGCTAAGGACCATAGTAGTTAAAGTGTGCATAAAAAAAACCTCCATCGCTAACGAATTTTTCTCATATCTAACTGTTGATATAAAATGGAAAGGTAGAATCAGATGACTGAAAAATTCAATGCCATAGCCGGGATTTGAACCACGGATCTCCCGGCTATGGCATAGAATTTTTCAGTCGTCTGATTCTACCTTTCCAACCCTGTCCAACACACGGCTTGTGTGAAAGAACAATTAATTCTGTTGATATAAAATGTTTTGGATTTGACTCATACCAATGCCCAATTCGCCCGAATAAATTCATAAGATGTCCGTCGATCTTCTTCAAGTTGCTCGAGCAATGGCAATATTTTCATCAGTAACAGCAGTTCTTGGGCGTCCTTCACGAAATTTATCAGTAAGAAAAAATCGACTTCTTTTGAATTCGCTGTACCAATTTTAAATTATTGCCTTAGATGGGGCTTCTTCGCTAAATGTATTTCTAAGCCGATTTTTACATTATTTAGGCGTTAATGACGATACAAAATCGTAAAAAATCATATTCTGGAAACGTTCAAGTAGTAAAACTCATTTTCGGGTGAACAAAATCTTTAAATAATGATAATTAACAAACTGTATTAGAGAAAATCGAATAAACAATACGACAATCAACTATCAACTGTAGCTATCAAATATAAACAATTTTAATTTGTTTTTATAAACATGGCTATCTAAACTTTTTCAGTACCACCCTCGTATATTGCTTTGGTTGTGCAATATAAAATGACTGGGTGGGTATGCCTTTATGCGAAAACTGTTACTGTAGGTAGAGTCCGGCTCCGTTAACACTGTCCCCTTTATTTTCCCTGTGTTCCCTCCAGATTGGAAATTCTAGCGCAGCCACTGCTGAAAACTAATTATGAGAGCATGTTATGCAAAACCATTAGTTAAAACCTTTGTCAGCGTTCATCATTATCTCATTAGAGCCAACGTTGTTAATTTTGTTGGGCTCGATACCAATAATTCGTCAATTGCGGAAATTCTCTTCAGTAACGAAAATTATTTTATGCGTATCTGGTTTCCACTGTACCTATTGTTTTCGTATAATCAGAGGTGCATTGTTTTTGCGAATATTGTCATGTTACAATCAATATTCTACATACTTTATTTAGCATAAAACATTTAAGTGAAAACAAAATATGGACTGGCTATAGAAAGCAAGAAACTAAACAAACAACTTGGGTTTTACGGATTAAATTATCTTTGCGAGGTCAGCACGGGATCGTATCAAAGAGCAGGAACTTCTAACTCAGCTTGAAATGCACAAAAAGGGCTAACGACCTTCTTTCTACATCCAGACCAAGTAGATGGAGTAGAACTCAGTAAAATCTGAACGAGTTCTCGATCGCAGAAATGTCAAGTTTGGAAGAGTCGTTAGCAAAGTGACCGTCATTAAGGTGAATTTTTACATGGAGTCATTAGCGTAGCAAGAAGAATCTCCCCCCTCCCCCTATCCTCACGGTCGGGGGAGAGTGTCAGGCTGATGTTAGTGGCTTATCGGCCTATTCCGAAGTCTTTCAGAAAACACCATCGGATAACAGCGAGTCAACATATACTCCGTGCTAAACGAGAACACCAGAGAGTTAAAAGTTATAGACCGTTACAAATTTTGTCGTTTCTAAGCAGTGTAAAGCACTAATTATATAGGACATTCTGCACACAAATACAAAACTCTGATGTGTTGCACTCACATGACTTTCTCTACGCTTGTAAAAAACTATTTTTACAAACGCTTATTCTCCATCTACTTCATGCTAATCGAGAAAGACATTTGCAGAAACTATATTATTGCTAATTTTCTTGTAGGTGCAAGGGGAATATGGTAGGCTTTAAGCGATAGTAAAATATTTTAAGAACTGGTTACTATGTGGAGCATTCCGTTCTCTTTGCATGTTCAGCACATAAAAAACCGAATAGCGAATTCCCATTTGAGAAAAAGTATAAGTATTGGAAAATTCAAACAAATAACAAGGAATATCTGGGAAATAAGTCACTCGACAGAAAAAAATGTATATGACATAAATTGCGTTTTAACGAGATCTACATTTTTGGTGTAGTAAACTTTTGTCTATCTCATACGGTTTACCAGTTATACGAAAGTCATTCAGAATGAAGAGGACTTTTGGGGACATTCCCAGAAAATTCAAGATATACATTTCATTTGGCATGAAAATATCTTAAATATGTGGTATTTTAATCAAAATCGTTAAGGCCATTTTTTGAGAAAATCAATTTTTTTAAAAATGTTCCATGTAAAGGGTAGTCTGGGGTGGAGGGTTTTCTTGACAATCTTCGTGCCGCATCCTTGGAAGATACTAAACTCAAATACCAAGTTTGATATTTATCCGACATTTCGTTTTTAAGTTATGCTGTTCACAGACAGACGCGCGCGCGCGCACACACACACACACACACACACACACGGAAGTTTCCAAAAATGCTTTATTTGGATTCAGGGCACCTAAAACATTAATTATGGTGAAATCTCGATATCGAATACTTCCCCTACTTACTATACTTAGTAGAGAAAATAAAAATGGTGAAATTAATCGCTTTAAACATAAAAAGAATGCCATATCGTTTTGATAAAATAAATGGATAGAACACTCCAAATGAAAATAAAAGTACTTGTTGAATACAACTTATTAAACATTACATTTCAAAAATGACGGGTCATCGATAAGTCGCTCCGCACCTCCCGTGTAACCAAGATTCCCCTAGAGTCGGGAATTCTGGTGGCAGCACTGGCTGGCGCGAGCGTATGGTGAAAACGTTTTGCTGGCTAAGAAAACTGCTAGGTTCACTATATTCATGTATGAAAGGTAATGTAGAAAAATAATATGCAACTAACCTGTTTAAAGAAGATGTTGAAAATGTTTACTATTTTCTTGAAGACACAAATTCACTCGTTTGAATTTATTTTCGAACACTGTAATTAATGTCCCCTTTGTTACAGATGTTATGTAATCTTCTATTGCCGTTTTCAGCTCATCGATCGTTTTTGGATTCTCCTTATAGACCGAAGCTTTAGCGGATCCTCAAAGAAAATAATCCGGAGGGGTAAGATCAGGAGACCGCGAAGACCACAGACCTTTAGAAATTAGTCTTTCCCCAAAAAATTCCACTAACAGTCCCATGGATCTATGTGATGTATGAGCAGTGGCGTTATCTTGTTGAAAAAATGCCCCGTTCACTTCATCTTCATTTAGCTGTGAAATAAATGGAAAAAGAATATCCGAGCAATAAACATCTGAATTAATTGAGTTATGGAAAAAAATTGGCCCAATAATTCGAGAGCGAGAGATCGCACACCATACACGAATTTTCTCTGAATGTAAAGGGTTTTCTGAATTGCATTAGGATTTTCAGTAGACCATACTCACGTATTTTGTGAATTTACGTATCCTGATAAGTGGAACCAAGCTTCATCAGTAAAAAATGTCCTATCTAACACGTCAATTCCATGGTGCAAAATAAGCCTCTGAAACCATTCACAATACTGAACTCTTTTCCCGTGATCTGTGGGTTTTTATTCGTGGACGACTGATACCTTATATGGATACAAACCTAGTTCTTTTTTGACTGCTTTGTATGCGGAACGTAAGAAATTTCACATTGGTGGGTGAATTTGTTTATTGATTTCTGTGGACTTTTAAGCATTCTATCCGATATATCCGATAGTTTTTCTTCTGTTAGCACACTGGGTCTTCCACTTCTAATAGCATCATGCACGGAACCGGACTCCCGAAATTTATTAATTAAATCACGCACAGTTTCTCGGTGCGGTAGTTTTGAGTTAGGGAACCCGTCAAAAAAAATTTGTTTCACTTTCTCAGTATAATTTCCACTTCATTAAAAACGTTTTCCACTAGAAACACACGTTCCTCTGTACTGATAGACCACGAGAAGGCAAGCGAGAGGAATGTGTAACATCAACACTTTCCTGCGTCCGTATCATATTTACGCTCGCCGTGTGGATACGATAAGCATGTTAAGGAGGTTATAAACTACTACACAGTGTTGTCAAGTACTCACCCATGGCAAGAGCCAATGCTTTAACACCTATTACGGCGGTTGCTGTCCTACTAGTATCAGATCTGGCAGCATGGGTGGTTCATTTGCACACATAAACACATTTCGTAGTAAACGTAGTAAACAATCGATAGTATGTGAGCAGATAAACATTTACAGAACCCCGCTCGCCTTCTTCTCGTTGTCCAACAGTAGAATGCATTGATTTCGCTTCAGGTACACGTCAGAAGTCACAGCATAGTAGACCATACTAACCAGTACAATAAACAACTCATGCGCTCGCAGCCGCTGATAACGCCGATAATCATAACATCCCGTCGGAATCGAATGGGATAAACCTATACCTTTTTCACTATAAGCTGAAAGGAGAAGTAAACAAAACCAAGTGACAAGACAGCACCTCATTGGCTGGTGGACAAACTACACCCTCCCCGCATAGCATGTCGTCTCTTCCTCTACAAAAAAAATAGTTCGGTTCAGATCGTAACATTTTGTGGTTATTCTCGTGCTGAGAAATTTGAAAAACTCATTATTGTAACAGTTCAATTTATGAAACTAAATGTGTTTGTTCAGATTCACCTATAACTGAATGAACCGTTACAGCAGAGGGTTTAAGAGGCTATGTGCAGACGCTGCAGTACGTTTTCGGTTTCTGGAAGAGAATCTTCTGACCTCTGCCACTGTGGAAAACATAAACGCGGGTAATGGAAAGAAGACAGTTGTGTTAAATTCTTTTAACAAATTCTATGAAAAGTACCCACCTTTAATCGACAATGAATATGGTTGGGCATTGTTTAGCAATAATTGAACTCCTTTGTTAGTGATGCGTTAACTCGGATAGCTTGGGTCGCGTTTGTTTTCTGTTGTGTTCTAACCTATAGTGCTAATCGTTATTTAACTTGTTGACTCATAAAAGGTTAAAGCAAAGGTGGTATACTGATATTAGTCATTAAATGAATGATTTCTAAAGCCTGAAGTTGAGAACAGTTTAATCCAGTGCCTTTAATCACAGAAGGTACAACTTTTGTCTACTCTTAGTATTATGTGTTAGAAGCTTAGAATGTAAGACAAAATATAGGAATAAGACATACAATGTTTACAAGTTAATGATCCCCAAGCTGCGCAATATACTGTATTCGCATTCTGTCTGAAGCAATTTCCTCTCACGGGGTCTTAGTTCCCGTCATCCTCCACGTGTTGCTGCCATGTGCTCGGCGGAGTGAAACATTTAAGTTTTGTTTAGTTCTCCTTTCAACTTATAGTGAAAAACGTATAGGGATGCCAACCTTTTATCGAGCGGAGGCCAGCGGAGCGAAGTTCTTGATGACCCGTTATAACTGACAAAGTTAAAACACAGAAAAATTATACAATGACAAAGACTTCTCTCTGTAACTTTTAGACCGCCGGCTGACTTAAGCCTGGGTAAGGTTGCAAACTTAACTTCATTTGAAAGTCATTCATTCTCAAAGCTATGGAACTCAGCAGGATGAAGGGTGGGGGAGGTGTTTATCCATAACCGGCCAGCAAATGAACCCCAATAACGGTACTCTGCTAATTGCTGCGAACTCGGAATGTGGTCCGCTTCCCTTTAACGATAACTTAAATTCATTTTCTCAACAGTCAGGAACATGACCAATTACCAGAGTGGACATGAGAATGCAGGGCTTAGAGGTAAAGCTTAAATTTTGCTAAATAATAACTGTATTTATTCTAAAATATAAAGATTTAGTACAGTATGAGTTTACCAAGCGGGATGGCTCAGGCGAGTACGTCTGTGGCTCGCATCGGGAGATTCTGGAATCGATCCCCGGCGACCGTCCACTCTGGCCTATGGCTTTTTCATGGTTTCCCCGGTCGCCAAGCGAATACTGGAGTGGTTCATCTTCTACCACGACTCCCCTCCCTATCATTTTCTGTACCCATCACATTCCTTGTCATCTGTTTCAGGGATGCAGGATCAGGCGGCGGTGTTCGGCGGGTTGTGGCTGGACGGTTGCTTGCGCTCAGTTAGGTCCCTCCTCAGCGTGGGGCTCCGCTCTGGAGGACCATGGTGGTTGATGACTTGTGAGCTGGGACCGTGCGGCGTCGGGTACGTTCTATCTGGAAACGTAGGAACACCATACATGCTTGCCCCGTCGGCATCCGGATCTGGTCGCCCTTCGGGTCTCTCCCGTCACTCCTCCTTCCCATGGTCACGTTGAAAGCAAAATGGGCCGACTGGCCTGCGTGCGGTGCTCTGCCCCGCTTCCGGAGGCCCCTCCGTGATATGTAACTTTACCTTTTACAGTATGAGTTTAGTGCTTACTTGTCCTTTCGGACATTGTAACCGGTAGAACCAAACTTGCGAATGTATATCGGCCGATACATATCGAAAGATACCGAAAGAAAGAAAGAAAGAAAGACAGAAAAAAAGAAAGAAAAATAAAAATAAACGCAAAGCAGACCCCGGGTATCATGGACAAGGTCTGAACCCACCATCAACTTAACATAATTTGATGATTAGGAATCGTAAAACAAGGGTGGCCAATCATCTTTCATACACAAAGATCGGGAATTTCTTCCGAGTTGCATAAAAGAATTCAAGATTTTACAACACATGGTCGGTTACTTTCACAAACGGAATTGTAAAGTTGAAGTACATTACTGATTTTTCTGGCGACAAAGAATGAATACATATGTGCAAATGTAGCTAGTGACTTCTTAATACGGGGCGCAGGATTAGAGCATGGTTTCGTTTCCGGCTCCGATATCGATTCCCAGCTCAGGGGTGGCGATTTTAAGTCGGCGATATCCACGCCTTCATCTCTGACTTGCCATGCGAAGCATTACCAAGGCCCAACGTGGTTCTCAATCCACAGTAAGAGCTGTAGGTCCTCTCATTCCACCGCCATTCTCATCATCACCTCAACAATGGGTCCAGTCATCGCTTGGTGACTGAGTTATCTCTCGAAGGCCATAGGCCATATGGCGAGCGTTCGAAACAAAGACTTCTTAAAACGAGTGTTCATTCGTAATCTCTTACGATTCTGAAATAAGGCTTATTTAGAGATATAATTTGCTTTACATCTTAGTAATTTTTATTTTCTCTACCAGGTACATAGTAGGTAGAGAAGGTGTTGCATTCCACCCAAAAATTCGATATGAAATATATGATTTGAGCCCCCTGAATAAATAAAAAAGAAGCATTTTTAGAAAACATCCATGTGTATGTATGTGTGTGAACAGCATAACTCGAGAATGAACAGTCGGATAAATACCAAACCTGCTATTTAAGTTCAGCACCTTCCAAAGATGCATCACGAAGGTTTTGAAGAAAATCCCCCACACTAAACTCCCCTTTACATGAAAAATGTTTCGAAATTTTTTTATTTTCTGAAAAATGGCTCTAACAATTTTGATTAAAATAGCGATATTAAAGATGTTTACATGAAAAATAAAACGCACATCTTGAATTTTCTGGCAATAACCTATCAAGTCCTCTTCATTCGGAAGGAATGTTGCATAACTGGTAAACGTTAAGCGATAGCCGAAAATGTACTACATAGTAAATGTAGATCTCTTTAAAATATACAGTTTTTAAGAAACCTTTTTTTGTGGCATAACCATTTTCGAGGTATCCGTTATTAATGGTTCGAATTGTTCAATTCTCTATCATTCTCTTAAGTTCTGTCAACATTCAATTGTTTCTCGCGATTGCATGGAAAGAGTATAGAATTTTAAGGCCAGCGTATAAAGTCCAGTTCTTAAACCTTTGGCTACAGCTGTTCTCTTTGTATCTATAACGAAATGTTTCATGTAGCTCTTTCTGTAAAGCTTTATCTCTATTAAAATGAAGTAGATAGACAAATAAGCTTTCCTAAGAATAATTTGTATAACCACTAATACACGATAACTTATTTCGTAGTTATAATTACATGCATTTGTTTTCCACTATTTCGGTCCATTCCGTATTACAGTACCACTACAATTCAAGGGTAATATACAGACTGAATCAGAACTCCACCGACAAACTTTCAGAGGTTGTTCAGGGATACCTTCTGAGTATTTTGATATAAGGGACCCATGGTCTCCGGCGGCTCGTTACAGAGTAATAATGTAATTATGCTTTATTCGGTTTGTTACCCCAATTACCCTTGTTTCTGTGAAAATATCTTCACAACAGTGAAGAAGCTTATATGTTATGCAATAACCAAAATGTATAACACACAACACAGAGTAATGCAACATCCCGCGGACAAAACACTACACTATTATCACTGTGTGTTCAATCTGATCTGTCAGTGTATAGTACAGTGCGTAACAAATGCAGAACTCTTCCCTTACAGGAATTTTCAAAATGTCGACCACCATGCTCACGGCAGAGCGTACAGAGACACATATCGTACTACTTCCGCGGCTGCGATAATCCTTGCAACCAGGTCCATGCGAGTAGCGACAGAAGTCTCGTAAACAGGCTCTTCACATGCCCCCAGAGGAAGAAGTCCATTGATGCCTGATAACCGAGCTGACCATGGAACAGGACCACCGCGACCAATCCATTCTCGTTAAACTGTACACGAATGTGGTTCCTAACATCAATTGCAAAGTATGTCGGTGCCCCGCCATGTTGAAACCACAAAAGCTGACGACTTTTCAGCGGCACATCCTCTAGAACTGTGAGAGAACATGTTGAAGGGACGTTTTGTACACGACTCCGTTCAGTGTATCAGGAAGTACGTAAGATCCAATCACAAAATCGTTGACAATACCAGCCGATACATTCACAGCAAACTGCTTGGTGGGATCGATACACCGGTGCTGTGGATTTTCGTAAACCCATACATGGCTATTCCTACTGTTGAACATGCCCTCTCTTGTAAACTTGTCCTCGTCTGTAAATAACATCAAAGTAGGAAAATTGAGGTTTTCTGAAATTGCTGTAAGAACCAATTTGCAAACTCCATTCGAAATGGGAAGTCCGCTGGCTGCAATGACTGCAACTTCTGCGAATGACAGCAATTGTTGTTCATGTATGACTGTCAAAACAGTTGATTGGCTTGTGTTCAGAGCTTGTGCAACACGCCGACTAATAGCGGTAGGATTGTCCAATCGCGTGACAACATTCTCTTCCAGATCGGGTGTTCTGGCATACCTCGCACGGCCATTACCTTTCATTCTAACATAAAAGGATACAGTTTTTCGTAGGCGTCTAAGTACAGATACAAAGGTACTGTGAAGTAGTTGCCGTCAATGCAGGAACATCTTAGTGTAGCGTCGTTGTGCGGCTCTTCCACTGCACTCAGCGAACCCATACATGAGGTGCATATCGACCAACTCTTAATTAGTAAACCTATCATACTATTTTGTAATACTGTTAACATACAACTAACACTGAAAAACAGAACCCTAGACAGAACCGAATCAAACTTGAGGGCAAAGAGTTAAAGAGGGTATTACTGATGTCAACAGCAGGCACCGTTAGCGAATGGAAACAATTTGTTTACAAACAAGATACACAACGCATATCGTCGACATTTGCACTGGTGTGCAGTATTTTCAGTGCAATACAGATACAAAGCTAACTGGGGCAAGAAACCAAACGAACTGCAATTGTTCTGTAACGAGCCATCGGAGACCATGGATCCCTTATACAGAATTACTCAGAAGGTATCCCTGAACAACTTCTTAAAGTTTCTCGGTGAGGTTCTGGTTCATCCTGTATAGATAAACTAATGAATAGAGAAAGTCGATGAACGTAAAACATCAAATTTATTCTTATTTTCATATTTGCTTTCTCGCTTGTAAATTCATTTGTGTTAGCAACCATAGTTCATTATTCCTGTGAAGTTTCTATCTGTGTTTCTTGCCCTGTTGTCCCCCCATCAAGTTATCTTACTCTCAACTTTTCTTTTACTTGCCTTTGTTCGGTAATGCTTTCCTTCAGAAGGATAAATTAGCTTTTAAAGGAGTTCTTCACGCTATTCCGAAAGAAGGATCTTTGGCTAACTTAGATAATTAAATTTGTCGGTAATAAGACGTCCACATCTCATGAACTTTGGAATGTAATTTACGTCGAGCTGGTGCTACAGCATCTGTAAAACACAAAATTGCTCTTAGGCATCCTTAATTCTGAACAAAAAGATATTAGTAAAATACACAGGCCAGTTGGATTAAACCGAAAATGAACCAATATTATGTTATGAATATAAGAACGTTTTATTTGCCATTTGTAGTCCTGCTAATTAGGCTGCAGGTGAGTCAGATATTTCAAAAACCTAATAGGCTAGCTGAGAGGAGTTACTACTTTGGGCATTGCTCCCTAGAACAGTATGAAAAGAAAGGGAGGGGAACATCTTACTTTCTCTACTACGTATAGTAAGTAGGGGAAGTATTGGATTCCATTCAAAAATTCGATACCAAGATTTCACTAGAAATATATGTTTTGAAGCCCCCTGAATAAAAAAAAGCATTTTTGTAAACAAGTCCGTGCGTGTGTGTGTCTGCGTATGTGTCTGTGTCTGTCTGTGTGTCTGTGAACAGCATAACTCAGAGACGAAGAGTCAGATAAGCACCAAACTTGGTATTTAGATTCAGTACCTTCCAGAGATGCGTTGCGAAGGTTTTCAAGAAAATCCCCCCACCCGAGGTTACCCTTTACATGGAACATTTTTCGAAAATTTTAATTTTCTCAAAAATGGCTCTAACGATTTTAATTAAAATATCATATATTTAAGATACTTTCATGACAAATAAAATGTATATCTTGAATTTTCTGGGAATGTCTCCAAAAGTATTCTTCATTGTGAAGGACTTTGCATAACTGGTAAAGCATACGAGATGGACAAAATTTTACTGCACAAAAAATGCAGATTGCGTTAAATACACAATTTATATCATATACATTTTTTTTTGTTGAGTGAAGTATTTTCGAGATATTGCTTGTTATTCAATTAAATTTTCCAATACTTATACTTTTCTCAAATGGGAATTCGTTATTCTCTTTTTACTTTCTCTACTACGTATAGTAAGTAGGGGAAGTATTGCATTCCACCCAAAAATTCGATACCGAGATTTCACAGGAAATACATGTTTTGAGACCTCCTGAATCCAAAAAAAGCATTTTTGGAAACATGTCCGTGTGTGTGTCTGTCTGTGTGTCTGTGTGTCTGTGTGTCTGTCTGTGTGTCTGTGTGTCTGTGAACAGCATAACTCAAAAACGAACAGTCGGATAAACACCAAACTTGGTATTTATGTTCAGTATCTTCCAGAGATGCGACACGAAGGTTTTCAAGAAAATCCCCCCACCCCAGACTACCCTTTACATGGAACATTTTTCGAAAATTTTAATTTTCTCAAAAATGGCTCTAACGATTTTGAAGAAAATATCATATGTTTAAGATAAAGTCATGAGAAATGAAATGTATATCTCGAATTTTCTGGGAATGTCTCCAAAAGTATTCTTCATTGTGAACGACTTTTGCATAACTGGTAAACCATAAGAGATAGACAAACTTTTAATAAACAAAAAATGTAGATCGCGTTAAAATACACAATTTATGTCATATACATTTCTTTTGTTGAGTGAACCGTTTGCGAGATATTGCTTGTTATTCCCTTAAATTTTCCAATACTTATACTTTTTCTCAAATTCGTTATTCATTTTTTTATGTCCTGGACTTGCAAAGAGAATGGAATGCGCCGCATAGCAACCAGCGTTAAAATATTTCACCATCGCTTAAAAGCTACCATATTCCCCTTGCATCTACAAGAAAATTAGCAATAAGATTGACATCTCGATATCTCCATTAACATGAAGCATATGGAGAATAAGCGTTTGTAAAAATAGTTTGTACAAGAGTAGAGAAAGTCATGTGAGTGTAACACATCAGATTTTTTTTACTTTCTCTACTACGTATAGTAAGTAGGGGAAGTATTGTATTCCACCCAAAATTTCGATACGGAGATTTCACCGGAAATACATGTTTTGAGACTCACTGAATCCAAAAAAAGCATTTTTGGAAACATGTCCGTGTGTGTGTGTCTGTCTGTGTGTCTGTATGTCTGTGAACAGCATAACTCAAAAACGAAGAGTCGGATAAACACCAAACTTGGTATTTAGGTTCAGTATCTTTCAGAGATGCGAAGCGAAGGTTTTCAAGAAAATCCCCCAACCCAGACTACCCTTTACATGGAACATTTTTCGAAAATTTTAATTTTCTCAAAAACGGCTCTAACGATTTTGATTAAAATATCATATGTTTAAGATATTGTCATGACAAATAAAATGTATATCTCGAATTTTCTGGGAATGTCTCCAAAAGTATTCTTCATTATGAACGACTTTTTCTTAACTGGTAAACCATAAGAGATAGACAAAATTTTACTACACGAAAAATGCAGATCGCGTTAAAATACACAATTTATGTCATATACATTTCTTTTGTTGAGTGAACCGTTTGCGAGATATTGCTTGTTATTCCCTTAAATTTTCCAATACTTATACTTTTTCTAAAATTCGTTATTCATTTTTTTATGTCCAGGACATGCAAAGAGAATGGAATGCGCCACATAGCAACCTGCGTTAAAATATTTGATTATCGCTTAAAACCTACCATATTCCCCTTGCATCTACAAGAAAATTATCAATAAGATTGACATCTTGATATCTCCATTAACATGAAGCATATGGAGAATAAGCGTTTGTAAAAATAGTTTGTACAAGAGTAGAGAAAGTCATGTGAGTGTAACATATCAGAATTTTTGTTCTGGTAGTGCAAAGAGAATGAAATACTCCACATAGCAACCAGCTCTTAAAATATTTGACTATAGCTTAAAGGCTAGGAATTGCCCTTGCATCTGCAAGAAAATTAGCAATAAGATTAACATCTCGATATCTCGATTAACATGAAGCATATGGCGAATAAGCGTTTGTACAAATAGTTTGTACAAGAGTAGAGAAAGTCATGTGAGTGTAGCACATCATATTTTTTTATCTGATTTGATCCAACTAAAGATAAACGTTTAGGTTAAACGTATAGGCCGGATACCCTGTGAGTAGTAGGGATTTAGGGTTTCTGTATCACTTAATATGCATGGAATGCAATTAATATGCTAATTAGCCTCGCCCCCTCCCCTCCCCCACCCCCACCCCCAGCTCCTTGGTAGTTTTACTTGCAGCTGCGGTCGTAAATCTTGTTGAGTACAATGGAGGCTTGACAGTTAAGCAATTAAGGTTATCCTTCACTTGTTAAACCGAACAAAGGGGTCATAAATTTAAGGTTCTGTAACAAAGGCGAGATGTTTTTCCTAGCCCTCCCACATCAGGCCACTTCTGCACCTGGTCAGTTACCCACCCCCCACTTGCATTGTGTGTCGAACACGTGGCATACTCGTTCCACTAGCTTTTAACAAAAGAACAATGCTTAGCCTTCAGCTGTCAAAATGAACAAAGCCCATGATGAATTAGGGTTGTGACAAAGAGAACCTAAGCCAGTTAACAGAGAAGCAAGTTCTATTGTCCGGTGCAAGCATTCTTTAGAAAGACCATCTGGCATACTCATCCCACAACCCAATAACAAAGCCTGACCCTTTCCATTGTGCAAGAGATTCTATTGTGTGTGCCTCTCTATTGTCCTGGGCAAGACTAGTTTAGAAAGACACCTGCGGCGTTCCCATCCCGCTACTCCATAACAAAGCCTGACCTTTTCCATTGTTTGACCACCTGCTAGCTAACAAAAGAATTCGAGGGTTGCTTTATACTCGTCCTGTCCTTGTTTGTGTGAAAGAGAGAGAAACTTGTTTACCAACTCTGCGTAACAACGTCAGGTCGGCCATCATGATTTTGCCTGAGGGAGTTCTCTCCGATGTTTAACGACATCCTACGAATATATCCGAGCATAGTTAACAAGCATTCTGCTTGGCCCCATTTCAGGCAGTGACTGAAAAAGCGCCTAATATACATTTCATTACGTGCATTAAACCTCTGAGTGATATCCATAGATCGGTGTTCGATTCTTGCTGTAATCAAAAGTTTATTGCTAATGAGAAATTAATGATTGATATTATTATATCATTACCTTAATTAATAAAAAAGGCGTTCAGAGGATTGTAGCTCGACTCTTACCAAGTGAAACTCTAACTGGCAATAACTATTAAACTATGCAAGACCAGATTGAAGATGTATTTAACAAATATAATTTAACTTTTATACATTATTATCCTAATTAATGAAAGACCGTTCGGATGACCCTAGTTCGAATCTTACCCTGCAAACTCTAATGTGTAACATCTAGTAAATTACGGATGCGTGCTCTAACAGGTTAAAAATATATTAAACACATGCGTATACTTAGATATCCAAGTTGATATTTTCCTAGGGTACAACATTATTATATCATTACCCTGATTAAAGGCCGTTCAGAGGTTTCTAGTTCGAGTCTTACCCTGCAAGCTCTATGCCTACTAACTATTAAATTACGGAAGCGTGCACGATAAGATTAAAAAATGTATTTAACAAATATAATTTAATTTTATACATTACGCTGTTTAATGAAAGGTATTCTTAGGAACCCAGAAGCCCATAGTTCGAACCTTACCCAGCGAAACGCTATAATAAATACTAAATTATTGAAGAGTGAACGGGTCAGATTAAAATGTGTTTAACAAATATAATTTAATATACACGACATTACAATGTTTAACGAGCTGTATTCTTAGGAACCAGAGGTCCCTAGTTCGAATCCTGCCCTGCGAAACGCTATAATAACTATTAAACTATGCACGGGCATATTAAAAATGTATTTATCAAATATAATTATTTATATTAAACCCCTGCGTATACTTAGATATTCCGATGCCTAGACACGATTCTTTATTTTCTTTCTTCTCCCTCTTTCTTCCTTTTTCCTCTTTCAATCTATCTATCTCTTTCTTTCTCAACGACTTGTACACATCCAGGCGCTCCCATATACACGAGCACATGCGCATACATCAACACGCATACACCGGTGCACGCACGCACACACACGCACACACGTACATGCAAGTACACACACGTACACACTCGCACACACATACACACACGCACATACATACAACAGTACACACACATACACCAGTACACACACGCATTCACGCACCTCATGCGTATACATACATTCACCAGTGCTCTTATACTCACACATACATATACATGGACACACACGAATACACACACACATACACGCACGTACATACATACATACACCGTTACACTTGCACATACGAACACGACCACACACACACACGTGCAAGCACATATGCCTGTTCACTTACACCCAACAGCACAACCCACACACGCACACACCAACATACGCGCATGTCCTGAATGAAAAGAGACAAAATGATGCAATAAAAACTAATTATAGCTCGGGATGCGACGCGTCATTTACGATTTGCTCGAAACCGGTCTGGATGCATGGGTTCGAATCCTAGGAGTGATTACAAATTCATCATTTAATAACTCCAAAACTAATTAAAATAAAAAAACAGTAAATAAACTTTATTACTTTTATGCCATTAGCTCGTTTCTTGTGCATGTATATTAGAGTACCAGGTGTCAAGGGTTCGATCCTTAACTTTAAAATCTCAATTATCTCAGAAACTAGCAGGGATTAAGGTGCGGATCAAAGCATGATTGTTAGCTCCTATGATCGGTAATTAATGCCTTATATAATTTCCAATCAGTTGTCCCTAGTTCGAATCCTGATTTTTCAGTGACTTCCTTAATTTTCCAGTGTACACTAGAATATATCACTTAGATCAATGTTGCAACTGCATACAGGTCTTTTAAACACATCAAACTAATATTATAAATAATTTTTTTCTGGCGTTCTGAGTTCGAATACCGATTCAATGAAGTTTACTTACAAATTTAATAATAACAGGGGAGCATAACAGCAATATCATTGCCTTTAGAAACAAGGATATAAGCATAATGCCTATAGTTTTTAGAAGAAGTCAACGACGTCGAGGATATAATAATGGAATGATTCGACGCACACATCATGCTCTGCCCTTGACGCCCATCAAGTTAACATCACGCAATCAGCAGTTCCTACAGTTATTGGGCTTCAGAATCCTATAATCATGGGCATCTTCAATGTTATCGACACCTCAATGACACCGAGATTCGACGACAAGATCACTAAGAAGAGGAACATGTGTTTTCACCATATAATACATCAGTTCTGGACTCTAACAACGAGTTTAGAATCCCTTGTCAAGTTGAACATTTATATACTTTACATCGTCTCAGGGTGAAGAGAATGCTGTTGTTAAACCTGTACTCATCGAGTGGAGAAGGCTTGTGATTCGACTTTCTGATGCTGAGATCTCAAGACTGTTAAGCTGGATAAGACTCTGTTTCACCCATTTAGGACCACGGATCTGCATACTCAACCTGCTGTGTTACAGGAATTTACCTGAATAGTGACACCACATCTAAAATGGAGAAGCCGTGATTTGTCTTTTTTTTGG
The DNA here is from genome assembly GCA_030765065.1 of Deroplatys truncata. NCBI lineage: Eukaryota > Metazoa > Arthropoda > Insecta > Mantodea > Mantidae > Deroplatys > Deroplatys truncata. The sequence continues at coordinate 146,830,342 of CM060975.1, forward strand.
TGCTCAGACTTAAGATCGAGTAATGCATCAAAAGACGGTTCTCTTTTTGATCATTGTGACATAACTTAAACTAATCATTGTAATGATTTATTTTTCATTAGGAATGAAAGGATTTTTAATGAATAAAAACACTATGTAAAAGCATACCTTAATTCTTTTATTGTTATTATTTATCTTACATTTCCATCACTTTCTCATCTGACTCATTGTTTCTGTATATGTCATTACACTTGTAACAGCAGGTTATGCAAATTTCCTTATTATTTAAATGAAAGTCTTTTTATTTTCATAATTTGTATTCCAGCGTGGCAAACAGTCTTAATGCTGTTAATGTATACAGGGCTCAAGTCTTTTAGGATACAAATTTCACCATTACTTAAAGTATTTTCACAGTCACTTAAATTATTGCTCACAATACTTAATTTCAGTGAATATAGGGAGACTAGTTCGAGCTAACTCTCAGCTATGCATTGAATTGTATACAAAATTGACCGTATTTTTTCATTGTATAGCCTGTAATGTTATATAAGGATCCTGTCTTAATGTGTTTCGGTGATGTAGATGTCTCAGCACCCGTTTCTTGCCGAAATGTTTCTTGTGGGTGCCGATGGTGCTTATTCCACCCTCCAATAGCGTCAGCATCCTTTGCATGGCAGCAGGCTATTCCTCTTCTTCTTCCTCTTATTGCACAATGAAAGTCTTAGAAGACTATCTTGGTCAAGTAAAGGCAACCTGAAAAGAATTACATCTTTTGTTATGAAATATGTAAAATGAAGCATATGGCACATGTAAAAAGAAGCACAAAGATTTGTATAAACATTCGGATATTTAGAGTTATTTCAATGCGCTAGATATAATTAAACTCAAAGCATGTGATATTGTAATCTCGTAAATTTTTTATAAAATTCTATAATATGCATCTTTTGTATCTTTATATGTAATATGAATGAGTCAGTTGTTTTATTTATGAATTTTTCATTGTGAAATGGGAGAACATTCAATACTTAAGTTTGACACTTCTACGCACCTTCTTTGCATGTAAAAAAGACAATTTACATATCTTAAATTTCCCCGTCTCTGCCATGCCGTTATACTGGAGGTATATGTTCCCAGGTATTTCTGCAATCTCTTGATCGGTTAACGAATTATAGCGCTCTGGCAAGAACACTTGACAATCCTCCAGCGAAGATACGATCCTGGTACCATATCTTGTTTGAACTCTGTTTAGGACTTTATCTCATAGTTAGGACCTATTTCGAGATCTTGAACTCGACGAGTCGGTAGGAAACTACGCTCTTCAACCATCTTGTTAAGTCTATCAGCTAAACAATCTGTAACAGACATTATTCAAGTTGAAGAACGAGTTATACTCTTCTTTATATTAGAACTAGGGTGTGCATGTTTTGTAAGTAAGCCTATGAATGTGTAGAGAAACAAAGAATAAGTACAGAAAATCATGTGAATGTTCATTGAAGATGAGCCAACAGAGAACCAAAGAATGAGTAGAGGAAACCGTGTGCGAATGTATAGTGAAACAAAGAATGAGGGGGAAAATCGTATGAATGTTTAAGTAAGAAGAATGTGTAGCGAAGATCGTGTGAATGTTAATGGAAGCAAAGAATGTGCAGAGAAAGTCGTGTGAATGTTAACAGAGCATGAACCTGCAGGGGGAACAAAGAATGAGTAGAGGAAATCATGTGAGTGTATAGTGAAACAAAGAATGAGGGGGAAAGTCGTATGAATGTTTATGTAAGAAGAATGTGTGGCGAAAATCATGTGAATGCTAATGGAAGCAAAGAATGTGCAGAGAAAGTCATGTGAATGTTAACAGAGCATGAACCTGTAGGAGAACAAAGAATGAGTAGAGGAAATCATGTGAGTGTATAGTGAAACAAAGAATGAGGGGGAAAATCGTATGAATGTTTATGTAAGAAGAATGTGTGGCGAAAATCATGTGAACTGAAGAAGAGTATGCAGTGAAATCCATGTAAATGTAAAGCACAGATTAGAAAATATGATGCTCCTTGTAACGAATCGTCTTTCATGTACTGTAACGTTTAAACAAAATTAAATGTATTGTAAAAGCCAACAGTGATTTTGTATAGTTATGTAAAACTCACCTTGCATTGCCACGTTTTGATATGTGCTGAATGTGTAGACGGCCTGCAGCTCACGTTGCTTTTAATGCTCTTTAAAACTTGAATGTAAAGTTAATAAGTACACAACAGTTCTAACATGAGCAGATATCTGTTTATATAGGGATCTAAACCCCCTCCAGGCGATACCGGCACGTCATCATGGCTGTGATGCTTACACGTCACGTGATTATTGCAGCCAATGACATCATCTCTTGCTGCGCATTCGCAGAGGCTCTCAGCACTTCTACCCCTACTTGTTTCACTTCCTCTCGCGCTCTCTCTCCCTCTCTCGCTCTCTCTCACACAGAGTACATCCATAATGTCGTTACACAAAGATGCATACAGTTAAAGCATCAATCTAAGCGATGTATTCTAGAGTACAGAGGAAAATCAGTGAAGTCATTGACAGATCGGGATACGAACTATGGACAACTGATTGGAAATTATATACAGCATTAATTGTTCATTGCATGAGCTATCAAACATGCTTTCGTCCACGGCTCTATCTCTGCTAGTTTCTGCGATAATTGAGATTTAAACGTAAGGATCGAACCCTGGACGTCAGGTACCCGAATATACGCCCGCAAGATATTATCTGACGACATAAACGTAATAGGTTTATTTTGTGGCTTTGTCTTAATTACTATGTTATTAAATTTGTAAGTAAACTTCATTGAATTGGTATTCGAACTCAGAACGCCAGAAACAAAATTATTTATAATATTAGTTTGATGTGTTTAAAAGACCTGTATGCAGTTGCAACATTGATCTAAGTGATATATTCTAGTGTACACTGGAAAATTAAGGAAGTCACTGAAAAATCAGGATTCGAACTAGGGACAACTGATTGGAAATTATATAAGGCATTAATTACCGATCATAGGAGCTAACAATCATGCTTTGGTCCGCACCTTAATCCCTGCTAGTTTCTGAGATAATTGAGATTTTAAAGTTAAGGATCGAACCCTTGACACCTGGTACTCTAATATACATGCACAAGAAACGAGCTAATGGCATAAAAGTAATAAAGCTTATTTACTGTTTTTTTATTTTAATTAGTTTTGGAGTTATTAGCAGATGAATTTGTAATCACTCCTAGGATTCGAACCCATGCATTCAGACCGGTTTCGAGCAAATCGTAAATGACGCGTCGCATCCCGAGCTATAATTAGTTTTTATTGCATCATTTTGTCTCTTTTCATTCAGGACATGCGCGTGAGTTGGTGTGTGCGTGTGTGGGTTGGTGCTGTTGGGTGTAAGTGAACAGGCATATGTGCTTGCACGTGTGTGTGTGTGGTCGTGTTCGTATGTGCAAGTGTAACGGTGTATGTATGTATGTACGTGCGTGTATGTGTGTGTGTATTCGTGTGTGTCCATGTATATATGTGTGAGTGTAAGAGCACTGGTGTATGTATGTATACGCATGAGGTGCGTGAATGCGTGTGTGTACTGGTGTATGTGTGTGTACTGTTGTATGTATGTGCGTGTGTGTATGTGTGTGCGAGTGTGTACGTGTGTGTACTTGCATGTACGTGTGTGCGTGTGTGTGCGTGCGTGCACCAGTGTATGCGTGTTGATGTATGCGCATGTGCTCGTGTATATGGGAGCGCCTGGATGTGTACAAGCCGTTGAGAAAGAAAGAGATAGATAGATTGAAAGAGGAAAAAGGAAGAAAGAGGGAGAAGAAAGAAAATAAAGAATCGTGTCTAGGCATCGGAATATCTAAGTATACGCAGGGGTTTGATATAAATAATTATATTTGATAAATACATTTTTAATATGCCCGTGCATAGTTTAGTAGTTATTATAGCGTTTCGCAGGGCAGGATTCGAACTAGGGACCTCTGGTTCCTAAGAATACAGCTCGTTAAACATTGTAATGTCGTGTATATTAAATTATATTTGTTAAACACATTTTAATCTGACCCGTTCACTCTTCAATAATTTAGTATTTATTATAGCGTTTCGCTGGGTAAGGTTCGAACTATGGGCTTCTGGGTTCCTAAGAATACCTTTCATTAAAACACGTAATGTATAAAATTAAATTATATTTGTTATATACATTTTTTAATCTTATCGTGCACGCTTCCGTAATTTAATAGTTAGTAGGCATAGAGCTTGCAGGGTAAGACTCGAACTAGAAACCTCTGAACGGCCTTTAATCAGGGTAATGATATAATAATGTTTTACCCTAGGAAAATATCAACTTGGATACCTAAGTATACGCATGTGTTTAATATATTTTTAACCTGTTAGAGCACGCATCCGTAATTTACTAGATGTTACACATTAGAGTTTGCAGGGTAAGATTCGAACTAGGGTCATCCGAACGGTCTTTCATTAATTAGGATAATAATGTATAAAAGTTAAATTATATTTGTTAAATACATCTTCAATCTGGTCTTGCATAGTTTAATAGTTATTGCCAGTTAGAGTTTCACTTGGTAAGAGTCGAGCTACAATCCTCTGAACGCCTTTTTTATTAATTAAGGTAATGATATAATAATATCAATCATTAATTTCTCATTAGCAATAAACTTTTGATTACAGCAAGAATCGAACACCGATCTATGGATATCACTCAGAGGTTTAATGCACGTAATGAAATGTATATTAGGCGCTTTTTCAGTCACTGCCTGAAATGGGGCCAAGCAGAATGCTTGTTAACTATGCTCGGATATATTCGTAGGATGTCGTAAAACATCGGAGAGAACTCCCTCAGGCAAAATCATGATGGCCGACCTGACGTTGTTACGCAGAGTTGGTAAACAAGTTTCTCTCTCTTTCACACAAACAAGGACAGGACGAGTATAAAGCAACCCTCGAATTCTTTTGTTAGCTAGCAGGTGGTCAAACAATGGAAAAGGTCAGGCTTTGTTATGGAGTAGCGGGATGGGAACGCCGCAGGTGTCTTTCTAAACTAGTCTTGCCCAGGACAATAGAAAGGCACACACAATAGAATCTCTTGCACAATGGAAAGGGTCAGGCTTTGTTATTGGGTTGTGGGATGAGTATGCCAGATGGTCTTTCTAAAGAATGCTTGCACCGGACAATAGAACTTGTATCTCTGTTAACTGGCTTAGGTTCTCTTTGTCACAACCCTAATTCATCATGGGCTTTGTTCATTTTGACAGCTGAAGGGTAAGCATTGTTCTTTTGTTAAAAGCTAGTGGAACGAGTATGCCACGTGTTCGACACACAATGCAAGTGGGGGGTGAGTAACTGACCAGGTGCAGAAGTGGCCTGATGTGGGAGGGCTAGGAAAAACATCTCGCCTTTGTTACAGAACCTTAAATTTATGACCCCTTTGTTCGGTTTAACAAGTGAAGGATAACCTTAATTGCTTAACTGTCAAGCCTCCATTGTACTCAACAAGATTTACGACCGCAGCTGCAAGTAAAACTACCAAGGAGCTGGGGGTGGGGGTGGGGGAGGGGAGGGGGCGGGGCTAATTAGCATATTAATTGCATTCCATGCATATTAAGTGATACAGATACCCTAAATCCCTACTACTCCTGTGTATTACATAACAGAGTTAATGCATGCATGTTAATTCTTATCAACAAATATGTAGATGGGAGGATCCTTCGGTTTAAACCTGTCTCTTTTAAAATGGCGAAAACACGCGCATCTGTCATGTTAATATCGCTTTTATCGCCTATTTTTGCGCAGCTTGTCTCCATTCAAAGACATACATTAGCCAAGGAAGGAAACGCAGCGCGGAAGAATACATGTCTGCGGGGCAGTATAAGAAACAGGGTTTAAGTGAAGGTTCCAGTCTGCCGCATACATTGTTTTAAATTCTCTCTGGCATCGATGGCCAATGTTTGCCACGTTCATCCAGAGCACATCCTGTCCTCAAATCTCTGTCCCAAACTGCCGTTGGTTTACAAGAAATCATTTTGTGACCCCAATGTGCTCGAAAAATAAACCAATGTTGCTCAAGAGAATATGGCATACGAGCTGCATTAATTTTTTTGGGTTTGTTTCAATTTGAGAGTCCTTTTAACTTCTATTGTCATATTAGAACTTTTTCTTGAGAAACAACTTCGATGGTATTTTTACTCTCTATAGGTTCTGTTTTTAACCTTGGCTGTTTCTTAATTTTTACATTGAACGCACTCACATTCAGTTCCGCATTCATACTACCAGATTCTGGAGGATAGGGAATGATTCTGGATAAAAATAAGAATGTTCCCCCTAGCCGAGAATCAAAGCCGGAGCTCTGGTCCAGAATGTTTAGCACTCGACGACAGAAGCAGTCTTACTTTCACTACTGACAGAATATTATTACTAACTATTGATAAGCTATAGTATACATAGGATGATATTAAATGCGCTTCATTTTAAAAGTGATCTGAAAAGAATCCGTTCCACAGTTTCTGCTTTTTTCCTTCTCGTTTTAGTTCTACAGAGTGAGCCAAAAAACTACGAACCGGCTCCGCGGCTTGTCATTGCCGTCTGCCGCTAACTAAGAAAGGTGCGGATGAAGCCATACAACATTTTTAAAACTACTTTTAAAGGCTTTACTTAACAACTTTATGAAAGTGTGTTTGAGCATAGAATTATTAGTAGAGATTTGTGACCCCCTCGGTCCCCCGACCTAACCCCCTGCGATTTCTTAACAACTTAAAACAGAGTGTACAAGACAAACCCACACACCCTGGAAGAATTAAAACAAAATATCCGCCAGGAAATTGCCAGCATTTCTCAACGTGAACTACGTCGAGTGATGGATAATTTCCGAAAGAGGTGCGAAAAATGTATGGACAACGACGGTGGCCAGTTTCAGCATCTCCTTTCATAAAGTTGTTAAGTAAAGCCTTTAAAAGTAGTTTTAAAAATGTTGTATGGTTTCATCCACGCCTTTCTATGCTAGCGGCAGACGGCAACGAGCGCCGAGGACGCGGACAGGAAAAACACCGCGCAGCTGGTTCGTAGTATTTTGGCTCACTCTGTATAATCAACCTGATAAGTGTCCACATCGCATTGTATTTTCTCATCATCAGAAACACTTCTGGCATATAATCTAAATAACCACAGCAGAAATTTTGCTTTTTGGCCTTTCAGAATGTGTCAAAACATTGTAAGAGTTTCTGAAATGCCACGAAAATGCTTTGTGGGTAACTTAGGCCTTTGAAGTTTAATTGTCTTGATATATTACTTTTAAAGCTTCCTTTATTGAAAGGCTGCCTCTTGGACAAAGCATAACAAATACAAAATTGCCAGTAAGAACACATATAAATGATTGAATAGGCCAATAAGAACAGAACAATGTCATACAGTGATACAATGTTAAAAGAAAGTGATAATGTTATGATTAGAAAACATTTAAATTCAGTAAAATTTTAGAGGTTTCGCAAATATCCATACCGAAGAGACTGAAATACACCTTGGTTGTTTTGAAAACTCACTATATGATTTGGGGTAGAAAGCAGTAGAACAACATAGGAGGAGACATTATGGATAACAAGTGCTATAAAGGTGATTTTGTTCTCTCAGTGAAAAGTTAAACCAAAGTAAATTATCGTTATTACTATTTTATTACTTATTTCTTCTATCATTATTAACATTTTATAACTACAGTATTTAACCATAACCCTAAGCAACCTACATCTCCTTATTGCTGTATAACTGAACATTTCTAAAGCAATGGCTTAAAAGCCACTTTAAACCTACAGATGTCTGGACATACGAGTCTCCAGATCATAAACGGCTGGACTGTAACAGAAATGTTCCTTAATTTTCGATTTTCGATAAAGTTTGTGTGTGCGGGCGCGCATGGTTTAGTTCTCGCTTAGAAATGGGGTGTACGATATTCTAAGTATAAGGGGGATTTTAAAGGTATGCAAAATAAAAAAAATCTTATGTCATACATTTACATGACCTTCTCTACTCTCTGTCGTTTATTAGTGGGTACAAAAACTAGTCTTACTTAAAGCTTATTTATCTATCTATTACGTTTTAATTCAAATAAACATTTCCAGAAATAGCTACATAACACATTTCGTTATAGATACAAAGAGAACAGCGATAGTCAAATGTTTAAGAACTGAACGCTATATGCCAGCCTTAAAATTCCACACTGTTTCCAAGCAATCGCGAGAAGCAACTGATTGTTGACAGGACTTTAAAAGATGGCTAAGTATTAAAAAATTCGAACCATATAACGGATTTGGTTATGCCACAAAACACTTGTTTGAAATAAATTGTGTATTTTAAAGAGATCTAGATCTTTTGGATAGTACTTTTCGTCTTTCGCTTAACCAATTATACAAGATTATAACAAATTCCTTCCGAATGAAGAGGACTTCACAAGCAATGCCCAGAAAAACCAAGACATACATTTTGTCATGTAAATATCTTTAATGTATGGTATTTTAATCAAAATCATTGGGGCCATTTTTTAGAAAATAAATCGAAAAATGTTCCATGTAAAGGGTAGTTGGGGAGGAGGATTTTCTTGAAAATCTTGGCGTCGCATCTTTGGAAGTTACTGAACTTAGAATACCAAGTTTAGTGTTGATCTAACTTTTCATGTTTGAGTTATGCTCTTCACAGACACACACATGCATCTTTCTCTAAAAATGATTCTTTTTTGTATTCAGGGGCCTCAAAAAATGTATTTCCGGTGAAATCTCAGAATCGAAGTTTTGGGCGGAATACACCACCTCCTCTACGTGCTAGGTACGTGGTAGAGAAAGTAAAAATGGAAATATCGCTCTTAGTATTCAGTTTATGAAACATATTACATCAACAAGTTTATAAGCATAACAGTTCCGGAAAGTTTTATGATTTAGAAAGTCTCGATACAATAGCTTCTTAAGAAGTAACATATATTTTTCGTTACTATTATTTGTGTACGTTAACAAGTTACAAGGAACAAGTTAGTTAACTTGTTAGTTAACAAGTTAGTTGTTATTGCATAATAAGTATAGGAAACGGACACAAGTTTTTGTGACCCTACAAACTTATTACTTACGTCTTCGTTTTAATAAAAAAAACCAGAAAACAAGTTTTATTGACGATTTTAAACTCATCACATTATCTTCAAATTTCACAGAGAGGAGAGGGGGGCGAATTAGGGAAGAGTATTGGAGAGTGGAAAGCATGGAGGAGGGTAAAGGGGGAGGAGAAAAGAAAGACCGAGATGGAGGGATAAATGAACAAAAGAGAGAGAGAGAGAGAGAGGAGAAAGATCTATCTCTACATATAATGCAATAACGCGAGCAGAGCTGCAGATTCTGCAAGTTTCTAAAAGAAATGTATCATGAAGAGACATTCTCCAGGCTGCCTTCAGAAATAGTCAACATCGCTACCTAAATTCTCTTTCATGAGAAAAAGGTTAGTGTTCAGAGTGTGATAAGAACGAAAGTAATAACTGGGCCCATATTATTTTATGGAAACCATTAATCTGGGGAAATATTGAACCCCTGTTTGCAGACGCCTACGGTAGGTGAAAGAATATAGTGTGCTATTGCATGTCTCCATCGCCCACATGAGCATTACTGTTCCCTGGCATTTTTGCAAGCTCTATCAGCAGATTCTATCCTGCAATTTTTATCTCTATGAGTCAGGCCTTATCGTTCTGGAAGATCTTTCCAACTCGAATTTGTGCGCAGAAGTTATTACTGCGGGTACTGGAGGTGTATTAGGTCAGACAAGCTGTTCTAACAAAGTTTTCATTAAGAAAAGGAGTTCGTTAATCATGTGCAAAATATACAGAATAATACAGGCTGAGTTATGAAGAACTATCACATTTCTTTCTTTAATTATTGCGTTCGAAATTCACTCTTTGCCCCAATTTTAACACTAATTAAGCGGAATATTCTGGAATTTTGATTGCCTGTCACTAGATGCGTAGACAATCATGTTTTTTTCGTAATTGTTAGTTTTTATTGTCGGCAACCGTTTTTGAGATTTTGTTCTAGTCAACATGAAAATTCACGACTCTTCCTTGTAAAGCAATACTGGATTACGAATTCAATTTCGGCTACTCAAAGGGCATACCAGAGAGAATTTGGTGTTCGGAATCCTCCCCAAAGAAACACAATACTGGGACTGGTAAACAAATTGGAAACACCTGGATACATGGTTAGTGAAAAAGGCAAAACTCGTCCATCTGGGCTTCCCACAGTTGTTGACGTAAGAGCACGACTGGATCAGTCACCCAAAAAATCATTAAGACGTTTGTCGCAGGAGACAGGGTACAGCTACTCAATACGTCAGAGAGCTGTGAAAAGTGCAGGCTTAAAGCCGTATAGGATTACGGTTGTCCATCAGTTACGGGAACCAGACAAGGATAGACGACTGAATTATTGTTGTTGTTTCAGGCGTTCATTGTACAAAATCCTGCCATATTGTCCATCAAATGGTTCACAGATGAAGAATGGTTCCATTTATCCGGTTATGTGAACTCAAATAACTCACGCTATTGGGCCAGCGAAAATCCACATGTTATTCATGAAGCACCTTTGCACCCGGTTAAAATCGGAGTGGTGCGCAATATCCACACAGAGAATAGTGGGACCAATTTTTTTTTAAAACAATGTGAACACTCAGAGCACCGACGGATTTTCATGGAGTTTGCTGAGCAACTAGACGATGTAGCGTTGAGTCAAGGATATTTTCAGCAAGACGGCGCTACATGCCATGCATCAAATGAATCCATGGCACTAATCTTTGATGACCGGATAATTTCCAAGAACCTGTGGCCACCGAGATCTCCGGATTTGACATCGCCGGACTTCTTTCTATTAGGTTACTTAAAAGACAGGGCATATGCCACACGTCCCAAGACATTGGACGATCTGAGGCACAACATTACACAGGAGATTCAAGCTATTGACAACAGAGTCCTCCAACGAGTGGCCAGTTACATGGAACGACGTGTTGAGTTGTGCTGGATGGAGGACATTTTCAACATTTGCTATAGAGGTAAATAATCTCCCAAAATTCCTCTGCATTTCAGGTATAATAATTGTTGCTAGTATAGCTCGTTCTGAAACAATTAAAGAAATAAGTATGTCAGTTCTTCATAAATCATCCTGTAGAATGGTTAAAGCCACTCTCCTGTACCTCCAATGTATGCATATAATAAAACAGTAATCCAAAATTATCTGATAATTTTCGAGTTTGGATGAATACTTTATACTTAAGTGTATAATGGAGCTATCCTGTAGCTAAGTATCGTCACACGAGCATGGTCGAACCAATTTTAAGGAAACACAGAGAATAGGTTATGTGGCATATAATTACTTCCCCCAAAGGGAAAAGGTTTTAATGGGACGCAAAAGCCAATCAAGCATTTTGCTAATTATTAAATTATTTGAAATATTTTACAAAACGAACGTTTATAGGCATATTTATTTCTGAAAAGTATAATTTTATTTACAAAATGTTTATAGGATGACCTTAAAGAAGTTGGACAATTTTACTTTCTCTAGCACCCACTTATTAGTTAGAGAAAATGTTGAATTCCACCAAAAATTCGAAACCGAAATTTCACTTTGAATAAATAATAAAAAAAAGAAAAAGAAATAAAAAAGAAAAAAGTGTATTTGTGTGAAAGTAAACAGCAATACTCAAAAACGAGAATTGGAATTAACAACAGTCTTGAAATTTAAGCACAGCATTTTCAAAGGACACTAGATTTTCAAGAAAATCTTCCCAACTAAAACAACTCTTTACATTGAATATTTCCGTTATTTTGATTTTCTCCAAAATGGCTCTAACGATATGAGAAATACAAAAGTTACTAGACGAAAAAATATATGTATTTCGTTAAAACAAACTATTGGCAATTTGACAATTTGTTTGTGTCATTAACCATTTTCGAGATATTCGTTGTTATTGCTTTGACTTTTCTAATACTCTGTCATACACTTTTTAATTGCTAAGTTACCATTCAATTGTTTTTGCAGATGTAATGCAGAGGCTATAAATTTCAAAGTCAGCATATTGCGACTTGTAGCTGCAACGAAATATGCAATGAGACTATTTCTGCAAACGTTTATCTCAATTAACATGAGGCAGACAGAAAAATAAGTATTTTTATGGATACTTTGTAGAAGAAATATAAAAAATACACACAGTGTAGCTTTCCTCCAGCAAAAATATTTTTTTAACAGAAGCCTTTCTAAATGCTTCTTAATTCAAGTTATTGCATCATCAGTTATTTATACATCTTTTTTTTAATTTCTTCTAAAACTAATATTCATGAAATGTTTTACCTATTCCTCATCTTTAACTGTTATTACTTTCTTTGTATGACATCATTGGTATATACTTTCTGATACAAATTCCCACCATCACTGAACTGTACCTAAAGTTAAAATTAGTATTCCTAAAAATATTAATTTTGAATCCATATGAAAATATAATTAATTCTAGTATTGCAACTTAGGTAATTTAAAAGCTGCTACAGTGAGTAGGCACAATAGAGAGAAAGTAATATGAATGTAATACATTAGATTTTTAAGTTACTTTATTCCACATCCGCCTTCTCAGGATACGGGAAATCCCCGGAAAAAACCTTATTCAGGAAATTAACCCTAATCTAGATTTAAACTTCTCCAACCTTTTTCCGTTCTCTCTGGTACCCCTCACACAAAACTCGCTCTCATCCGTGAAGAGCACTGTGCTTTATTGGTCCATAGTCCTCCAGCTTTGATGGGTGAGGGAAAATTGCAACCGAGAGATACGGTGATCCCTGATCAACAGTGATCCGTTTATTCATCTCCTGGATTGTAAATTGGCTTCATACAGCCTCCTTCTAACTGTATTTTCTTATAATCACAAGTTCTAGGGACCCGCGGGACAATTTGAGCATAATTTTAATCATTTGTTCATTCATCATCCGATATGACCTGCCCGGTTAATGGACGTTAAAAAATTCTGATGTGTTACATTCGCACAACTTGCTCTATCTCCAGCAAGCTATTCTTACAAAAGATTATTGTTCTATTTACCGTAATCGAGGGTTGAAAATCTTCGTGTCGCATCCCTGGAAGATGCTAAACTTAAATAACAAGTTTTTCACGTAACCGACTCTTCGTTTTTGAGCTGTTCACACACACACACACACACACACACACACACACACACAAACACACATTTCTTAAAATGCTTATTTGGGGGGGGTTCAGAGGGCCTAAAAACACGTATTTCCAGTAAAACGAATTTCTGGATGGTGTACAGTACTTCCTGGTGGCCCCGTAATTCAGTCGGTAGAGCACCTGCCTGCTGTGCGAGGGGTTCCGAGTTCGATTCCGGTTGGCGAGTGAAACTTTTTCTCTAGCCAAGATTATTCCCTACCCTCCCTAGAGTCTGAAAGTATCAATGAGGGTGCGAATGTGTGTGTGTGTGTGTGTGTGTGTGTGTGTGTGTGTGTGTGTGTGATCTAATGAATAAAACCCAAAATTTACCAGAAATCCAACGACAAGCGATACGAGTTAACACCTTTGCCTATAGGCAATGATAGAGTCGTCCTCCATGGTGTAGTGGTTACCATGCCAGCCTCTAGTTCAAATCCGGCGGAGGGCAATGAATTTTTTCGAGCGTAAAAATCCTTGGAATGGCTTCCTTCGGAAGGAAAATAAAGACCGTGGTCGCGTGTCATAGATTTAAGGCACGTAAAAGAACCTCAAGCCTGATAAAGAGGCCTGTGAGCAAAATTACCGGTCTTTCACGCCCAATATACGAGTGGGACGCTAAGGACCACAGCAGTTAAAGAGCGTCCATAAATAAAAACTCAATTTTAGGCAATACATTAATATGTTCCAAAGGAAAGGCCGGTGATAAGAACATTGTAGTTAAAGGCGGGTTATAAATGGAACTTTACAAATCTTCTTCTACTCCCTGTGAGCACGTATTAGAGTAGTAGAAAAAGAAGTTGCTCAGTTGTGTGCCAGAAGAGCGCATAAGCTGCTATACCGTAAATAGCTGACAGCTGATGCTGCGTAAACCCATGCTTATTTCTTTTCCTTCTCGTGAGATCGTTGCTACGATTAATTATATAAATAACAAGTTTGATACAACTAAACACATATTGCTTAATTTCAAATAATTTCTAAAGATTTATCGTGAATTATGTGATACGTGGATGCGAATTTGTAATAAGAAAAGAAAGTGAGTTCACATAATACAGTGAGCGGTGCATATTTAAAGAACAAGCTAAATAGGAGTCTATTCTCTATTTACTTATTATAGCGCTTAACCTGGAGAATCAAACCTTGCATAAAACTAACTTTGCGACATTACAATAACGCAACAACATACATAATGAATTTAAAAAGCTTTGGACCATTCCTTGTACCTCTTCTTGAATTTTGACTAATATACCTACTCCTAATTTTGCGCATAAGAAGGTTCTTTACAAAAATCACCCCAAAAGGATGTTTTAATTTCAAATTGTTGCGGTTCATTGTTGTGCTCCGTAATGATTTAAATCAGTGAAGCCCAACCTTGTCTCTTATGAGCTAATGACGTCATATTGTCGCCTTACCTCACCTCCTTCCTTTTGTGTTATGAAGCATTTCCCCTTCACTCACTCCATCACGGCCGGACGCAATGGTATGTTACAAGGTAACCAAACATTGGTGTTTGGACAACCCATGACCCAATGAATGCGTCATAGCTCTGCGAACAATATGTGGGGTAAATACACCCTCCCTTGTTTCGCTTAAAATTAGATATTACTGATTTAAAGCACTAAGACCTGCCTAGTAATCAAGTCTTAGCTGAGTTTTAAGGGTTTAAAATGGCTCTTAGAGCTGAAGATGCAGCAAAGGTTGTGGTACTATGGAGGATGAAGTTTGCGTTATGTTGCTGATGTCATTGGCACGTATTATTCCAATGTACACAAGACTGTTCGGAGAGGATGGTATCTACACCCGTAGGCCCGATTCCGACCGTAGGATAGTGACGACCGCTATCGACACGCAACATTCGCCGGAGGCAGCAATGTGCATGTTATAATTTGCAGCAATTATGGCATGTTAGCATAAGTGAAAGAACAGTTAGAAGGAGACTGTATGAAGCGAATTTACAATCCAGGAGACGTATAAAAGGACCACTGATGACCAGGAAACACAGTACCTCTCGGATGCAATTTGCTGGGCTATAAGAGCAACAGAGCACGGTGCTCTTCACGGATGAGATCGAGTTTGATGTGGGGGCAAGAGATAGAAGGGAGAAGAGTTTGGAGAAGGTCAGGAGAACGGCATGCACCCTGCGCTTTCTCTTCAAGGACACCTTTTAATGGCGGTTCAGTATGGTTTGGGTAGAGAACAGCATTGAAGCAAGGACGGAACCGATATTTGTCGCGAATGGTTCGCTGGCATGTTTCATAGTACATCGAGGAGATACTTGCTGATCATATATTAACTTTTGTAACCATTATAGGCGATAAGATTATCTTTATGCACGATAACGCTCGTCCACACATCGCTCGACGTGTTTCTGAGATTCTGGATGTGGTTGGGATTGAATGCTTGGTGTGGCCAGCATGCAGTCCAGAGCTGAGTCCGATAGAATAAGCCTGAGACATGCTTGGGAGGCGTGTTAAAGGTCGATTCCCCCATTCACTGGCAGTACTTCGGGCTGCACTTCAAGCGGAATGGGAGCCCATACTACATGCTCTTGTCTGGAGCATGCCTCATCGAATCGCAGCTGTAATTAGGATTGGCAATCAACGCTTGTTACTGGGAATGCGACTATTTTTACAAATAGAGAACTATAGAGCCATTAAGAGTGTATTTTCCAACGTTTTTAAAAGGTTATGTTTATTGTGATTTTGACTATGTTTTAAATTCAATAATGTGGTAGAACTTACACTTAAAATATACCTTTAGTGCTATACTTTGATGATAAAATGTTATTGAATAATTGTTAAAGAGATTCTGATTTAATGTTTATGTCTTCGTTTCATTAAACAAGATTTTTATTTCAAAATGTGTTTCAAACCTGTGTTTCATCTTTTTTTCCCGCACAGTGTATTTTTCGCCCAAAACTAACCGTCTAACCTGTAAGGTAATTTAAAAACTTAATGGTATGACATGTTCAAAGCTTAATTGTAAGAATTAAATCCCTATGTTTTACACAAAACGAGCTATTATCAACTGCAGATCTCAAATGTTAAGAGGTCACTTGAGTTTTAATTACATTTTAGGTTTAATTAGCTCAGGATTCCTTTCTCGCCTTAGAATTATGTTGTTAAAAATCAATTACATTTTAACTTGCAGAAAGAAAGGATTAAGTGAACGTGTAGATTAGAAATCGCGTGGAATCGAAATGAATAGAGAAAGTAGTACGTTTTGTTCCAGGTTCTCCTATAGACTGAGAAACGCCGGACTAAAATATTCTTCTTCCAGGAAACCGTTGTTGAAAGAAGACGATATTAGACCTCGACGTTAGAATCCCTACTCTCTGTGTATTGGCTATTTATTCCCTTGTATCTTTCTTGGTGACTGAAGTATTAAGATTACACCATACCAAAGTCAGTGTAAGGTGATCTTGAAAATATCAGAGCCGGTTTACACATGTCACTACATTCTCAAAATTCCTAGGTTTAAATCGGTTTTACGTGATCATTTGGGTAGATATCAAACCTTAATTCATTATTAAATATTATTCCTTGTATTCACATGGTTTTCTCTACTCACTATTCCACAAATTATTCGTAAAAATGCTTATTTGTCTCTCTAGTTGTTAATCGACACAAATTTTAAATTTCCATGTAGGTATAAGAAAATAATGGCTTTGAAATTCCATGCTCTTTGCATGATCGCGAGAAAAAATGATTAGTGGCTTACTACATGAAAAAAGTACTAAATGAAAAAATTCCAACCAATATCAAAGCATTTCTCGGAAATGGTTAACGCAAAAAGAAAATAATAATAATAATGATAGTAATAATAATAAATAAAATAAATATTTGATGTGGCACATTCACAGGGTTTTTCTATACCCTCTATAGTTTAATAGTGGGTATACAAACCATTCTTTCTAAAGCTTATTTTTCTATCTACCACATTTTAATCCAAATAAACCTTTGCGGATATAGCTACATATTACACATTTCGTTATGGATACAAAGAGACAGCGATAGTCAAATGTTTAAGCACCGGATGTTATATGCTACCTTAAAATTCCATACTGTTTCCATACAATCGCGAGAAACAATGTTGACTGCATTTTGAGAGAAGGACCAAGAAATGAACAATTCGAACCCTTAATAACGAATATCTCAGAAATGGCTCATGCCACAAAAAAAACTTATTTAAAATAAATTGTGTGTTTTAAAGCGATCTGCATTTTTTGTAGTACGTTTCCCTCTGTTGTTTAACGTTTACCATTTATACAAGATTATACAAAATTCTTTCCAAATACAGAGGACTTCATACGCTATTTCCAGAAAATTCAAGATATACATTTTATTTGCCATGTAAATATCTTTTATACATGGTGTTTTAATCAAATCGCCAGTCACGTTTTAGAAAATAAAACATTTCGAAAAATTTTCCTTATAAAGAGTATTTTGGGTTAGGGGAATTTTCTTGAAAATCTTTTCGTTGTATCTTTGGAGGATACTGAACATAAATACCAAGTTTGGTATTTATAGGAATTTTAATTTTTTAATTATGCTGTTCACACAGACCAGATACGGACCATTTTCTAAAAAATGCTTCTTTTTGGATTCAGGCGGCCTTAAAGCATGTATTTCCGGTGAAATCTCAGTAACGAATTTTTGGGTGGGATGCGATACCCTCTCTATCTACTAGGTACGTGGCAGAGAAAGTAAACTTTGACATAAGTTGTGTGCTTTAACGAATCTACATTTTTTGTGTGGTAAAATTTTGTATATTTCTTACGGTTTACCAGATATACAAAAATGGAGAGGACCGAAGAAGCTATTCCCAGAATATTTAGCATAATATACATTTTATTTTTCCGTAAATATCTTAAAGATTTGGTGTTTTAACCAAAATCGTTATAGCATTTGTTTAAAAACAATTGAAAGGTTTTCGGGAAGTTTTCCATGCTAAGGAGGTTTGAGGTAGAGGATTTTCTTGAAAATCATCGTGTCGCATCCTTGGAAGATGTTGAACTTAAATGCCAAGTTAGATAGTAATCGGAATTTTAGTTTTGGGGTTGTACTGTTCAAAGGTACCCACCCATACATAATACATACGGACCTATTTTAAAAATTATTTTTATTCAGGGGCCTCAAAACATGTATTTTCGGTGAATTCTAGATATGGAATTTTTGGGTAGAATACAATAACTTCTCTACCTATTAGGTACTGATAGAGAAAGTAAAAATGATCTAAGTAAGGGTTGAACTCTGCCAATTAGTTCGACACCTCGGAATCTCAAAAGCAATCTTTGAATGTGGTTCATACCATGTTGCCGTAACTATGTAATATGTAAATATGCCATAACTATTATGGTTTATTATTTGTTTTTTTCTTTGTTACCTGAATATTGTGGCATATTAATTACCAGACCACTGTTGCGCTGTAAGGTTTTGAACTGTGCAGCAGGCTCGCTGTGTTTTGCCGCTGTGACCGTCAGAGGCTGTGTGTTGTGCTATAGCATCTGGTGTCTTGCCAAACAGTTATTATTTATGCTCTAGCTTCTGTCATTTCGTCGGTGGGTGTGATTCAGTTTTGATGAAATTCAACGAAGAATGCAATGCTACTGCGCCATTCTCAAGCTTGTTTCTATAGCTGACTTCAAACATTTTGCACCACGAACTGTTAATGTACTAAAGAGGATTTGTGAGCTGGGTGGGAGGGGTTGCTTTGGGACTACATTACCCATTTATAAATTGTCAATTATAACTTTTCATGTGGGAAGTGACCACAGGCTTACTGTCTATTCAATTCATTTGTATTCATTCAATTTGTATTTCTGTATTTTTTTCCCGTTCTCTATCTTTTTCTGTGAGGACGCCTCATTCTTGTAAGTGGGGGGAGATGTGGTATATTAATTCTATTGTTATTACCAGACGCACTGTTGTGCTGTATTGTTGCTACCAGAAGTAGCATTATTAGGTCTCCTTAGTTATATTTCGGTTTGACGGTCTTTCCTTTTGGCACGGACCACGTCAAAGCGAAGGATCTGTTTGAAATTGTCTGGTATGACGCCATCCCTGTCTGGCTTTGGCTAGACACAGTTGGTGGGGACAATATAGCGTCACTTGAGTGTAAATGGTCGTTGGCACCAGTCGTATGTGGCCGGTCAACGGTCTGTGGCATCTAGCTTCATCCTGTTTCCTTTGTTAACTATGCAGAAACGTTTTTGTGAATAAATCCCAGGTAATGCATCTTATGTAATCTTTCAATAAAATATAAAAACCCACGCCTTCCCCTTAAATTTACACACTAACGTGCCGGACTTTAGCTGCCAGCGAGATGTGCCCCATGTGCGTGTTGGGGTGACCTAAATTAATCATTTTCTGGTAACCTTTTTGGCCTTCACCCCCACAATGCAACAATATTGTAGGTGGAACATCTACCCCATAATTAATATACATAATTTAACATAAAGACTTATGATCACATATATTTAAATAATGATAAGGTGAGTAACAGCAGAAAAAATATGTTAAAATGGAAATATGTTACCAATCATTTTACTTATTCGATGGTTGTACCAACAGTGTCAGGTTTCTGTTAAAATGTGGAAGATATTATTCTCTCCATTCAGAACGACAAAATGCCTAAGACAGGGGTGTAATATATCCTCTACTTTATTTAAAATATATGTTCAATGTGTACTAGAAAAGTGGAATCGGTCCTGTGGAGGTATGGGAATACCTGTTCAAGGCAGTACTGTACATTCACTACTATTTGCAGATGGCCAGCTGGTGATGGCTCAGAGTCGTAAGGATGTGAAATATATAAGGAAACTTATGGATGCTTTTGAAGTAGGAGGGTTACGAGTAAATATGAATAAAACGGAATATCTGATAGTAGAAGGAAGTGGGCGGGACATCTCACTACACCAAGGAAGCTGTTAAAAGGTTTAAATATCTGGGATCGCATATTGATGAAGCACGGAGCTGTAAAGCGTATGTAGACAATAGGCTAGAACAAATATGAAGAGTTATAAAACTGTTGAAGGTTTTTTTTTGTGGAGTAGAGCCATGTCGATTTGTACTATGAAGAGGATTTTGAGGACTGTGGTGGAGAGTACACGGTGATTTATGAAGAATTGACACATTTCTTTCTTTAATTATTCTGTTCGAAATTCATTCAATGCCCCAATTTTAGCACCAAATTAAACAGAATGTTCTGGAGTTTCGATTGCCTGTCACTAGATGCGCAGATGTTCATTTTTTATTTGTAATTGTTATTTTATTGGCGGCAACTGTTTTTGAGATTTCGTTCTAGTCAGCGTGAAAAGGTACACATTAACTGAACGACTTTTCCTTGTAAAGCAATACTGGATTACGAATTCAGTTACAGCTACTCAAACGGCATACCAGAGAGAATTTGGTGTTCGGAATCCTCCCCAAAGAAACAATACTGGGACTGGCAAACAAATTGGAAACAACAGGATCTCTGGTGAGTAAAAAGGTAAAACTCGTTCATCTAGGCTTCCCAGGTTGTTATTGTTGTTGTTGACGTAAGAGCACGACTGGATCAGTCACCCAAAAGTTATTAAGATGTTTGTTGCAGGAGTCAGGGTACAGCTACTCAAAGTGTCAGAAAGCAGTGAAAAGTGCAGGCCTAAAGCCGTATAGGATTACGGTTGTCCATCAGTTACAGGAACCAGATAAGGATAGACGACTGAATTATTTTCGTTGATTTCAGGCGTTCATTGCGCAAAATCCTGCCATATTGTCCATAACATGGTTCACCGATGAACCATGGGTTCCATTTACCCGCTATGTGAACTCAAATAACTCACGCTACTGGGCCAGCGAAAATCCACATGTTATTCATGAAGCACCTATGCACCCGGTTAAAATCGGAGTTTGGTGCGCAATATCCACACAGAGAATAGTGGGACAAATTTTTTTTTAAAACAATGTGAACACTCAGAGCACCGACGGATTTTCATGGAGTTTGCTGAGCAACTAGACGATGTAGAGCTGAGTCAAGGATATTTTCAGCAGGAAGGCGCTACATGCCATACATCAAATGAATCCATGGCACTAATCTTTGATGACCGGATAATTTCCAAGAACCTGTGGCCACCGAGATCTCCGGATTTGACATCGCCGGACTTCTTTCTATGGGATTGCTTAAAAGACAGGGTTTATACCACACGTCCCCAGACAACAGAGTCCTCCAACGAGTGGCCAGTAACATGGAACGACGTGTTGAGTTGTGCAGGATGGAGGACATTTTCAACATTTGCTATAGAGGTAAATAATCTCCCAAAATTCTTTTGCATTTCAGGTATAATAAGTTGTCGCTAGCATAACCCGTTTTGAAATAATTAAAGAAGTAAATGTGTTAGTTGTTCATAAATCACCTGTTATAATTGGTTAATTGGAACTATCGAAAGGACACTGTGTAAAACGTACGTAAAGAAACAATTTCAAAATTTTATTAAGTCCTGGCGATTCTAGTTCTGCTGTATGGAGCAGAAGTATGGATCCTCACGATAAATATAAACAAACAATTTGAGGCATCGGGTATGACATTTATGCTGCGTCCAAAGGCTGGATACACTCTGCTGGATCATCAAAGGAATGTCGATATAAGGAAAGAATTAGGAATTACAAATATAGTAGAAACGATGGAAAATAGAAGAGGTGAATAGTACACGCACCTTCGTAGAATGGGCTCACTCCTTAGTCATCTCCAAGTATTAAATTACCGTCCATCTGGAAGAGGCTTAGGAAGAACCATAAAGCGATGGAGAGATCAACTGTAACTGTGGGTAGCCGGAACGGGTCTTAAGGTCCAAACCGTTTAGTTTATGACTTTAAAAGACAACCAAATAGCTGCACAACAGGATCCACAAGCACAGGGAGCTGAAAAAACTGACAGCGTGTTTAGAGAGAGGATTGACGAGAGAAAGACACAGATACATAGGAATTCCCAGATGTCAGCAGAAGCGTGAATACAGGAAAATGAACGATTGAATTCTCATACAACGTTATGCAAAGCACCAGTAAGAATAAAGGCTACAAATTATTGGCGTGAATGTGCACGTCATGCATTTAGATATAAAAGGAGAACTTTTTCCAAACAACAGACACTGATTTTGTAGCATCCAGAGGCTGAATCCACGATAGTTCAACTGAAGAAGGAAGGGGGAGATAGCGTATGAGTACAATGATTTTTACTTCCCAATAACTTCTTTACAAATAGAGGAGTAACGGGAAAAGAAATACGAGAAGAGGTGCAAAACAAGTGATCAAGGGAAAGTAATTTGGCTAGTCGCTTCCCAACTGATAACTAAACACGTGGTTGTCGTACTAATGCTCTCTCACTCACTCCTGAGAGAAGAGTCGGTTTTCAAGCATCTTCAGGTACGAGATACAAGGGTGAAACTGAACATTTTTATAAAATAAAACCAGGATTAGTTTTATAAATTGAAATGATTGTATTGTTTTTCAAAATATTCTTCTTTAACACCAATATCTTTTTCCATTCGTTGAAAAGATTTCTTAAAGCAATGATGCACTCTTCCTGGGCACTCCCGAAACCAAGTTTGTATAATGTTCCACTACTACATATGATGACCAAAAGGGGATTTTACTTATTTTTTCTTTAATTTTTTGAAACAAAAATCACAAGGTGCTAGGCCAGGGCTGTGTGGTGGTGGGTCCATGACGCTGACCTTTAGGGCATCCAAATACTCTGTTGTTATCTTTGCTATATGCGACGATGCTTTGTCATGATGTAACATTACCTTTCTATGGGCGTTTTTCACGGACGTTTTCAAAACTTTTCCATAAACACATTTGTGTACCAATCGGCAGTAACGGTACGTCTAACTTCTAATGCTTAGTAGCAATATGACCCGTTTTAGAGAAAAAAAAGAAACAGCAACCATCTGCTTACCAGCACTACGAATTCGTAGGACTTTTGTAGGCTTAGGTTCTTTTTGAAGGACCCATTGAGCTGATAAACTTTCCTTTACAGGATCATAACAATAAATCCAAGATTCATCACCAGTAACGATATTCCATACCAAATTTGAAGTGCCGCCTTCGAATTTCTCCAGAGTTGATGTTTCGATTGGGAGTGAGTTTATGCGCAATCCATCGACACCAAAATTTTCTCACGTCTAACTGTTGTAAAATGTTCTGAATTTGAGTCATACCAATGCCCAATGTCGTTCGAATAAATTTATAATGTATCTGTCTATCTTCTTCAAGAATTTCAGCGGCAATATTTTATTCAATAACAACATTTCTTTGGCGTGCTTCATGAAATTCATCACCAAGAAAAAAACTGATCTCTTTTGAATTCGCTGTACAAATTATAAATTGTTGCATTTGATGGGGCTTCTTCGCCAAATGCATTTCTAAGCCAATCTTCACATTATTTAGGGCTTAATGTCGCTTTAAAATTCTAAAAAATCATAGCCCGGAAATATTCTATTGCCAAATTAATTTTTGGATGAACACAAAATCTTTAAATGATGATAATTAACAAACTATTAGATCAAATCAAAAACACTACACGGCAATCGCTTGAAAACATATGAAAGTAGCTGTCAAATATAAAGAAATGTCATCTGTTTTTGAAACATGGCATTCTAAAAATTTTCAGTATCGATCTCGTATCAGCCGGCAGAATATCGAACTCGAAACCTGAAAATGGCAAGGCGAGCACCTGCATTATACCAAATGTAAACCCCGAACGTCAGATTTGGCTCTCCGTCGTAATATGCTGTCTTTAACATCTAAGGTCATACCTCATCAGCAACGATGTTCCCTAGTTTAGTTAATCGTTGAGTTTTTACTTTCTCTGCTGGTTGCCCATAATAAGTAGAAGAAACATATTGTTATATATCGTGGTAAGACCAAAAGGTTTGCAGCTAGATATTAAATTTTAGTTAACATTGGGAGACGTAGCTGCAGAGGCAACGAGAGGACCAGAATCTTAACAACAGAGCAGGCGTAGGATAGTTATCACAAAATACTCAGAATTTCACAATAATCACATTACCTGCGGTTTATTGAATATTAACACAGTGCCCCTACATCATATACAAAAGATTAAAAGGAAGACATTGGAGGGAATGTTACACACACGAGACTACATTCACACGATTCACACACACCCTTCCATGCCAGAAACTCGACTTGAAGTGGTGACGCTCTCCACAGAACACCACACAAAGAAACAGTAACGCTTACTTCCCCCACCCTCTCTCCACCCCTGGCCAGGAGGTAGCGAGGGTCGCCACGCCAGATGAAATTCAAATCACAAAGCGAAAGAATTACACCATCAATACTGTCGCTAACAAAGCAATAATGTGTCTGGCGTGACAATACACACATACATGCTACAATATTTCACCGAAAATACATGATTTTAATCGAAAAATGGAATTAAAAAAAAAGTCCGTCTGTGCACATGTGTGTGTCTTCTTCTTCTTCCCCTTCAAGGTTAAGCTATGAAGCCCGTTCCGGCGCAGACACCTTCCCATCTGGCTCTGGGTCCCCTTATTGAACGCCGGTCTTTTGTTTTGTATTTAATTTATATATATATATATATATATATATATAAGTCTTCCCGTATTTGGGTGGTAATTAAGCGATCTTTTAATATATATTCTAATATTTGCCTAAGAAATGCATCTCGGATATTTCTAATCTCTTTCAGACATCTATTGAGAATCCAATTCTCGCAGCCATATAAAAGTAAAGGACCTGTCAGCATCTTGTAAAATCCCATAATTGTATCTATTCTACGAGGGTTGTCAATAAGTAATGCCTCCTATTTTTTCTCTCCCCTGAACTAATTTAGTTATGTGAACAATTTGAATTTGGCGCAATTCCTCAAGCCTTCTTATCCACTCCACTGCAATAGCAACTTCCTACGTCAACCGGTGGCAGCACTGCTGCCTGTTGAAAAAATGGCTGACTTCGATGTTCGTATTAGACAGCGTTCTGTCATTGAATTCTTGAATACGGAAGGTGTAACGCCCATTCACATTCATGAAAGGCTCACAAGGATGTATGGTGATGCAACAGTGGATGTCAGCACGGTTAGAAGATGGGTTCGTCGTTGTAACGAAGCTGAAGGGCCAACACGTTGGCTGATGAACAGCGGAACGGCAGACCCGTGACTGCAGTGACTCCACGCAACATTGAGTGAGTAGTCGAGATCATTCAAGATGACTGCTGGGTTACAATGGATGAATTGTGTCGCATTACGTCCCTCAGTAAAGGCAGTGTGGTAACGATTAGTCATAAACTGGGGTTCTCAAAATTTGTTCACGGTGGGTACCCTGAATATTAACGACCAAGAATAAAGAGAGACGAATGCTTGGAGCACTTCTGTTTGGAGGGAGAGGAGTTCCTGGACAAAATTGTGACGGAGACGAAACGTGGGTTCATTTTTTTTTTAACCAGAATCAAAGAGATAGTCCATGGAATGGCATCGCACAACCTCGCCGAGGAAGAAAACATTCAAAACTGTGCCATCGGCAGGGAAAGTGATTGTGACCGTGTTTTGGGACGCAGAGGGTGTGATTCTGGTTTATTTTTTGGAGCAGGGATGCACAATAAATACGTCAGCACCCTCAAATAACTTTAAGCACATCTTCAGAGAGTTCGTCCAACAAAATCATGGCGGATTTTCTGCTTTTGCAGGACAGTGCAAAACCACACACCAGTCGTCCCACCACTGAAGCGATTATGAATATTGGATGGGAAATCTTGCCTCATCTCCCACACAGCCCTGATCTAGAACCATGAGACTTCCATCTGTTTGGGCCGCTAAAGGAAGCTGATCGTGGGATTCACAGCGGAGGCCGTGAAAACATCTGTGCGTCAATGGCTTCGGAAGCAAGACCGTGCATTTCACCACACCTCGTTAAAAGGTGGACTTAAAACTGTGGTAAAGGGCGGGAATTACATTGAAAAGTGACAATTAAGCCTCGATGTTCTGGTTATCATGCTGTGTAATCAAAGCTTAAGTTTATTGCAAATTACAAGCGAAATAAAATAGGAGACATGTTATTGACTGACCCCCGTAACTTTATTTTTAGTGTTCTTAGTGTAGTCCTACACATATGTTGAAATTTATAAAGTTTTTTTATCCATATATTTCTCTTTTTCATAGGAAATCCAGCATCTCAAGTAATTAAAGTTGTTAACTTATTCTATTATTTCATGGTTTATAACTATTATTGATCTCATTGGAAACTTTCCCCTAAATGCCATCTGTGTATGTACGATCATGTTGAATTAATTTTATTTATATTTTACAATCCTTCTGTTACATTTCTACAAGATCAACATGTTTTTCAAGCATTTTTGGGGACATGAGGCAAGTTTTTCCAAGCCAGTGTTGTACCAGGTCGGGTCCTGTGCTCGCAACCAGCTGTTCACTGATTTGAGTTCATCATCGGTGTTAAAAGTGCTTACCTTTGAGTTGGAGGAACATGTGAAAATCACTTGGAGCAAGCTCAGGTGAATACGGAGGATACGAGAAAACTTCCAAGTTGAATCTTGACCAGGTGGAGCTCAACTGGGAAGTTTACTGGCATCCTCCATATTACCAGATCTTTTCCAAAGTGATTTTTACATGTTCCCCTGACCCAAAGGTCATCATGTAGGTACCCGACCTGGTACAACACTGCCTTGGAAAAACTTGTGTCACGTCCCAAAAATGCTTGGAAAAACATGTTGACTATGTACAAAAGTAACAGAAGGATTGCCAATATAAATAAAATTAATTCTACATGATCAATTGTGTATAATGTTTTTTATAAAATAGGGAAACTTACTTACTGGACGGCCCTCGTATGTGTGTGTGAACAGCATAACTCAAATGAAAAGTAGGATCCATATCAGATTTTATACACGAGTCAGCGTATAAGCATGTCAGGCAAAAAATTCTAAGTGACTTCACTTTTACAAACTACCCTTTACATGAAAAACGCTTTCTGATTTTTAATTTTCTCAAAAATGGCTCTAACGATTTTAATTAAAAGTATACTCCTATCATCCCTTATATTCGCATATAGATAACTTAACACTGTTTACATATTATCTAGAGAGTGAAACTTGGGCGGTAGTATAGCCTACAGGCTTTCAAGAATATTGCATATCGTGTTTTACCAGGTTTCTCTGGCGACTATAACTTAATTTAGCACACAATGTTCATAAACTTTTATATTTCACTACGGCTTCCTCCAAGTTATGCAAACTACGCAGCATATTGCATTCTCTACAGCACTGAGATGGGCATTTTATTGACTTTTAACTGCTACCACAACATACGCAACATAAAAATCTAATGTGATTCATTCACATTTTCTCTACTCCTATCGTTTATTAGGGGGTATACAAACTATTCTTACTAAAGCTTATTACTTTCTCTGCCACGTATACAAACTATTCTTACTAAAGCTTATTACTTTCTCTGCCACGTATAGTAAGCAGGGCAAGTATTTCAGTCCACCCAAAGATTCGATATCGAGATTTCACCGGAAATACAAGTTTTGAGACCCCCTGAATCTAAAGAAGGCATTTTTAGAAAAAGCTCCCTGTGTATGTCTGTGTGGCTGTGAACAACATAACTCAAAAACGAAAAGTCGGATAAATATTAAACTTGGTATTTAAGTTCAGTATCTTTCAAAGATGAGACATGAAGATTTTCAAGAAATTCCCCACCTGAAACTACCCTTTATATGGAACACTTTTCGAAAATTTTGATTTGCTAAAAATGGCTCTAAAATTTTGATTAAATATCATATAATTAAGATATTTTCATGACAAATAAAATGTTTATTTTGAATCTTTTGGGAATATCCCCAAAAGTCCTCTTTATTTTGAATGGTTTTTGCATAACTGACAATCCGTAACAGATAGACAAACGTCTTCTACGCAGAAAATATAGATATCGTTAAAACACAATTTATGCCATATACTTTTTTGTGGTGTGAACCATTTCCGAGATATTCATTGTTATTTGTGTGAATTTTCCAATGCTTATGCTTTTTTCTTAAATGGGAATTCGTTATTTGTTTATTTATGTCCTTGACATGCAAAGAGAATGGAACGCTCCACATAGCAACCAGCTCTTAAAAGATTTGACCATCGCTTAAAGACTACCACATTCCCCTTGTACTTGCAAGAAAATTAGCAATAAGTTTCTGCAGATGTTTATCTTGATTAACATGAAGCAGATGGAGAATAAGCGTTTGTAAAAATAGTTTGTACAAGAGTAGAGAAAGTCATGTGAGTGTAACACATCAGATTTATTTTCTATCTACTTCGTTTTAATCCAAATAAACCTTTGCAGAAATAGATGAATTACACATTTCATTACATATACAAAGGGAATAGCGATAGCCAAATGTTATAGAACTGGACGCTATTTCATACCCTTTTCCATGACATCGCAAGAAACAAGTGCAAATCGTCAATACTTTAAAAAAAATGGCTAAGTATTGAACAATTCGAACCATTAGTAACCGATATCTCGGAAATGGCAGATGCCACAAAAGGCGTTATTTGGATTATATTGTGAGTTTTAAAGAAATGTACACTTTTTGTGTGGTACGTTTTCGTCTATCAGTTAACGTTTACCAGTTATATAAGATTATACAAAATTCCATCCGAATGAAGTGGACTTCACAGGCTATTTGACAGGGTGTCACACAAGGAAGTAATGACAGGTACTCTAGAGGAATGATTTTATTTATTGTTTTAGTAGTTTTCTTCTTCGTATCATTTTTCTGAATCTTTTATCATAGACTTGCACAATTTATTCAGAACGTAATTTTGCATATTGATATATTTAATTAATATTGGTAAGTTCAAGATATATGTTATTTTTCATGTAAATATATTTAATATATGGCATTTTAATCAAAATCTTTAGGAGTCATTTTTTAGAAAATTAAAAATTTCGCAAGAGCGTTCCAGGTAAAGGTTAGTTTGCGGATGCAGGATTTTCTTGAAAACCTTCATGTCGCATCTTTGAAAGTACTACAGTACTGAAGGCATTGAGCTGAATACCAAGTTTAGAATTTATCCGACTTTTCGTTTTTGAGTTATGCTATTTACAGACATACAAACACACGGACCTTTTTCTAAAAATGCTTTTTTTTTATTCAGGGAGCCTTAAAACATTATTTCCGGAGAAATCTCGGTATTGAATTCGTGGGGGAATGCAATAACTTCACTACCTCCTTGCCCAAAGAGTATATGTGATATCGGGTGGCAGAGTTTTTAAAATCTGTATTTTATTACACACTCCTCCCTTTCGTTCCAGATTATAAACGAAGTCAAAATTTCAATTCGATGTTGAAACATAGTAGTAAAATAATTCGTGCTGACAGTAAAATTATGAGCAATAAAACACAGAAATAAATAAGATAAAGAATGAAGAACGAAAGAAGTATAGGGTCTTTAAAACTCCACTTCAAACATTAAAGATGTTATACTTTAGTAATGTCTGAGGTAGAAAATAAATTAACCAAAGAGCAATATTTATCTAATTTTCACAAAATCTTAGAATACGTCAGAATCACTTTTATGTATAGTCTATGCCATTGTGTCTGTAAAACTATGCAATTTTAGCCAGATACTGGGAGTTTTCATAACTTTTGCATGGAGATTTTCAAGAAAATGCCTCACCCCAAAACCTTCCTTAGCATAAAAAACTTTCGAAACTTTTTTATTTTCTCAAATCATTGCTGTAATGATTTAGTAAAATACGATATATTAAAGATATTTATATGAAAAATGTTTATCATGAATTTTCTGGGAATAGCCTTTGATGTCTTCTTCTTTCGGAAGGAATTTTGAATAATCTTATATAACTGGTAAACATTAAGATCGATGAAAAATAGGTGCTAAACAAAAACTGTAGATATCTTTAAAACACACAATCGATTTAAAAAAAACTTTTATGTCACATATGCATTTCTGAGACATTTCTTATTGTTAATACTTAAAATTGTTCAATACTTTGTCATAAAGTCTTGTAGGTATTCACTTGTTTCTCGCGATTGCATTGAAAGAGCATGTCATTTTAAGGGCAGCATATAGCGTCCAGTTCTTAAACAACTTACTGTCGCTATTCCCTTTGCATCTATAACGAAACATATAATGTCATTTCTGAAAAGTTTATCTGGATTAAACTGAAGTTGACAGAAAATAAGCTTTCAAAATAATAGTTTGTATACCCACTAATAAAAGATAGAGAAAGTCATATGAATGTAACACATGCTACTTTTTTTATCATCTACAATGCCCTCATCTGATGTGCCTATAGGAAGGCGGGCTTCATCTCCCAGATGTGATACGGACGCTGGACGTTGTTGGACGCAACATCTGTTCCTTGAGCAGCCAAAGTTCCGACAAAGCAATACCACAAGCTTGTGAACAATGTCGAGACTGCCACATTCAGGGGCTTCCCCTACAAAGAGTAAAATGTCCTCCTCTTTACCGGTTTTTTCGCCAGGGTGACATACTCTATCATTGTGGCTTTTGTATTACACCATCCGTATTCTGAACACATTGCAGGACCACAATAATTGCTTTTCATTTGTCACTTCCATACACCGACACAAAGTTTCGAGAATGTCTTTGTGGTTCAGTGGTCAGTGTTCTGTCTTCTCGGCCCAGAGATGCCGGGTCGATTCCCAGCTGGGGCGAGGGAATTTTTCTTTAACCAGAATCATACACTACCCTCAGCAAGTTTAGATATGTGGATGTGTGTTCCGTGATAAAATATACTAAAAACAACGTTAAAGACTTATAACTCCATTTGCATTTCTCAAGTGAAAGCCTCCAATATGACTACATGAAACAATATAAAGTAATGACAGGTCTCGTTGCTTAGTCGGTAGAACACCTGCATACTGTGCGAGTGTTGCGGGTTCGATTCCGGTTGGGGATAGGGATTTTTCTTTAACAAAGATTATTCCCTACCCTCCCCAGAGTCTGGAAGCAGGAATGAGAGTGTAAAAAATTAAATGAAATTGATTTTTATTTATGGACGCTCATTAACTGCTTTGGTCTTTAGCGTTCCATTCTATATTGGGCGTGAAAGACCGGATATTTTGCTCAGAGGCCTCTTTATCACGCTTGAGGTTCTTTTAGTGTCCTAAATTTACGACACGGGACCACCGGCTTTACTTCCCTTCCGAAGGAAGAAATGCTAAGGATTTTTCCGCCGAAAAAATCCATCCCCCTCAGCCGGATTTGAACCCGCGACCTCGGGAACTAAAGGCATGGTTAACCACTACAACACGGAGGGCGACAAATGAGAGTGTGAATGTGTGTATGATCTATGAATAAAACCCAATGTTTACCACAAATTTAACGACAAGCGATTATGAGTTAACACCACTGCCTATAGGCAATAGTATGGCTGCCGGACTTTGCCTAACTAGCAAAATGTTTGAATGTTTCTTTTTGTCCGTTATATTTTATAATATACTTAAAATTTACTAGTTCTAAGTCGTGGCAATATTGAATCCTATCTCAGGTTTTCCGTGTTTGGAATGTAAGTTGTCATATAAATAATAAATAAGTTAACTGCACTATAATGTGTTTTATTCTTTTGCTCAAGGTGCTTTAACGACCTTTAGTTAATTGTAGACTTTCTTTACATTAAAATAACCAATTCTTTGTTCCTTTTTGTCAATAATATTACATAATTCGTGTGGCGAATTAATACACTTCTTCCGCTTTCCCTGCATGTGGTTGACACTTCTTCCTTTTTGAAAACTTTCTTAACAATAACAATAATTAAATGTTGTTTATTTAAGCTATTGTCTGGCTGTTATCGATTGTAAAACAAATTAACACAATCTAAAAATAATTGTATGGAATAAACAACACATTCATAAGAATAACATATTTACAATCATACTACATATAAAATATATTACTGCTTGAATTCTCGCTTTTTGCTACATATTTTGCTTTGTAACAATATTTTTGCTTTCTCTACTACGTATAGTAAGTAGGGGAAGCATTGTATTCCACTCAAAAATTCGATACCGAGATTTCACCGGAAATATATATTTACCCCCTGAATCAAAAAAAAAAAAAAAACATTTTTGGAAACATGTCCGTGTGTATGTCTGTATGTATGTGCGTCTGTGTGTCTCTGAGCAGCATAACTCAGAAACGAACAGTCGGATAAACACCAAACTTGGTATTTAGGTTCAGTAACTTCCAGAGATGCGACACAAAGGGTTTCAAGAAAATCTCCCACCCCAGATTACCATTTACATGGAACATTTTTCGAAAATTTTAATTTTCTCAAAAATGGTTCTAACGATTTTGATTAAAATATTATATGTTTGAGATATTTTCATGACAAATGAAATGTATATCTCGAATTTTCTGGGAATGTCTCCTAAAGCATTCTTCATTGTGAACGACTTTTGCATAACTGGTAAACCATAAGAGATTGACAAAATTTTACTACACAAAAATTGTAGATCGCGTTAAAATACACAATTTATGTCATATACATTTTTTTGTTGAGTGAACTATTTTCGAGATATTGCTTGTTATTCCCTTAAATTTTTCAATATTTTCTCAAATGGGAATTCGTTATTCATTTTTTTGTCTTGGATATGCAAAGAGTATTAGTCTGTGGCAAGGAGAATGGTGCTGCACCTAGCAACCAGCTATTAAGATATATGTCTATGCTTAAAAGCTACTGTATTTCTATATTGCCCTTGCAAATACAAAACAAGGAGAACATAGTACGCCTTAAGCGATTGTCAAATATTTTTAGAACTGGTCGCTATGTGTAAAATTTAATTCTCTTTGCATGTCAAAAGATCGTTTCTGCAAATGTTTATCTCGATTAATATGTAATAGATGGAGAATAAGAGTTTGTAAAAATAGTTTGTACAAGAGTAGAGCAAGTCATGTGAGTGTAACACATCAGAATTTTTTTATTGTTGTATTTTTCTTAAAGTTATACAATTTTTATGTCTCATTATAGCAGTAAGTGAAATTATAATTAATATTTTAAAATATGTGACGCTCGGCTATGGCCCAAAGTTATTGGACATCGGCGCGGAGCGGTCCGAGTAAACAAGATAACCGCCACTCGCCAGCATAAACAACGGGAGATTAGAACTATCGGGAGATTAGAACTTTCTGGACGTTTTTAGCTCTCCTCCAGGAAGTGTGTCCAAATATTGCTAGAACGCTTGAGAACCTTATGGAAAAATTCCACTACTATATAAGGGAGTGCTCTCGCGGGAAGTCAGTCAGTGCATGTCGAGTTGCGACTCGAGTGCGAGAGTTGTTGAGTTAGTGTGCGATCGAGTAAGCGACTGCGTTTCTGGTGCGACATCAAGAGCGATTGGTGATGACTGTTATGACGTGCAGCGAGTGCTACTGCGGAGCGACGCATTGTGCAGGTCTTGAGTCAAACACTCCCGAGTGAAGTGAACCATTCGGCGTGAAGAGGCTATATCAGGAAGGAAGGGAAGTGACAGATAATGGAACTAGTTCACCTTGGTGACGTGACATTAGTGAAGTAAACTCCCAGTGAAGGTAAGTTACATAAAAACGAAACAGTGACAGTGTGAACTGAGGAAAGTGAGAATTGAAAAACTGGACAAAGTCGCAATATAAATGCTCAAGGTAAAATTGATGACACAAATGGTGTTTTAAAACAATAATATATTAATAATTGTGATATACAATGCATACATAAATATACAGTGCATGAAACTTCTACTGTCATTCCCTTGGATGTTTGTTATACTAATCCTTAGCAAATTTTATAAATTATTTTAGATCCTTTTACTAATATCTGCTTCATCACCAAACTTGTACAATATTTTCATCGTATCGTGCATAACATAAGGTTTTGGCACAGATGTTTTATTCCGCAGAAACACTGAAACTAGCATGTATTGTTATGAGCAGCGCAGAGTGCAGTATTCTTGGCGTTGTGGAGTCGTAACATGAAGGCCTGTGCTATTTCACACGGTGAAGCTGTGGATGTGTTGTTTGGCATCACTGACAAGGTAGTGAAATTGATGTTCCGCAGGAATATTAAGGCTACGCACAGGAAGGAAATTAAACCATGAACTAAACTCAGTGAAACTATACTATTCGTCTTAAAGAGAGGAATCAACCCATTAGCTGTTCGATTACGGGTAGGTTACTATTAAATTATAAGAAACGAATGAGAAAGCCTATAGAAGCGTTGATGAGAACTACTTGCTTACAATGAGCAGACTTGTATTCAAGTTTATATACATATATTATAGGTGCACTATTCTCGTTAACTAAAGGGAAACGAAAAAGGAATAAGAGAGGGAGAAAAAGATTGATGGTGGAAGAGAGAAGAGAAGGAAAATAAGAGAAAAAGGAAGTAGGCTGAAGAAGTGAGAGTGTGTACGACACAGAGTGGAATCTCTGCATTTAAAGCAATAAAACGAGCCGAGCTGCAGGTTCTAATAGTTGTTAAATAAACTGTTACACCTAATCACATTAAAATTGTTGCTCTTCAAATGGCAATTCAGGCCAAAAACAACATTGATTTGCCATCTTTTTAAAATGACAAATATTAGGTGGTAATATCGTAGCGATCCTTGTGACGAACAACCCCGGAGGTTGCTAACAACAGGGGATAGTAGCATCAGAGGGAAGAGGCAGTCGGTATCGGGATGAGAGGTCCCATTGGGAAACCTGGGTTAAAAAATGAGAACTACGATTTCTATAAAAACTATCTACTTTATTATTTAATAAACCGGATTAAGGTTGTAGACCTTCAGACGGAGGGTCTATCGTATAGGGACTTAGTCGTATACTTCCATTACTCATCTGCATAGCTCTGGTAGGACTTGAAGCACAGTTTAAAGATAGATTTGATGGGGTTAGGGAGCGATACCCAAAAACGGATGTAGCTTCTGCGTAGCTGACCACTTACGTGGCCAATAAATACGTTTTTGAGGGACATATCAGCAATGTGTCGTCCTCATTGCTAGCATTTTCTCATTGCAACACTTTTTGAAACTTGATGCAAACTTCCGGCGTGGATTAAAACCCAGGCAGGGTCGTTATAGTATCCATTAACATATCAGATGCAATAATCTTATTTGTGTACGTATTTCAGTTCTGTAATGTACGTACTTTCAGTGTGAGGTTTCCCTACAGCAGTTGCTACATTCATTCATACAAATTAGCACCTTCTGAGAGGTTTGTAACCCTATAAAATATCTGATGTGTTACACTCACATGACTTTCTCTGCTCTAATACAAACTACTTTTACAAACGCTTATTCTCCATATGCTTTATGTTAATCCAGATGTTAATCTTATTGCTAATTTTCTTGTAGGTGCAAGGGGAATTGGTACGCTTTAAGCGATAGTCAAATATTTTAAGAGCTGGTTGCTATGTGGCGCATTCCATTCTCTTTGTATGTCCAGTACGTAAAAAAAATTCTGATGTGTTACACTCACTTGACTTTTCTCTACTCTTGTACAAACTATTTTTACAAACGCTTATTCTCCATCTACTTCACGTTAATCGAGATAAACATTTGCAGACTCTGTCTTATTGCTAATTTTCTTGTAGATGTAAGGGGAATACATATTTGCAAGGGCAATATAGAAATACAGTCGCCTTTAAGCACATACATATCTCTCAATAGCTGGTTGCTAGGTGCAGCACCATTCCCTTTGCCACAGATTAATACTCTTTGCATATACAAGACAAAAAAATCTGATGTGTTACACTCACATGACTTTCTCTACTCTTGTACAAACTATTTTTACAAACGCTTATTCTCCATCTACTTCATGTTAATCGAGATAAACATTTGCAGAGTCTATCTTATTGCTAATTTTCTTGTAGATGTAAGGGGAATATATATTTACAAGGGCAATATAGAAATACAGTAGCCTTTAAGCACATACATATCTCTTAATAGCTGGTTGCTAGGTGTAGCACCATTTCCTTTGCCACAGATTAATACTCTTTGCATATTGAAGACAAAAAAATGAATAACGAATTCCCATTTGAGAAAATAAGTATTGAAAAATTTAAGGGTAAACAAGCAATATCTCGAAAATGGTTCACTCAACAAAAACAATGTATATGACATAAATTGTGTATTTTAACGCGATCTACATTTTTTGTGTAGTAAACGTTTGTCTATCTCTTATGGTTTACCAGTTATGCAAAAGTCGTTCACAATGAAGAATACTTTTGGAGACATTCCCAGAAAATTCAAGATATACATTTTATTTGCATGAAAATATCTTAAAAATATGATATTTTAATAAAAATCGTTAGAGCCATTTTTGAGAAAATTAAAATTTTCGAAAAATCTTCCATGTAAAGGGTAATCTGGGGTGGGGGATTTTCTTGAAAACCTTCGTGTCGCATCTCTGGAAGATACTGAACCTAAATATCAAGTTTGGTGTTTATCCGACTATTCGTTTCTGAGTTATGCTGTTCACAGACACACACAGACAGACATACAAACAGACACACACACGGACATGTTTCCAAAGATGCTTTTTTTTGGATTCAGGGCATCTCAAAACATCTATTTCCGGTGAAATCTTGGTATCGAATTTTTGGGTGGAATACAATACTTCCCCTACTTACTATACGTAGTAGAGAAAGTAAAAATGATTAAAGAATTCCCATTTGAGAAAAAGTATTGGAAAATTTAAGGGAATAACAAGCAATATCTCGAAAATTGTTCACCCAGCAAAAAAATGTATATGACATAAATTGTGTATTTTAACGCGTTCTACATTTTTTGTGCAGTAAAATTTTGTCTATCTCTTATGGTTTACCAGTTATGTAAAATTCGTTAACAATAAAGAATACTTTTGGAGACATTCCCAGAAAATTCGAGATATAAACTTCATTTGTCATGAAAATATCTTAAACATATGATATTTTAATCAAAATCATTACAGCCATTTTTGAGTTCGACCCCGTCTTTAATTACATTGGTCTTATCAGCGGCTTTTCCTTTGGAACTTATTGCCTCTAGGCAATGGTGTTAACTCGTATTCCCTTGTCGTTGGGTTTCTTGTACTTTTTGGTTTTTGTCACTAGATCACACACACACACACACACACACACACACACACACACACACATTCATACTTCCAGACTCTGGGGAGAATCTTGGATAGAAACAAATTCCCTCAGCTGGGAATCGAACCCGGGATCCCTCGCCCAGCAGACAAGGTGCTCTATCACTGAGCTACGGTGCCAACGAGTTAACTTTATCTGTATTAACAAGAAGCATATAGAAGAATAAGGTTTTGAAAGAATACTTTGATGTGAGCGGATTTTTACTTCTTTCTTTTTTGCCGCCCACGTAGTAGGTAGAAAAGATATTGCATTCCACCCAAAAATTCGATACTGAGATTTCATCAAACTGCAGGTGTTGAGGCCCTTGAATTCAAAAAAGCATTTTTAGAAGAAGGTCCGCGTGTGTGTGTATTTGTCCACGGCTGTGAAGAGCATAATTTAAAAACCAAAATTCGGACAGATACTAAACCTTTTATTTAAGTTTAGTACCTTCCAAAGAAGCGACGCGAAGGTTTTTAAGAAAATCCCCACCCCAACTACAGTTTACTAGGGTTATTTTTCGAAACCTTTTATTTTCTAAAAAATGGCTCTAATGATTAGGATTAAAATACCATATATTAAATATGTTTACATGACAAATAAAATGTATTTCTTGGATAGCCTGTGAAGTCTTCCTCATTCAGAAGCAGTTTTGTATAAACTTGTGTTACTGGTAAAGGTTAAGTGCTAGACATAACGTACTATGTGCATAAAATCTGCGTGATAACTTTAAAACATACAATTTATTACAAATAAGCTTTTTGTGGCATCAGCCATTTCCAAGATAATATTTATATTATTAATATTATATTATTAAGATAATATTAATATCCTTTATTAATGGTTAAAATTGTTCAATACTTTGTCATTCTTTTAAAGTTCGGTCGATATTCAAAAGTTTCTTGGGATGTCGTGGAAAGAGTATGGAATATCAAAGTCAGCATATAGCGACTCACGTTTTACTTTCTCTACTACGGATAGTCAGTAGGTGATGTATTTCACCCAAAACTTCGATACCGAGATTTCACTGGAAATACATGTTTTGAGACCCCCTGAAGCCAAAAAAAAACCATTTTTGGAAACATGTCCGTGTGTGTTTGTGTGTCTGTGTGTTATGAACAGCATAACTCAGAAACGAACAGTGGGATAAACACAAAACTTGGTGTTTAAGTTCAGCATCTTCCAGAGATGCGACACGAAGGTTTTCAAGATAATTCCCCCACCCCAGATTACCCTTTACATGGAACATTTCTCGAAAACTTTAATTTTTTCAACAATGGCTCTAACGATTTTGATTAAAATATCATATGTTTAAGATATTTTCATGACAAATGAAATGTATATCTCCAATTTTCTGGGAATGTCTCCAAAAGTATTCTTCATTGTGAACGACTTTTGCATAACTGGTAAACCATAAGAGATAGACAAACGTTTACTACACAAAAAAATGTAGATCGCGTTAAAATACAGAATTTATGTCATATACATTTTTTATGTTGAGTGAACCATTTTCGAGATATTGCTTGTTATTCCCTTAAATTTTCAATAGTTATTTTCCCCAATTGGAATTCGTTATTCATTTTTACTTTCTCTACTACGTATAGTAAGTAGGGGATGTATTGTATTCCACCCAAAAATTCGATACCGAGATTACATGTTTTGAGACCCCCTGAATCAAAAAAAGAATTTTTGGAAACATGTCCGTGTGTGTGTCTGTGGGTGTGTTTGTGAACAGCATAACTCAGAAACGAACAGTCGGATAAACACCAAACTTGATATTAAGGTTTAGTATCTTCCAAGGATGCCACACGAAGGTTTTCAAGAAAATCCCCCTACCCCAGATTACCCTTTAGTTGGAAGATTTTTCGAAAATTTTAATTTTCTCAAAAATGGCTCTAACGATTTTGATTAAAATATCATATGTTTAAGGTATTGCCATGAGAAATGAAATGTATATCTCGAATTTTCTGGGAATGTCTCCAAAAGTATTCTTCATTGTGAACGACGTTTGCATAGCTGGTAAACCATAAGAGACAGACACAATTTTACTACACA